>CM068375.1:424701337-425301337 GCA_034769895.1 Magicicada septendecula | reverse complement strand
TTGTCGCTTTTTTTGTCAATCTGCCCTAATTATAAATATAGTTGTACTAGACCAGTGAAAACTAGTGTACGTGCGTTTAGAAAATGATGACATTTTTTCGATAAGGAAGTAGCCACGGTTCTGAAGGAAGTCACTCCAACAAAGTTTCATTTCGAATCATGAACCCTCAATCTCAGGGAACGTCCAGTCTCTTATATAGACTTTTAAAATTACTAAAGATTACATCAATTTTATAATTGTCGCTTTTTTTGTCAATCTGCCCTAATTAAAAATATAATTGTACTAGACCAGTGAAAACTAGTGTACGTGCGTTTAGAAAATGATGACATTTTTTAGATAAGGAAGTAGCCACGGTTCTGAAGGAAGTCACTCCAACAAAGTTTCATTTCGAATCATGAACCCTCAATCTCAGGGAACGTCCAGTCTCTTATATAGACTTTTAAAATTACTAAAGATTGCATCAATTTTATAATTGTCGCTTTTTTTGTCAATCTGCCCTAATTAAAAATATAGTTGTACTAGACCAGTGAAAACTAGTGTACGTGCGTTTAGAAAGTGATGACATTTTTTAGATAAGGAAGTAGCCACGGTTCTGAAGGAAGTCACTCCAAAAAAGTTTCATTTCGAATCATGAACCCTCAATCTCAGGGAACGTCCAGTCTCTTATATAGACTTTTAAAATTACTAAAGATTACATCAATTTTATAATTGTCGCTTTTTTTGTCAATCTGCCCTAATTAAAAATATAGTTGTACTAGACCAGTGAAAACTAGTGTACGTGCGTTTAGAAAGTGATGACATTTTTTAGATAAGGAAGTAGCCACGGTTCTGAAGGAAGTCACTCCAACAAAGTTTCATTTCGAATCATGAACCCTCAATCTCAGGGAACGTCCAGTCTCTTATATAGACTTTTAAAATTACTAAAGATTACATCAATTTTATAATTGTCGCTTTTTTTGTCAATCTGCCCTAATTAAAAATATAGTTGTACTAGACCAGTGAAAACTAGTGTACGTGCGTTTAGAATATGATGACATTTTTTAGATAAGGAAGTAGCCACGGTTCTGAAGGAAGTCACTCCAACAAAGTTTCATTTCGAATCATGAACCCTCAATCTCAGGGAACGTCCAGTCTCTTATATAGACTTTTAAAATTACTAAAGATTACATCAATTTTATAATTGTCGCTTTTTTTGTCAATCTGCCCTAATTAAAAATATAGTTGGACTAGACCAGTGAAAACTAGTGTACGTGCGTTTAGAAAATGATGACATTTTTTAGATAAGGAAGAAGACACGGTTCTGAAGGAAGTCACTCCAACAAAGTTTCATTTCGAATCATGAACCCTCAATCTCAGGGAACGTCCAGTCTCTTATATAGACTTTTAAAATTACTAAAGATTACATCAATTTTATAATTGTCGCTTTTTTTGTCAATCTGCCCTAATTAAAAATATAGTTGTACTAGACCAGTGAAAACTAGTGTACGTGCGTTTAGAAAATGATGACATTTTTTAGATAAGGAAGTAGACACGGTTCTGAAGGAAGTCACTCCAACAAAGTTTCATTTCGAATCATGAACCCTCAATCTCAGGGAACGTCCAGTCTCTTATATAGACTTTTAAAATTACTAAAGATTACATCAATTTTATAATTGTCGCTTTTTTTGTCAATCTGCCCTAATTAAAAATATAGTTGTACTAGACCAGTGAAAACTAGTGTACGTGCGTTTAGAAAATGATGACATTTTTTAGATAAGGAAGTAGACACGGTTCTGAAGGAAGTCACTCCAACAAAGTTTCATTTCGAATCATGAACCCTCAATCTCAGGGAACGTCCAGTCTCTTATATAGACTTTTAAAATTACTAAAGTTTACATCAATTTTATAATTGTCGCTTTTTTTGTCAATCTGCCCTAATTAAAAATATAGTTGTACTAGACCAGTGAAAACTAGTGTACGTGCGTTTAGAAAATGATGACATTTTTTAGATAAGGAAGTAGCCACGGTTCTGAAGGAAGTCACTCCAACAAAGTTTCATTTCGAATCATGAACCCTCAATCTCAGGGAACGTCCAGTCTCTTATATAGACTTTTAAAATTACTAAAGATTACATCAATTTTATAATTGTCGCTTTTTTTGTCAATCTGCCCTAATTATAAATATAGTTGTACTAGACCAGTGAAAACTAGTGTACGTGCGTTTAGAAAATGATGACATTTTTTAGATAAGGAAGTAGCCACGGTTCTGAAGGAAGTCACTCCAACAAAGTTTCATTTCGAATCATGAACCCTCAATCTCAGGGAACGTCCAGTCTCTTATATAGACTTTTAAAATTACTAAAGATTACATCAATTTTATAATTGTCGCTTTTTTTGTCAATCTGCCCTAATTAAAAATATAATTGTACTAGACCAGTGAAAACTAGTGTACGTGCGTTTAGAAAATGATGACATTTTTTAGATAAGGAAGTAGCCACGGTTCTGAAGGAAGTCACTCCAACAAAGTTTCATTTCGAATCATGAACCCTCAATCTCAGGGAACGTCCAGTCTCTTATATAGACTTTTAAAATTACTAAAGATTACATCAATTTTATAATTGTCGCTTTTTTTGTCAATCTGCCCTAATTAAAAATATAGTTGTACTAGACCAGTGAAAACTAGTGTACGTGCGTTTAGAAAATGATGACATTTTTTAGATAAGGAAGTAGACACGGTTCTGAAGGAAGTCACTCCAACAAAGTTTCATTTCGAATCATGAACCCTCAATCTCAGGGAACGTCCAGTCTCTTATATAGACTTTTAAAATTACTAAAGTTTACATCAATTTTATAATTGTCGCTTTTTTTGTCAATCTGCCCTAATTAAAAATATAGTTGTACTAGACCAGTGAAAACTAGTGTACGTGCGTTTAGAAAATGATGACATTTTTTAGATAAGGAAGTAGCCACGGTTCTGAAGGAAGTCACTCCAACAAAGTTTCATTTCGAATCATGAACCCTCTATCTCAGGGAACGTCCAGTCTCTTATATAGACTTTTAAAATTACTAAAGATTACATCAATTTTATAATTGTCGCTTTTTTTGTCAATCTGCCCTAATTAAAAATATAGTTGTGCTAGACCAGTGAAAACTAGTGTACGTGCGTTTAGAAAATGATGACATTTTTTAGATAAGGAAGTAGACACGGTTCTGAAGGAAGTCACTCCAACAAAGTTTCATTTCGAATCATGAACCCTCAATCTCAGGGAACGTCCAGTCTCTTATATAGACTTTTAAAATTACTAAAGATTACATCAATTTTATAATTGTCGCTTTTTTTGTCAATCTGCCCTAATTAAAAATATAGTTGTACTAGACCAGTGAAAACTAGTGTACGTGCGTTTAGAAAATGATGACATTTTTTAGATAAGGAAGTAGACACGGTTCTGAAGGAAGTCACTCCAACAAAGTTTCATTTCGAATCATGAACCCTCAATCTCAGGGAACGTCCAGTCTCTTATATAGACTTTTAAAATTACTAAAGTTTACATCAATTTTATAATTGTCGCTTTTTTTGTCAATCTGCCCTAATTAAAAATATAGTTGTACTAGACCAGTGAAAACTAGTGTACGTGCGTTTAGAAAATGATGACATTTTTTAGATAAGGAAGTAGCCACGGTTCTGAAGGAAGTAACTCCAACAAAGTTTCATTTCGAATCATGAACCCTCAATCTCAGGGAACGTCCAGTCTCTTATATAGACTTTTAAAATTACTAAAGATTACATCAATTTTATAATTGTCGCTTTTTTTGTCAATCTGCCCTAATTATAAATATAGTTGTACTAGACCAGTGAAAACTAGTGTACGTGCGTTTAGAAAATGATGACATTTTTTAGATAAGGAAGTAGCCACGGTTCTGAAGGAAGTCACTCCAACAAAGTTTCATTTCGAATCATGAACCCTCAATCTCAGGGAACGTCCAGTCTCTTATATAGACTTTTAAAATTACTAAAGATTACATCAATTTTATAATTGTCGCTTTTTTTGTCAATCTGCCCTAATTAAAAATATAATTGTACTAGACCAGTGAAAACTAGTGTACGTGCGTTTAGAAAATGATGACATTTTTTAGATAAGGAAGTAGCCACGGTTCTGAAGGAAGTCACTCCAACAAAGTTTCATTTCGAATCATGAACCCTCAATCTCAGGGAACGTCCAGTCTCTTATATAGACTTTTAAAATTACTAAAGATTACATCAATTTTATAATTGTCGCTTTTTTTGTCAATCTGCCCTAATTAAAAATATAGTTGTACTAGACCAGTGAAAACTAGTGTACGTGCGTTTAGAAAATGATGACATTTTTTAGATAAGGAAGTAGACACGGTTCTGAAGGAAGTCACTCCAACAAAGTTTCATTTCGAATCATGAACCCTCAATCTCAGGGAACGTCCAGTCTCTTATATAGACTTTTAAAATTACTAAAGTTTACATCAATTTTATAATTGTCGCTTTTTTTGTCAATCTGCCCTAATTAAAAATATAGTTGTACTAGACCAGTGAAAACTAGTGTACGTGCGTTTAGAAAATGATGACATTTTTTAGATAAGGAAGTAGCCACGGTTCTGAAGGAAGTCACTCCAACAAAGTTTCATTTCGAATCATGAACCCTCTATCTCAGGGAACGTCCAGTCTCTTATATAGACTTTTAAAATTACTAAAGATTACATCAATTTTATAATTGTCGCTTTTTTTGTCAATCTGCCCTAATTAAAAATATAGTTGTGCTAGACCAGTGAAAACTAGTGTACGTGCGTTTAGAAAATGATGACATTTTTTAGATAAGGAAGTAGACACGGTTCTGAAGGAAGTCACTCCAACAAAGTTTCATTTCGAATCATGAACCCTCAATCTCAGGGAACGTCCAGTCTCTTATATAGACTTTTAAAATTACTAAAGATTACATCAATTTTATAATTGTCGCTTTTTTTGTCAATCTGCCCTAATTAAAAATATAGTTGTACTAGACCAGTGAAAACTAGTGTACGTGCGTTTAGAAAATGATGACATTTTTTAGATAAGGAAGTAGACACGGTTCTGAAGGAAGTCACTCCAACAAAGTTTCATTTCGAATCATGAACCCTCAATCTCAGGGAACGTCCAGTCTCTTATATAGACTTTTAAAATTACTAAAGTTTACATCAATTTTATAATTGTCGCTTTTTTTGTCAATCTGCCCTAATTAAAAATATAGTTGTACTAGACCAGTGAAAACTAGTGTACGTGCGTTTAGAAAATGATGACATTTTTTAGATAAGGAAGTAGCCACGGTTCTGAAGGAAGTCACTCCAACAAAGTTTCATTTCGAATCATGAACCCTCTATCTCAGGGAACGTCCAGTCTCTTATATAGACTTTTAAAATTACTAAAGATTACATCAATTTTATAATTGTCGCTTTTTTTGTCAATCTGCCCTAATTAAAAATATAGTTGTGCTAGACCAGTGAAAACTAGTGTACGTGCGTTTAGAAAATGATGACATTTTTTAGATAAGGAAGTAGACACGGTTCTGAAGGAAGTCACTCCAACAAAGTTTCATTTCGAATCATGAACCCTCAATCTCAGGGAACGTCCAGTCTCTTATATAGACTTTTAAAATTTCTAAAGATTACATCAATTTTATAATTGTCGCTTTTTTTGTCAATCTGCCCTAATTAAAAATATAGTTGTACTAGACCAGTGAAAACTAGTGTACGTGCGTTTAGAAAATGATGACATTTTTTAGATATGGAAGTAGACACGGTTCTGAAGGAAGTCACTCCAACAAAGTTTCATTTCGAATCATGAACCCTCAATCTCAGGGAACGTCCAGTCTCTTATATAGACTTTTAAAATTACTAAAGATTACATCAATTTTATAATTGTCGCTTTTTTTGTCAATCTGCCCTAATTAAAAATATAGTTGTACTAGACCAGTGAAAACTAGTGTACGTGCGTTTAGAAAATGATGACATTTTTTAGATAAGGAAGTAGCCACGGTTCTGAAGGAAGTCACTCCAACAAAGTTTCATTTCGAGTCATGAACCCTCTATCTCAGGGAACGTCCAGTCTCTTATATAGACTTTTAAAATTACTAAAGATTACATCAATTTTATAATTGTCGCTTTTTTTGTCAATCTGCCCTAATTAAAAATATAATTGTACTAGACCAGTGAAAACTAGTGTACGTGCGTTTAGAAAATGATGACATTTTTTAGATAAGGAAGTAGCCACGGTTCTGAAGGAAGTCACTCCAACAAAGTTTCATTTCGAATCATGAACCCTCAATCTCAGGGAACGTCCAGTCTCTTATATAGACTTTTAAAATTACTAAAGTTTACATCAATTTTATAATTGTCGCTTTTTTTGTCAATCTGCCCTAATTAAAAATATAGTTGTACTAGACCAGTGAAAACTAGTGTACGTGCGTTTAGAAAATGATGACATTTTTTAGATAAGGAAGTAGCCACGGTTCTGAAGGAAGTCACTCCAACAAAGTTTCATTTCGAATCATGAACCCTCAATTTCAGGGAACGTCCAGTCTCTTATATAGACTTTTAAAATTACTAAAGATTACATCAATTTTATAATTGTCGCTTTTTTTGTCAATCTGCCCTAATTAAAAATATAGTTGTACTAGACCAGTGAAAACTAGTGTACGTGCGTTTAGAAAATGATGACATTTTTTAGATAAGGAAGTAGCCACGGTTCTGAAGGAAGTCACTCCAACAAAGTTTCATTTCGAATCATGAACCCTCAATCTCAGGGAACGTCCAGTCTCTTATATAGACTTTTAAAATTACTAAAGATTACATCAATTTTATAATTGTCGCTTTTTTTGTCAATCTGCCCTAATTAAAAATATAATTGTACTAGACCAGTGAAAACTAGTGTACGTGCGTTTAGAAAATGATGACATTTTTTAGATAAGGAAGTAGCCACGGTTCTGAAGGAAGACACTCCAACAAAGTTTCATTTCGAATCATGAACCCTCAATCTCAGGGAACGTCCAGTCTCTTATATAGACTTTTAAAATTACTAAAGATTACATCAATTTTATAATTGTCGCTTTTTTTGTCAATCTGCCCTAATTAAAAATATAGTTGTACTAGACCAGTGAAAACTAGTGTACGTGCGTTTAGAAAATGATGACATTTTTTAGATAAGGAAGTAGACACGGTTCTGAAGGAAGTCACTCCAACAAAGTTTCATTTCGAATCATGAACCCTCAATCTCAGGGAACGTCCAGTCTCTTATATAGACTTTTAAAATTACTAAAGTTTACATCAATTTTATAATTGTCGCTTTTTTTGTCAATCTGCCCTAATTAAAAATATAGTTGTACTAGACCAGTGAAAACTAGTGTACGTGCGTTTAGAAAATGATGACATTTTTTAGATAAGGAAGTAGCCACGGTTCTGAAGGAAGTCACTCCAACAAAGTTTCATTTCGAATCATGAACCCTCAATTTCAGGGAACGTCCAGTCTCTTATATAGACTTTTAAAATTACAAAAATTACATCAATTTTATAATTGTCGCTTTTTTTGTCAATCTGCCCTAATTAAAAATATAGTTGTACTAGACCAGTGAAAACTAGTGTACGTGCGTTTAGAAAATGATGACATTTTTTAGATAAGGAAGTAGCCACGGTTCTGAAGGAAGTCACTCCAACAAAGTTTCATTTCGAATCATGAACCCTCAATCTCAGGGAACGTCCAGTCTCTTATATAGACTTTTAAAATTACTAAAGATTACATCAATTTTATAATTGTCGCTTTTTTTGTCAATCTGCCCTAATTAAAAATATAATTGTACTAGACCAGTGAAAACTAGTGTACGTGCGTTTAGAAAATGATGACATTTTTTAGATAAGGAAGTAGCCACGGTTCTGAAGGAAGTCACTCCAACAAAGTTTCATTTCGAATCAAGAACCCTCAATCTCAGGGAACGTCCAGTCTCTTATATAGACTTTTAAAATTACTAAAGATTACATCAATTTTATAATTGTCGCTTTTTTTGTCAATCTGCCCTAATTAAAAATATAGTTGTACTAGACCAGTGAAAACTAGTGTACGTGCGTTTAGAGAATGATGACATTTTTTAGATAAGGAAGTAGCCACGGTTCTGAAGGAAGTCACTCCAACAAAGTTTCATTTCGAATCATGAACCCTCAATCTCAGGGAACGTCCAGTCTCTTATATAGACTTTTAAAATTACTAAAGATTACATCAATTTTATAATTGTCGCTTTTTTTGTCAATCTGCCCTAATTAAAAATATAGTTGTACTAGACCAGTGAAAACTAGTGTACGTGCGTTTAGAAAATGATGACATTTTTTAGATAAGGAAGTAGACACGGTTCTGAAGGAAGTCACTCCAACAAAGTTTCATTTCGAATCATGAACCCTCAATCTCAGGGAACGTCCAGTCTCTTATATAGACTTTTAAAATTACTAAAGATTACATCAATTTTATAATTGTCGCTTTTTTTGTCAATCTGCCCTAATTAAAAATATAGTTGTACTAGACCAGTGAAAACTAGTGTACGTGCGTTTAGAAAATGATGACATTTTTTAGATAAGGAAGTAGCCACGGTTCTGAAGGAAGTCACTCCAAAAAAGTTTCATTTCGAATCAAGAACCCTCAATCTCAGGGAACGTCCAGTCTCTTATATAGACTTTTAAAATTACTAAAGATTACATCAATTTTATAATTGTCGCTTTTTTTGTCAATCTGCCCTAATTAAAAATATAATTGTACTAGACCAGTGAAAACTAGTGTACGTGCGTTTAGAAAATGATGACATTTTTTAGATAAGGAAGTAGACACGGTTCTGAAGGAAGTCACTCCAACAAAGTTTCATTTCGAATCATGAACCCTCAATCTCAGGGAACGTCCAGTCTCTTATATAGACTTTTAAAATTACTAAAGATTACATCAATTTTATAATTGTCGCTTTTTTTGTCAATCTGCCCTAATTAAAAATATAATTGTACTAGACCAGTGAAAACTAGTGTACGTGCGTTTAGAAAATGATGACATTTTTTTGATAAGGAAGTAGCCACGGTTCTGAAGGAAGTCACTCCAAAAAAGTTTCATTTCGAATCAAGAACCCTCAATCTCAGGGAACGTCCAGCCTCTTATATAGACTTTTAAAATTACTAAAGATTACATCAATTTTATAATGGTCGCTTTTTTTGTCAATCTGCCCTAATTAAAAATATAGTTGTACTAGACCAGTGAAAACTAGTGTACGTGCGTTTAGAAAATGATGACATTTTTTAGATAAGGAAGTAGACACGGTTCTGAAGGAAGTCACTCCAAAAAAGTTTCATTTCGAATCAAGAACCCTCAATCTCAGGGAACGTACAGTCTCTTATATAGACTTTTAAAATTACTAAAGATTACATCAATTTTATAATTGTCGCTTTTTTTGTCAATCTGCCCTAATTAAAAATATAGTTGTACCAGACCAGTGAAAACTAGTGTACGTGCGTTTAGAAAATGATGACATTTTTTAGATAAGGAAGTAGACACGGTTCTGAAGGAAGTCACTCCAAAAAAGTTTCATTTCGAATCATGAACCCTCAATCTCAGGGAACGTCCAGTCTCTTATATAGACTTTTAAAATTACTAAAGATTACATCAATTTTATAATTGTCGCTTTTTTTGTCAATCTGCCCTAATTAAAAATATAGTTGTACTAGACCAGTGAAAACTAGTGTACGTGCGTTTAGAAAATGATGACATTTTTTAGATAAGGAAGTAGACACGGTTCTGAAGGAAGTCACTCCAACAAAGTTTCATTTCGAATCATGAACCCTCAATCTCAGGGAACGTCCAGTCTCTTATATAGACTTTTAAAATTACTAAAGATTACATCAATTTTATAATTGTCGCTTTTTTTGTCAATCTGCCCTAATTAAAAATATAGTTGTACTAGACCAGTGAAAACTAGTGTACGTGCGTTTAGAAAATGATGACATTTTTTAGATAGGGAAGTAGACACGGTTCTGAAGGAAGTCACTCCAAAAAGTTTCATTTCGAATCATGAACCCTCAATCTCAGGGAACGTCCAGTCTCTTATACAGACTTTTAAAATTACTAAAGATTACATCAATTTTATAATTGTCGCTTTTTTTGTCAATCTGCCCTAATTAAAAATATAGTTGTACTAGACCAGTGAAAACTAGTGTACGTGCGTTTAGAAAATGATGACATTTTTTAGATAAGGAAGTAGACACGGTTCTGAAGGAAGTCACTCCAACAAAGTTTCATTTCGAATCATGAACCCTCAATCTCAGGGAACGTCCAGTCTCTTATATAGACTTTTAAAATTACTAAAGATTACATCAATTTTATAATTGTCGCTTTTTTTGTTTAATCTGCCCTAATTAAAAATATAGTTGTACTAGACCAGTGAAAACTAGTGTACGTGCGTTTAGAAAATGATGACATTTTTTAGATAAGGAAGTAGCCACGGTTCTGAAGGAAGTCACTCCAACAAAGTTTCATTTCGAATCATGAACCCTCAATCTCAGGGAACGTCCAGTCTCTTATATAGACTTTTAAAATTACTAAAGATTACATCAATTTTATAATTGTCGCTTTTTTTGTCAATCTGCCTTAATTAAAAATATAGTTGTACTAGACCAGTGAAAACTAGTGTACGTGCGTTTAGAAAATGATGACATTTTTTAGATAAGGAAGTAGACACGGTTCTGAAGGAAGTCACTCCAACAAAGTTTCATTTCGAATCATGAACCCCCAATCTCAGGGAACGTCCAGTCTCTTATATAGACTTTTAAAATTACTATAGATTACATCAATTTTATAATTGTCGCTTTTTTTGTCAATCTGCCCTAATTAAAAATATAGTTGTACTAGACCAGTGAAAACTAGTGTATGTGCGTTTAGAAAATGATGACATTTTTTAGATAAGGAAGTAGACACGGTTCTGAAGGAAGTCACTCCAAAAAAGATTCATTTCGAATCATGAACCCTCAATCTCAGGGAACGTCCAGTCTCTTATATAGACTTTTAAAATTACTAAAGATTACATCAATTTTATAATTGTCGCTTTTTTTGTAAATCTGCCCTAATTAAAAATATAGTTGTACTAGACCAGTGAAAACTAGTGTACGTGCGTTTAGAAAATGATGACATTTTTTAGATAAGGAAGTAGCCACGGTTCTGAAGGAAGTCACTCCAACAAAGTTTCATTTCGAATCATGAACCCCCAATCTCAGGGAACGTCCAGACTCTTATATAGACTTTTAAAATTACTAAAGATTACATCAATTTTATAATTGTCGCTTTTTTTGTCAATCTGCCCTAATTAAAAATATAGTTGTACTAGACCAGTGAAAACTAGTGTACGTGCGTTTAGAAAATGATGACATTTTATAGATAAGGAAGTAGACACGGTTCTGAAGGAAGTCACTCCAACAAAGTTTCATTTCGAATCATGAACCCTCAATCTCAGGGAACGTCCAGTCTCTTATATAGACTTTTAAAATTACTAAAGATTACATCAATTTTATAATTGTCGCTTTTTTTGTCAATCTGCCCTAATTAAAAATATAGTTGTACTAGACCAGTGAAAACTAGTGTACGTGCGTTTAGAAAATGATGACATTTTTTAGATAAGGAAGTAGCCACGGTTCTGAAGGAAGTCACTCCAACAAAGTTTCATTTCGAATCATGAACCCTCAATCTCAGGGAACGTCCAGTCTCTTATATAGACTTTTAAAATTACTAAAGATTACATCAATTTTATAATTGTCGTTTTTTTTGTCAATCTGCACTAATTAAAAATATAGTTGTACTAGACCAGTGAAAACTAGTGTACGTGCGTTTAGAAAATGATGACATTTTTTAGATAAGGAAGTAGACACGGTTCTGAAGGAAGTCACTCCAACAAAGTTTCATTTCGAATCAAGAACCCTCAATCTCAGGGAACGTCCAGTCTCTTATATAGACTTTTAAAATTACTAAAGATTACATCAATTTTATAATTGTCGCTTTTTTTGTCAATCTGCCCTAATTAAAAATATAGTTGTACTAGACCAGTGAAAACTAGTGTACGTGCGTTTAGAAAATGATGACATTTTTTAGATAAGGAAGTAGACACGGTTCTGAAGGAAGTCACTCCAAAAAAGTTTCATTTCGAATCATGAACCCTCAATCTCAGGGAATGTCCAGTCTCTTATATAGACTTTTAAAATTACTAAAGATTACATCAATTTTATAATGGTCGCTTTTTTTGTCAATCTGCCCTAATTAAAAATATAGTTGTACTAGACCAGTGAAAACTAGTGTACGGGCGTTTAGAAAATGATGACATTTTTTAGATAAGGAAGTAGCCACGGTTCTGAAGGAAGTCACTCCAAAAAAGTTTCATTTCGAATCAAGAACCCTCAATCTCAGGGAACGTCCAGTCTCTTATATAGACTTTTAAAATTACTAAAGATTACATCAATTTTATAATTGTCGCTTTTTTTGTCAATCTGCCCTAATTAAAAATATAATTGTACTAGACCAGTGAAAACTAGTGTACGTGCGTTTAGAAAATGATGACATTTTTTAGATAAGGAAGTAGACACGGTTCTGAAGGAAGTCACTCCAACAAAGTTTCATTTCGAATCATGAACCCTCAATCTCAGGGAACGTCCAGTCTCTTATATAGACTTTTAAAATTACTAAAGATTACATCAATTTTATAATTGTCGCTTTTTTTGTCAATCTGCCCTAATTAAAAATATAGTTGTACTAGACAAGTGAAAACTAGTGTACGTGCGTTTAGAAAATGATGACATTTTTTAGATAAGGAAGTAGCCACGGTTCTGAAGGAAGTCACTCCAACAAAGTTTCATTTCGAATCATGAACCCTCAATCTCAGGGAACGTCCAGTCTCTTATATAGACTTTTAAAATTACTAAAGATTACATCAATTTTATAATTGTCGCTTTTTTTGTCAATCTGCCTTAATTAAAAATATAGTTGTACTAGACCAGTGAAAACTAGTGTACGTGCGTTTAGAAAATGATGACATTTTTTAGATAAGGAAGTAGACACGGTTCTGAAGGAAGTCACTCCAACAAAGTTTCATTTCGAATCATGAACCCCCAATCTCAGGAAACGTCCAGTCTCTTATATAGACTTTTAAAATTACTAAAGATTACATCAATTTTATAATTGTCGCTTTTTTTGTCAATCTGCCCTAATTAAAAATATAGTTGTACTAGACCAGTGAAAACTAGTGTATGTGCGTTTAGAAAATGATGACATTTTTTAGATAAGGAAGTAGACACGGTTCTGAAGGAAGTCACTCCAAAAAAGATTCATTTCGAATCATGAACCCTCAATCTCAGGGAACGTCCAGTCTCTTATATAGACTTTTAAAATTACTAAAGATTACATCAATTTTATAATTGTCGCTTTTTTTGTAAATCTGCCCTAATTAAAAATATAGTTGTACTAGACCAGTGAAAACTAGTGTACGTGCGTTTAGAAAATGATGACATTTTTTAGATAAGGAAGTAGCCACGGTTCTGAAGGAAGTCACTCCAACAAAGTTTCATTTCGAATCATGAACCCCCAATCTCAGGGAACGTCCAGTCTCTTATATAGACTTTTAAAATTACTAAAGATTACATCAATTTTATAATTGTCGCTTTTTTTGTCAATCTGCCCTAATTAAAAATATAGTTGTACTAGACCAGTGAAAACTAGTGTACGTGCGTTTAGAAAATGATGACATTTTATAGATAAGGAAGTAGACACGGTTCTGAAGGAAGTCACTCCAACAAAGTTTCATTTCGAATCATGAACCCTCAATCTCAGGGAACGTCCAGTCTCTTATATAGACTTTTAAAATTACTAAAGATTACATCAATTTTATAATTGTCGCTTTTTTTGTCAATCTGCCTTAATTAAAAATATAGTTGTACTAGACCAGTGAAAACTAGTGTACGTGCGTTTAGAAAATGATGACATTTTTTAGATAAGGAAGTAGACACGGTTCTGAAGGAAGTCACTCCAACAAAGTTTCATTTCGAATCATGAACCCTCAATCTCAGGGAACGTCCAGTCTCTTATATAGACTTTTAAAATTACTAAAGATTACATCAATTTTATAATTGTCGCTTTTTTTGTCAATCTGCCCTAATTAAAAATATAGTTGTACTAGACCAGTGAAAACTAGTGTACGTGCGTTTAGAAAATGATGACATTTTTTAGATAAGGAAGTAGCCACGGTTCTGAAGGAAGTCACTCCAACAAAGTTTCATTTCGAATCATGAACCCTCAATCTCAGGGAACGTCCAGTCTCTTATATAGACTTTTAAAATTACTAAAGATTACATCAATTTTATAATTGTCGTTTTTTTTGTCAATCTGCAATAATTAAAAATATAGTTGTACTAGACCAGTGAAAACTAGTGTACGTGCGTTTAGAAAATGATGACATTTTTTAGATAAGGAAGTAGACACGGTTCTGAAGGAAGTCACTCCAACAAAGTTTCATTTCGAATCATGAACCCTCAATCTCAGGGAACGTCCAGTCTCTTATATAGACTTTTAAAATTACTAAAGATTACATCAATTTTATAATTGTCGCTTTTTTTGTCAATCTGCCCTAATTAAAAATATAGTTGTACTAGACCAGTGAAAACTAGTGTACGTGCGTTTAGAAAATGATGACATTTTTTAGATAAGGAAGTAGACACGGTTCTGAAGGAAGTCACTCCAAAAAAGTTTCATTTCGAATCATGAACCCTCAATCTCAGGGAATGTCCAGTCTCTTATATAGACTTTTAAAATTACTAAAGATTACATCAATTTTATAATGGTCGCTTTTTTTGTCAATCTGCCCTAATTAAAAATATAGTTGTACTAGACCAGTGAAAACTAGTGTACGGGCGTTTAGAAAATGATGACATTTTTTAGATAAGGAAGTAGCCACGGTTCTGAAGGAAGTCACTCCAAAAAAGTTTCATTTCGAATCAAGAACCCTCAATCTCAGGGAACGTCCAGTCTCTTATATAGACTTTTAAAATTACTAAAGATTACATCAATTTTATAATTGTCGTTTTTTTTTCAATCTGCCCTAATTAAAAATATAATTGTACTAGACCAGTGAAAACTAGTGTACGTGCGTTTAGAAAATGATGACATTTTTTAGATAAGGAAGTAGACACGGTTCTGAAGGAAGTCACTCCAACAAAGTTTCATTTCGAATCATGAACCCTCAATCTCAGGGAACGTCCAGTCTCTTATATAGACTTTTAAAATTACTAAAGATTACATCAATTTTATAATTGTCGCTTTTTTTGTCAATCTGCCCTAATTAAAAATATAATTGTACTAGACCAGTGAAAACTAGTGTACGTGCGTTTAGAAAATGATGACATTTTTTAGATAAGGAAGTAGCCACGGTTCTGAAGGAAGTCACTCCAAAAAAGTTTCATTTCGAATCATGAACCCTCAATCTCAGGGAACGTTCAGTCTCTTATATAGACTTTTAAAATTACTAAAGATTACATCAATTTTATAATTGTCGCTTTTTTTGTCAATCTGCCCTAATTAAAAATATAGTTGTACTAGACCAGTGAAAACTAGTGTACGTGCGTTTAGAAAATGATGACATTTTTTAGATAAGGAAGTAGACACGGTTCTGAAGGAAGTCACTCCAAAAAAGTTTCATTTCGAATCAAGAACCCTCAATCTCAGGGAACGTCCAGTCTCTTATATAGACTTTTAAAATTACTAAAGATTACATCAATTTTATAATTGTCGCTTTTTTTGTCAATCTGCCCTAATTAAAAATATAGTTGTACTAGACCAGTGAAAACTAGTGTACGTGCGTTTAGAAAATGATGACATTTTTTAGATAAGGAAGTAGACACGGTTCTGAAGGAAGTCACTCCAAAAAAGTTTCATTTCGAATCATGAACCCTCAATCTCAGGGAACGTCCAGTCTCTTATATAGACTTTTAAAATTACTAAAGATTACATCAATTTTATAATTGTCGCTTTTTTTGTCAATCTGCCCTAATTAAAAATATAGTTGTACTAGACCAGTGAAAACTAGTGTACGTGCGTTTAGAAAATGATGACATTTTTTAGATAAGGAAGTAGACACGGTTCTGAGGGAAGTCACTCCAACAAAGTTTCATTTCGAATCATGAACCCTCAATCTCAGGGAACGTCCAGTCTCTTATATAGACTTTTAAAATTACTAAAGATTACATCAATTTTATAATTGTCCCTTTTTTTGGCAATCTGCCCTAATTAAAAATATAGTTGTACTAGACCAGTGAAAACTAGTGTACGTGCGTTTAGAAAATGATGAAATTTTTTAGATAAGGAAGTAGCCACGGTTCTGAAGGAAGTCACTCCAACAAAGTTTCATTTCGAATCATGAACCCTCAATCTCAGGGAACGTCCAGTCTCTTATATAGACTTTTAAAATTACTAAAGATTACATCAATTTTATAATTGTCGTTTTTTTTGTCAATCTGCCCTAATTAAAAATATAGTTGTACTAGACCAGTGAAAACTAGTGTACGTGCGTTTAGAAAATGATGACATTTTTTAGATAAGGAAGTAGACACGGTTCTGAAGGAAGTCACTCCAACAAAGTTTCATTTCGAATCAAGAACCCTCAATCTCAGGGAACGTCCAGTCTCTTATATAGACTTTTAAAATTACTAAAGATTACATCAATTTTATAATTGTCGCTTTTTTTGTCAATCTGCCCTAATTAAAAATATAGTTGTACTAGACCAGTGAAAACTAGTGTACGTGCGTTTAGAAAATGATGACATTTTTTAGATAAGGAAGTAGACACGGTTCTGAAGGAAGTCACTCCAAAAAAGTTTCATTTCGAATCATGAACCCTCAATCTCAGGGAATGTCCAGTCTCTTATATAGACTTTTAAAATTACTAAAGATTACATCAATTTTATAATGGTCGCTTTTTTTGTCAATCTGCCCTAATTAAAAATATAGTTGTACTAGACCAGTGAAAACTAGTGTACGGGCGTTTAGAAAATGATGACATTTTTTAGATAAGGAAGTAGCCACGGTTCTGAAGGAAGTCACTCCAAAAAAGTTTCATTTCGAATCAAGAACCCTCAATCTCAGGGAACGTCCAGTCTCTTATATAGACTTTTAAAATTACTAAAGATTACATCAATTTTATAATTGTCGCTTTTTTTGTCAATCTGCCCTAATTAAAAATATAATTGTACTAGACCAGTGAAAACTAGTGTACGTGCGTTTAGAAAATGATGACATTTTTTAGATAAGGAAGTAGACACGGTTCTGAAGGAAGTCACTCCAACAAAGTTTCATTTCGAATCATGAACCCTCAATCTCAGGGAACGTCCAGTCTCTTATATAGACTTTTAAAATTACTAAAGATTACATCAATTTTATAATTGTCGCTTTTTTTGTCAATCTGCCCTAATTAAAAATATAATTGTACTAGACCAGTGAAAACTAGTGTACGTGCGTTTAGAAAATGATGACATTTTTTAGATAAGGAAGTAGCCACGGTTCTGAAGGAAGTCACTCCAAAAAAGTTTCATTTCGAATCATGAACCCTCAATCTCAGGGAACGTTCAGTCTCTTATATAGACTTTTAAAATTACTAAAGATTACATCAATTTTATAATTGTCGCTTTTTTTGTCAATCTGCCCTAATTAAAAATATAGTTGTACTAGACCAGTGAAAACTAGTGTACGTGCGTTTAGAAAATGATGACATTTTTTAGATAAGGAAGTAGACACGGTTCTGAAGGAAGTCACTCCAAAAAAGTTTCATTTCGAATCAAGAACCCTCAATCTCAGGGAACGTCCAGTCTCTTATATAGACTTTTAAAATTACTAAAGATTACATCAATTTTATAATTGTCGCTTTTTTTGTCAATCTGCCCTAATTAAAAATATAGTTGTACTAGACCAGTGAAAACTAGTGTACGTGCGTTTAGAAAATGATGACATTTTTTAGATAAGGAAGTAGACACGGTTCTGAAGGAAGTCACTCCAAAAAAGTTTCATTTCGAATCATGAACCCTCAATCTCAGGGAACGTCCAGTCTCTTATATAGACTTTTAAAATTACTAAAGATTACATCAATTTTATAATTGTCGCTTTTTTTGTCAATCTGCCCTAATTAAAAATATAGTTGTACTAGACCAGTGAAAACTAGTGTACGTGCGTTTAGAAAATGATGACATTTTTTAGATAAGGAAGTAGACACGGTTCTGAGGGAAGTCACTCCAACAAAGTTTCATTTCGAATCATGAACCCTCAATCTCAGGGAACGTCCAGTCTCTTATATAGACTTTTAAAATTACTAAAGATTACATCAATTTTATAATTGTCCCTTTTTTTGTCAATCTGCCCTAATTAAAAATATAGTTGTACTAGACCAGTGAAAACTAGTGTACGTTCGTTTAGAAAATGATGACATTTTTTAGATAAGGAAGTAGCCACGGTTCTGAAGGAAGTCACTCCAACAAAGTTTCATTTCGAATCATGAACCCTCAATCTCAGGGAACGTCCAGTCTCTTATATAGACTTTTAAAATTACTAAAGATTACATCAATTTTATAATTGTCGCTTTTTTTGTCAATCTGCCCTAATTAAAAATATAGTTGTACTAGACCAGTGAAAACTGGTGTACGTGCGTTTAGAAAATGATGACATTTTTTAGATAAGGAAGTAGACACGGTTCTGAAGGAAGTCACTCCAACAAAGTTTCATTTCGAATCATGAACCCTCCATCTCAGGGAACGTCCAGTCTCTTATATAGACTTTTAAAATTACTAAAGATTACATCAATTTTATAATTGTCGCTTTTTTTGTCAATCTGCCCTAATTAAAAATATAGTTGTACTAGACCAGTGAAAACTAGTGTACGTGCGTTTAGAAAATGATGACATTTTTTAGATAAGGAAGTAGCCACGGTTCTGAAGGAAGTCACTCCAACAAAGTTTCATTTCGAATCATGAACCCCCAATCTCAGGGAACGTCCAGTCTCTTATATAGACTTTTAAAATTACTAAAGATTACATCAATTTTATAATTGTCGCTTTTTTTGTCAATCTGCCCTAATTAAAAATATAGTTGTACTAGACCAGTGAAAACTAGTGTATGTGCGTTTAGAAAATGATGACATTTTTTAGATAAGGAAGTAGACACGGTTCTGAAGGAAGTCACTCCAAAAAAGTTTCATTTCGAATCATGAACCCTCAATCTCAGGGAACGTCCAGTCTCTTATATAGACTTTTAAAATTACTAAAGATTACATCAATTTTATAATTGTCGCTTTTTTTTGTCAATCTGCCCTAATTAAAAATATAGTTGTACTAGACCAGTGAAAACTAGTGTACGTGCGTTTAGAAAATGATGACATTTTTTAGATAAGGAAGTAGCCACGGTTCTGAAGGAAGTCACTCCAACAAAGTTTCATTTCGAATCATGAACCCCCAATCTCAGGGAACGTCCAGTCTCTTATATAGACTTTTAAAATTACTAAAGATTACATCAATTTTATAATTGTCGCTTTTTTTGTCAATCTGCCCTAATTAAAAATATAGTTGTACTAGACCAGTGAAAACTAGTGTATGTGCGTTTAGAAAATGATGACATTTTTTAGATAAGGAAGTAGACACGGTTCTGAAGGAAGTCACTCCAAAAAAGTTTCATTTCGAATCATGAACCCTCAATCTCAGGGAACGTCCAGTCTCTTATATAGACTTTTAAAATTACTAAAGATTACATCAATTTTATAATTGTCGCTTTTTTTGTCAATCTGCCCTAATTAAAAATATAGTTGTACTAGACCAGTGAAAACTAGTGTATGTGCGTTTAAAAAATGATGACATTTTTTAGATAAGGAAGTAGACACGGTTCTGAAGGAAGTCATTCCAAAAAAGTTTCATTTCGAATCATGAACCCTCAATCTCAGGGAACGTCCAGTCTCTTATATAGACTTTTAAAATTACTAAAGATTACATCAATTTTATAATTGTCGCTTTTTTTGTCAATCTGCCCTAATTAAAAATATAGTTGTACTAGACCAGTGAAAACTAGTGTACGTGCGTTTAGAAAATGATGACATTTTTTAGATAAGGAAGTAGACACGGTTCTGAAGGAAGTCACTCCAAAAAAGTTTCATTTCGAATCATGAACCCTCAATCTCAGGGAACGTCCAGTCTCTTATATAGACTTTTAAAATTACTAAAGATTACATCAATTTTATAATTGTCGCTTTTTTTGTCAATCTGCCCTAATTAAAAATATAGTTGTACTAGACCAGTGAAAACTAGTGTACGTGCGTTTAGAAAATGATGACATTTTTTAGATAAGGAAGTAGCCACGGTTCTGAAGGAAGTCACTCCAACAAAGTTTCATTTCGAATCATGAACCCTCAATCTCAGGGAACGTCCAGTCTCTTATATAGACTTTTAAAATTACTAAAGATTACATCAATTTTATAATTGTCGCTTTTTTTGTCAATCTGCCCTAATTAAAAATATAGTTGTACTAGACCAGTGAAAACTAGTGTACGTGCGTTTAGAAAATGATGACATTTTTTAGATAAGGAAGTAGACACGGTTCTGAAGGAAGTCACTCCAACAAAGTTTCATTTCGAATCAAGAACCCTCAATCTCAGGGAACGTCCAGTCTCTTATATAGACTTTTAAAATTACTAAAGATTACATCAAATTTATAATTGTCGCTTTTTTTGCCAATCTGCCCTAATTAAAAATATAGTTGTACTAGACCAGTGAAAACTAGTGTACGTGCGTTTAGAAAATGATGACATTTTTTAGATAAGGATGTAGTCACGGTTCTGAAGGAAGTCACTCCAACAAAGTTTCATTTCGAATCATGAACCCTCAATCTCAGGGAACGTCCAGTCTCTTATATAGACTTTTAAAATTACTAAAGATTACATCAATTTTATAATTGTCGCTTTTTTTGTCAATCTGCCCTAATTAAAAATATAGTTGTACTAGACCAGTGAAAACTAGTGTACGTGCGTTTAGAAAATGATGACATTTTTTAGATAAGGAAGTAGACACGGTTCTGAAGGAAGTCACTCCAAAAAAGTTTCATTTCGAATCATGAACCCTCAATCTCAGGGAACGTCCAGTCACTTATATAGACTTTTAAAATTACTAAAGATTACATCAATTTTATAATGGTCGCTTTTTTTGTCAATCTGCCCTAATTAAAAATATAGTTGTACTAGACCAGTGAAAACTAGTGTACGTGCGTTTAGAAAATGATGACATTTTTTAGATAAGGAAGTAGACACGGTTCTGAAGGAAGTCACTCCAAAAAAGTTTCATTTCGAATCATGAACCCTCAATCTCAGGGAACGTCCAGTCTCTTATATAGACTTTTAAAATTACTAAAGATTACATCAATTTTATAATTGTCGCTTTTTTTGTCAATCTGCCCTAATTAAAAATATAGTTGTACTAGACCAGTGAAAACTAGTGTACGTGCGTTTAGAAAATGATGATATTTTTTAGATAAGGAAGTAGCCACGGTTCTGAAGGAAGTCACTCCAACAAAGTTTCATTTCGAATCAAGAACCCTCAATCTCAGGGAACGTCCAGTCTCTTATATAGACTTTTAAAATTACTAAAGATTACATCAATTTTATAATTGTCGCTTTTTTTGTCAATCTGCCCTAATTAAAAATATAGTTGTACTAGACCAGTGAAAACTAGTGTACGTGCGTTTAGAAAATGATGACATTTTTTAGATAAGGAAGTAGACACGGTTCTGAAGGAAGTCACTCCAACAAAGTTTCATTTCGAATCAAGAACCCTCAATCTCAGGGAACGTCCAGTCTCTTATATAGACTTTTAAAATTACTAAAGATTACATCAATTTTATAATTGTCGCTTTTTTTGTCAATCTGCCCTAATTAAAAATATAGTTGTACTAGACCAGTGAAAACTAGTGTACGTGCGTTTAGAAAATGATGACATTTTTTAGATAAGGAAGTAGACACGGTTCTGAAGGAAGTCACTCCAACAAAGTTTCATTTCGAATCATGAACCCTCAATCTCAGGGAACGTCCAGTCTCTTATATAGACTTTTAAAATTACTAAAGATTACATCAATTTTATAATTGTCGCTTTTTTTGTCAATCTGCCCTAATTAAAAATATAGTTGTACTAGACCAGTGAAAACTAGTGTACGTGCGTTTAGAAAATGATGACATTTTTTAGATAAGGAAGTAGACACGGTTCTGAAGGAAGTCACTCCAAAAAAGTTTCATTTCGAATCATGAACCCTCAATCTCAGGGAACGTCCAGTCTCTTATATAGACTTTTAAAATTACTAAAGATTACATCAATTTTATAATGGTCGCTTTTTTTGTCAATCTGCCCTAATTAAAAATATAGTTGTACTAGACCAGTGAAAACTAGTGTACGTGCGTTTAGAAAATGATGACATTTTTTAGATAAGGAAGTAGACACGGTTCTGAAGGAAGTCACTCCAAAAAATTTTCATTTCGAATCATGAACCCTCAATCTCAGGGAACGTCCAGTCTCTTATATAGACTTTTAAAATTACTAAAGATTACATCAATTTTATAATTGTCGCTTTTTTTGTCAATCTGCCCTAATTAAAAATATAGTTGTACTAGACCAGTGAAAACTAGTGTACGTGCGTTTAGAAAATGATGACATTTTTTAGATAAGGAAGTAGACACGGTTCTGAAGGAAGTCACTCCAAAAAAGTTTCATTTCGAATCATGAACCCTCAATCTCAGGGAACGTCCAGTCTCTTATATAGACTTTTAAAATTACTAAAGATTACATCAATTTTATAATTGTCGCTTTTTTTGTCAATCTGCCCTAATTAAAAATATAGTTGTACTAGACCAGTGAAAACTAGTGTACGTGCGTTTAGAAAATGATGACATTTTTTAGATAAGGAAGTAGCCACGGTTCTGAAGGAAGTCACTCCAACAAAGTTTCATTTCGAATCAAGAACCCTCAATCTCAGGGAACGTCCAGTCTCTTATATAGACTTTTAAAATTACTAAAGATTACATCAATTTTATAATTGTCGCTTTTTTTGTCAATCTGCCCTAATTAAAAATATAGTTGTACTAGACCAGTGAAAACTAGTGTACGTGCGTTTAGAAAATGATGACATTTTTTAGATAAGGAAGTAGACACGGTTCTGAAGGAAGTCACTCCAACAAAGTTTCATTTCGAATCAAGAACCCTCAATCTCAGGGAACGTCCAGTCTCTTATATAGACTTTTAAAATTACTAAAGATTACATCAATTTTATAATTGTCGCTTTTTTTGTCAATCTGCCCTAATTAAAAATATAGTTGTACTAGACCAGTGAAAACTAGTGTACGTGCGTTTAGAAAATGATGACATTTTTTAGATAAGGAAGTAGACACGGTTCTGAAGGAAGTCACTCCAACAAAGTTTCATTTCGAATCATGAACCCTCAATCTCAGGGAACGTCCAGTCTCTTATATAGACTTTTAAAATTACTAAAGATTACATCAATTTTATAATTGTCGCTTTTTTTGTCAATCTGCCCTAATTAAAAATATAGTTGTACTAGACCAGTGAAAACTAGTGTACGTGCGTTTAGAAAATGATGACATTTTTTAGATAAGGAAGTAGACACGGTTCTGAAGGAAGTCACTCCAAAAAAGTTTCATTTCGAATCATGAACCCTCAATCTCAGGGAACGTCCAGTCTCTTATATAGACTTTTAAAATTACTAAAGATTACATCAATTTTATAATGGTCGCTTTTTTTGTCAATCTGCCCTAATTAAAAATATAGTTGTACTAGACCAGTGAAAACTAGTGTACGTGCGTTTAGAAAATGATGACATTTTTTAGATAAGGAAGTAGACACGGTTCTGAAGGAAGTCACTCCAAAAAATTTTCATTTCGAATCATGAACCCTCAATCTCAGGGAACGTCCAGTCTCTTATATAGACTTTTAAAATTACTAAAGATTACATCAATTTTATAATTGTCGCTTTTTTTGTCAATCTGCCCTAATTAAAAATATAGTTGTACTAGACCAGTGAAAACTAGTGTACGTGCGTTTAGAAAATGATGACATTTTTTAGATAAGGAAGTAGACACGGTTCTGAAGGAAGTCACTCCAAAAAAAGTTTCATTTCGAATCATGAACCCCCAATCTCAGGGAACGTCCAGTCTCTTATATAGACTTTTAAAATTACTAAAGATTACATCAATTTTATAATTGCCGCTTTTTTTGTCAATCTGCCCTAATTAAAAATATAGTTGTACTAGACCAGTGAAAACTAGTGTACGTGCGTTTAGAAAATGATGACATTTTTTAGATAAGGAAGTAGACACGGTTCTGAAGGAAGTCACTCCAAAAAAGTTTCATTTCGAATCATGAACCCTCAATCTCAGGGAACGTCCAGTCTCTTATATAGACTTTTAAAATTACTAAAGATTACATCAATTTTATAATTGTCGCTTTTTTTGTCAATCTGCCCTAATTAAAAATATAGTTGTACTAGACCAGTGAAAACTAGTGTACGTGCGTTTAGAAAATGATGACATTTTTTAGATAAGGCAGTAGCCACGGTTCTGAAGGAAGTCACTCCAACAAAGTTTCATTTCGAATCATGAACCCTCAATCTCAGGGAACGTCCAGTCTCTTATATAGACTTTTAAAATTACTAAAGATTACATCAATTTTATAATTGTCGCTTTTTTTGTCAATCTGCCCTAATTAAAAATATAGTTGTACTAGACCAGTGAAAACTAGTGTATGTGCGTTTAGAAAATGATGACATTTTTTAGATAAGGAAGTAGCCACGGTTCTGAAGGAAGTCACTCCAACAAAGTTTCATTTCGAATCATGAACCCTCAATGTCAGGGAACGTCCAGTCTCTTATATAGACTTTTAAAATTACTAAAGATTACATCAATTTTATAATTGTCG
This sequence comes from Magicicada septendecula, assembly GCA_034769895.1. Lineage (NCBI taxonomy): Eukaryota > Metazoa > Arthropoda > Insecta > Hemiptera > Cicadidae > Magicicada > Magicicada septendecula. The sequence continues at coordinate 425,276,315 of CM068375.1, read as the reverse complement.
CTTTTTTTGTCAATCTGCCCTAATTAAAATTATAGTTGTACTAGACCAGTGAAAACTAGTGTACGTGCGTTTAGAAAATGATGACATTTTTTAGATAAGGAAGTAGCCACGGTTCTGAAGGAAGTCACTCCAACAAAGTTTCATTTCGAATCATGAACCCTCAATCTCAGGGAACGTCCAGTCTCTTATATAGACTTTTAAAATTACTAAAGATTACATCAATTTTATAATTGTCGCTTTTTTTGTCAATCTGCCCTAATTAAAAATATAGTTGTACTAGACCAGTGAAAACTAGTGTACGTGCGTTTAGAAAATGATGACATTTTTTAGATAAGGAAGTAGCCACGGTTCTGAAGGAAGTCACTCCAACAAAGTTTCATTTCGAATCATGAACCCTCAATCTCAGGGAACGTCCAGTCTCTTATATAGACTTTTAAAATTACTAAAGATTACATCAATTTTATAATTGTCGCTTTTTTTGTCAATCTGCCCTAATTAAAAATATAGTTGTACTAGACCAGTGAAAACTAGTGTACGTGCGTTTAGAAAATGATGACATTTTTTAGATAAGGAAGTAGCCACGGTTCTGAAGGAAGTCACTCCAACAAAGTTTCATTTCGAATCATGAACCCTCAATCTCAGGGAACGTCCAGTCTCTTATATAGACTTTTAAAATTACTAAAGATTACATCAATTTTATAATTGTCGCTTTTTTTGTCAATCTGCCCTAATTAAAAATATAGTTGTACTAGACCAGTGAAAACTAGTGTACGTGCGTTTAGAAAATGATGACATTTTTTAGATAAGGAAGTAGCCACGGTTCTGAAGGAAGTCACTCCAACAAAGTTTCATTTCGAATCATGAACCCTCAATCTCAGGGAACGTCCAGTCTCTTATATAGACTTTTAAAATTACTAAAGATTACATCAATTTTATAATTGTCGCTTTTTTTGTCAATCTGCCCTAATTAAAAATATAGTTGTACTAGACCAGTGAAAACTAGTGTACGTGCGTTTAGAAAATGATGACATTTTTTAGATAAGGAAGTAGACACGGTTCTGAAGGAAGTCACTCCAACAAAGATTCTTTTTTTTTTAATTATTTCCCCTTGGTTTTATTGCACTTTACCTTGTTGAGTTACCTTGTTGTTTCATATAAATTATATGTTTCATGCAATGTTCATATTGTAAATATGTTTATTCACTTAAACTATACACTGTATTTACTTCTTAAAGTCTATCACCGTTGTTCTCACCTTCTGACACTGTTACACTCCCTAACTTTTATAATTATTGTTCAATATTATTATATTTGTAATTTTATATTAATTACAGTCTGTAGTTCACTTATACACAATAGCTGTTTGAGGTTCGCAGACCTTATCATAGTTTTAAACTAAGGCTATACTCAATGTCTTATTTCTTACATGCTAAGTTTAATATTTGTACATTATAATTGTTTACTAATAACTATTTACATTTTTTGTCATTTGATCGTCTCTTCTGGGTATTTGTCATCGTCAGTTATTGTTTTGTCATGTTAATTGGATTATTTAATTCCTAAATTTGCATTCTATATTTCCCTATTTCCCAATTATTCATTTATGATAATATTTCCCTTTTTGTTTCGATTTCTTTTTATTCTTTGAAAATATTAATTATCTTTAAGTAATATATTGTCTCTTCATTACTGTATTTATTAAGTTTATTTTATTCTTCTATTTCTTTTAATATTAATAAGATTGCGTTTCTGCATATTTCTCTACGAATTTTGATGGTATACTTGTCTTTCTTTGGAGGTGGAATCTTGTTACCTTATAATATATATAATATAAAATAATAATATATATTATATAATATTATATTACAGTATATTAATATATTATAATAACAGTAATATACATAATATATTATATATAATGTAACATATTATTCTATATTTTTTATAATAATATATTATATTACAATGTGTATAAGAAATAATTGGCTCACGTGTGGCATAGCCAAGCTTCACAGCTACAAAATGACTCGTAGCGCTAAAATGTCGGCCACCATTTACACCACTGGAATAAATAAATGAAGGAGCGAAGCGAGCTCTCAATGTTCACTCTACCGTTTGGAATTTGTCTGTCTGTCTACTTGTACGGCCATCTAATTTCAGGTGTGTCTCACGATAACTTTTGAACTCATCAACCGATTCTGTTAATATTCTGCCTACTCGTCGGGCTATTAAGCCGCGGTCTAATGCTGCCGCTTAAAACAGACATTTCGCCCCTACATTGCAGGCCCTACATTGACTGAAGTGTTATCGTTTGTAAGACAAATGGTACGCAGTTCACCAGTTTACACAATACTTTTGCCACAGTACTGTGGAAACCGGTGAACTGCGTACAGTTGCCTTACAAACGATAACAATGACGATGGCCTGCAATGTGGGGGCGAAATGTCTGTTTTAAGCGGCAGCATTAGGCAGCGCAGTGGCCTAATAGCCCAAAGAGTAGTCAGAACGTTAACAGAGTTGACGTGAAAGCCTGAGGTACGGTACCAGTTGCTTCAACCGATTTCATAAAACTTGACACGCGTGTCCATACTTTCGCCCTGCAGAACCCTATTGGTTTTTAGATCGATCCCCCACAAGTAGAGGGGCGGGAGGCAAAAATGTGGGAGGTGAGAATTTTGAAAACATCGCAAATATCAATGTGGAGCATCAAATTAAAGGAAATTTTAACGAAAATATGAATTTGATGTTCATTTTTGAAGATTCCACAATTTTTGAACACTAATTTAATGGAAATTTTTATAAAATCTCAAAAATGCATGTGACATGCGAAAATCAATAGGAATTTTGTCAAAAATCTTAATGTAGTGTAGATTTTTCCCTTTTTCAAAATTTTGTGATGCCTGGGACAAAAAGTGGGGCAAAAGGACGTAACTGTACATCACGATCTAAGTAAAATTATAACAAATTACTTTGATTTTAATTTTGTAATATTTACAAACTTTGATATAAATGTTTATTGAAATGATCAAACTAATGTACATATATTTCAATAAATAGCCTATAGTCAGTAAATGTTATTTAAGCCTTTTGTTTATTCCATTCATTCTTCTTATTGTCGTTGTTTAGATCACAAAAATAAGATAATTATATGTTTCTAATTGAACCAGTTCCTTTTTTTAATGTCAATTTTATAGACCGTTTTGTTACAGAGGGTATTCCATATCCGCCGGTATAGTGGTCCCCCCCCCCAATGTAATCGCCTTGCGCACGCCCATGGTTGTGGTCTATGACTTAGGTAGGACATAGGTTGTGGTTTAGGACTTGAAAATGGTGGAAACACCGAAAGGCATCGTCCGGAAAATGACAAGTAGCAGTTAAACACGACAAAGTTGGAATTACAGAGACTGCTAATTCAAATAACAAGACGAACAATGATTGTTTTGAGACTTGTTACCTTTGGAGCACCACACGCTAATAATACAAGTAAACCTTTTGCAAAAATTGTAAAAGCCTAACCGATTTCTGCAACTTTTCTCATATCGCCTTACACACACACACAGTGCCAAAACTGGTACACTCTGGTAGGATCACTGACAACCCGGACAGCTGAGAATACGTTAGCGTACAAGTGCGTTCTTTCTGCATGTAACCATTTTCCACAGTAAATTAAAAATTTTCTTTTATTTTATCACTAATTAACTGTCGAGTGTCACTGACAGAAAAATGTCCGGTTTCGCGTGTCACTTGTCCGAACCCAGTGCCAGATAACAAAGCAGATAAGACGGGTGTATGTTTCCACTGTCCTCGATTCCGCGTGACCTACGCACGTAGAATACAGGAGGACAATGCCAACGCTGTGTATAGATTTTGTCACTACGTTATTGCAACTTGATCCTACCATATCTCTTACAGCGGGAATCGATGCCGCTGTCACATTGCACGTGTCGTTAACTAACTGTGATAACAGCATCGCAGCAAAGAATCGTTGTCGCGACACCGGAAAAGATCTTATTTCTCTATGTAACATTGTTTTGGTAACCTTTTCAGCCAGACTCCTCCAAGTGACTCAAAGAAAACTCATTCTCCTCGTCATCCGACCATTTTTCCGCGGACTCCCTCTAAATCCACGTGGTATTGTGTTGTTGTGGATTTAGACACTCCGCATTATACACTTTGTGAAAACGTACATTATCCTCGTCATTAACGTTTCCAACAGTCATAATCATCGTCATCTTCAGCAAGGAGTAAACCAAAAATGGTTTGTTCCGGTCCCAAGCCGATCTACTAGAGCTGGTCACTGCAACGCTTCTTCGCACGTCTCACGCCTCTTCGTCCCAACCTCTGTAGTTGTTTGGGCATGCGACAGTCATGCACTGGTTTAAGATGTTCCAGCCACACAAGCCGATACTGGGCAACCCTATCAAGAAAGTCATAATATTCAGTTCCTGATGTAGGCCTACATGATCTTGAAGAGGATATCCTGCCACGTGTCTTGAAGAGTATATCCTGCTACGTGTCTTGAAGAGTATATCCTGCCACGTGGCCTGAAGAGTATATCCTGCCACATATCTTGAAGAGTATATCCTGCTACGTGTCTTGAAGAGTATATCCTGCCACGTGGCCTGAAGAGTATATCCTGCCACGTGTCTTGAAGAGTATATCCTGCCACGTGTCTTGAAGAGTATATCCTGCCACGTGTCTTGAAGAGTATATCCTGCCACGTGTCTGGAAGAGTATATCCTGCCACGTGTCTTGAAGAGTATATCCTGCCACGTGGCCTGAAGAGTATATCCTGCCACATATCTTGAAGAGTATATCCTGCCACATATCTTGAAGAGTATATCCTGCCACGTGGCCTGAAGAGTATATCCTGCCACATATCTTGAAGAGTATATCCTGCTACGTGTCTTGAATAGTATATCCTGCCACGTGGCCTGAAGAGTATATCCTGCCACGTGTCTTGAAGAGTATATCCTGCCACGTGTCTTGAAGAGTATATCCTGCCACGTGTCTTGAAGAGTATATCTTGCCACGTGTCTGGAAGAGTATATCCTGCCACGTGTCTTGAAGAGTATATCCTGCCACGTGTCTGAGAAATCTCATTTCGACCGCTTGGATACATACGATTTGGCTGGGATTTCGTTAAAGTCCAATTCTCGGATCCATAGGACAGCAGTCACCTTGAAGAACTTCAGGCGTGTTTATTAGAGTTATCCTGATGGTCCCACACTTATGGTTGAACGTTACAGTCCAATTCTCGGATCCATAGGGCAGCAGTCACCTTGAAGAACTTCAGGCGTGTTTATTAGAGTTATCCTGATGGTCCCACACTTATGGTTGAATGTTACAGTCCAATTCTCGGATCCATAGGGCAGCAGTCACCTTGAAGAACTTCAGGCGTGTTTATTAGAGTTATCCTGATGGTCCCACACTTATGGTTGAACGTTACAGTCCAATTCTCGGATCCATAGGGCAGCAGTCACCTTGAAGAACTTCAGGCGTGTTTATTAGAGTTATCCTGATGGACCCACACTTATGGTTGAATGTTACAGTCCAATTCTCGGATCCATAGGACAGCAATCACCTTAGAGAACTTCAGGCAGGTTTATTAGAGTTATCCTGATGGTCCCACACTTATGGTTGAAAGTTAAAGTCCAATTCTCGGATCCATAGGACAGCAGTCACCTTGAAGAACTTCAGGCGTGTTTATTAGAGTTATCCTGATGGTCCCAAACTTATGGTTGAACGTTACAGTCCAATTCTCGGATCCATAGGGCAGCAGTCACCTTGAAGAACTTCAGGCGTGTTTATTAGAGTTATCCTGATGGTCCCACACTTATGGTTGAACGTTACAGTCCAATTCTCGGATCCATAGGGCAGCAGTCACCTTGAAGAACTTCAGGCGTGTTTATTAGAGTTATCCTGATGGTCCCACACTTATGGTTGAATGTTACAGTCCAATTCTCGGATCCATAGGACAGCAATCACCTTAGAGAACTTCAGGCAGGTTTACTAGAGTTATCTTGATGGTCCCACACTTATGGTTGAACGTTAAAGTCCAATTCTCGGATCCATAGGACAGCAGTCACCTTGAAGAACTACAGGCGTGTTTATTAGAGTTATCCTGATGGTCCCAAACTTATGGTTGAACGTTACAGTCCAATTCTCGGATCCATAGGGCAGCAGTCACCTTGAAGAACTTCAGGCGTGTTTATTAGAGTTATCCTGATGGTCCCACACTTATGGTTGAACGTTACAGTCCAATTCTCGGATCCATAGGGCAGAAGTCACCTTGAATAACTTCAGGCGTGTTTATTAGAGTTATCCTGATGGTCCCACACTTATGGTTGAACGTTACAGTCCAATTCTCGGATCCATAGGACAGCAATCACCTTGAAGAACTTCAGGCGTGTTTATTAGAGTTATCCTGATGGTCCCACACTTATGGTTGAACGTTACAGTCCAATTCTCGGATCCATAGGGCAGCAGTCACCTTGAAGAACTTCAGGCGTATTTATTAGAGTTATCCTGATGGTCCCACACTTATGGTTGAACGTTACAGTCCAATTCTCGGATCCATAGGGCAGCAGTCACCTTGAAGAACTTCAGGCGTGTTTATTAGAGTTATCCTGATGGTCCCACACTTATGGTTGAACGTTACAGTCCAATTCTCGGATCCATAGGGCAGCAATCACCTTGAAGAACTTCAGGCGTGTTTATTAGTTATCCTGATGGTCCCACACTTATGGTTGAACGTTACAGTCCAATTCTCGGATCCATAGGACAGCAATCACCTTGAAGAACTTCAGGCGTGTTTATTAGAGTTATCCTGATGGTCCCACACTTATGGTTGAACGTTACAGTCCAATTCTCGGATCCATAGGACAGAAATCACCTTCAAGAACTTCAGGCGTGTTTATTAGAGTTATCCTGATGGTCCCACACTTATGGTTGAACGTTAAAGTCCAATTCTCGGATCCATAGGACAGCAGTCACCTTGAAGAAGTTCAGGAGTGTTTATTAGAGTTATCCTGATGGTCCCAAACTTATGGTTGAACGTTACAGTCCAATTCTCGGATCCATAGGGCAGCAGTCACCTTGAAGAACTTCAGGCGTGTTTATTAGAGTTATCCTGATGGTCCCACACTTATGGTTGAACGTTACAGTCCAATTCTCGGATCCATAGGGCAGCAATCACCTTGAAGAACTTCAGGCGTGTTTATTAGTTATCCTGATGGTCCCACACTTATGGTTGAACGTTACAGTCCAATTCTCGGATCCATAGGACAGCAATCACCTTGAAGAACTTCAGGCGTGTTTATTAGAGTTATCCTGATGGTCCCACACTTATGGTTGAACGTTACAGTCCAATTCTCGGATCCATAGGGCAGCAGTCACCTTGAAGAACTTCAGGCGTGTTTATTAGAGTTATCCTGATGGTCCCACACTTATGGTTGAACGTTACAGTCCAATTCTCGGATACATAGGGCAGCAGTCACCTTGAAGAACTTCAGGCGTGTTTATTAGAGTTATCCTGATGGTTCCACACTTATGGTTGAACGTTACAGTCCAATTCTCGGATCCATAGGGCAGCAGTCACCTTGAAGAACTTCAGGCGTGTTTATTAGAGTTATCCTGATGGTCCCACACTTATGGTTGAACGTTACAGTCCAATTCTCGGATCCATAGGGCAGCAATCACCTTGAAGAACTTCAGGCGTGTTTATTAGAGTTATCCTGATGGTCCCACACTTATGGTTGAACGTTACAGTCCAATTCTCGGATCCATAGGGCAGGAGTCACCTTGAAGAACTTCAGGCGTGTTTATTAGAGTTATCCTGATGGTCCCACACTTATGGTTGAATGTTACAGTCCAATTCTCGGATCCATAGGGCAGCAGTCACCTTGAAGAACTTCAGGCGTGTTTATTAGAGTTATCCTGATGGTCCCACACTTATGGTTGAACGTTACAGTCCAATTCTCGGATCCATAGGGCAGCAGTCACCTTGAAGAACTTCAGGCGTGTTTATTAGAGTTATCCTGATGGTCCCACACTTATGGTTGAACGTAACAGTCCAATTCTCGGATCCATAGGGCAGCAATCACCTTGAAGAACTTCAGGCGTGTTTATTAGAGTTATCCTGATGGTCCCACACTTATGGTTGAACGTTACAGTCCAATTCTCGGATCCATAGGACAGCAATCACCTTGAAGAACTTCAGGCGTGTTTATTAGAGTTATCCTGATGGTCCCACACTTATGGTTGAACGTTACAGTCCAATTCTCGGATCCATAGGACAGCAATCACCTTGAAGAACTTCAGGCGTGTTTATTAGAGTTATCCTGATGGTCCCAAACTTATGGTTGAACGTTACAGTCCAATTCTCGGATCCATAGGGCAGCAGTCACCTTGAAGAACTTCTGGCGTGTTTATTAGAGTTATCCTGATGGTCCCACACTTATGGTTGAACGTTACAGTCCAATTCTCTGATCCATAGGGCAGCAGTCACCTTGAAGAACTTCAGGCGTGTTTATTAGAGTTATCCTGATGGTCCCACACTTATGGTTGAACGTTACAGTCCAATTCTCGGATCCATAGGACAGCAGTTACTGTAGAGAACTTCAGGCAGGTTTATTAGAGTTATCCTGATGGTCCCACACTTATGGTTGAACGTTAAAGTCCAATTCTCGGATCCATAGGACAGCAGTCACCTTGAAGAACTTCATGCGTGTTTATTAGAGTTATCCTGATGGTCCCAAACTTATGGTTGAACGTTACAGTCCAATTCTCGGATCCATAGGGCAGCAGTCACCTTGAAGAACTTCAGGCGTGTTTATTAGAGTTATCCTGATGGTCCCACACTTATGGTTGAACGTTACAGTCCAATTCTCGGATCCATAGGGCAGCAGTCACCTTGAAGAACTTCAGGCGTGTTTATTAGAGTTATCCTGATGGTCCCACACTTATGGTTGAACGTTACAGTCCAATTCTCGGATCCATAGGACAGCAATCACCTTAGAGAACTTCAGGCGGGTTTATTAGAGTTATCCTGATGGTCCCACACTTATGGTTGAACGTTAAAGTCCAATTCTCGGATCCATAGGACAGCAGTCACCTTGAAGAACTTCAGGCGTGTTTATTAGAGTTATCCTGATGGTCCCACACTTATGGTTGAACGTTACAGTCCAATTCTCGGATCCATAGGGCAGCAGTCACCTTGAAGAACTTCAGGCGTGTTTATTAGAGTTATCCTGATGGTCCCAAACTTATGGTTGAACGTTAAAGTCCAATTCTCGGATCCATAGGGCAGCAGTCACCTTGAAGAACTTCTGGCGTGTTTATTAGAGTTATCCTGATGGTCCCACACTTATGGTTGAACGTTACAGTCCAATTCTCGGATCCATAGGGCAGCAGTCACCTTGAAGAACTTCAGGCGTGTTTATTAGAGTTATCCTGATGGTCCCACACTTATGGTTGAACGTTACAGTCCAATTCTCGGATCCATAGGACAGCAATCACCTTGAAGAACTTCAGGCGTGTTTATTAGAGTTATCCTGATGGTCCCACACTTATGGTTGAACGTTACAGTCCAATTCTCGGATCCATAGGACAGCAATCACCTTGAAGAACTTCAGGCGTGTTTATTAGAGTTATCCTGATGGTCCCACACTTATGGTTGAACGTTACAGTCCAATTCTCGGATCCATAGGGCAGCAATCACCTTGAAGAACTTCAGGCGTGTTTATTAGAGTTATCCTGATGGTCCCACACTTATGGTTGAACGTTACAGTCCAATTCTCGGATCCATGGGGCAGGAGTCACCTTGAAGAACTTCAGGCGTGTTTATTAGAGTTATCCTGATGGTCCCACACTTATGGTTGAATGTTACAGTCCAATTCTCGGATTCATAGGGCAGCAGTCACCTTGAAGAACTTCAGGCGTGTTTATTAGAGTTATCCTGATGGTCCCACACTTATGGTTGAACGTTACAGTCCAATTCTCGGATCCATAGGGTAGCAGTCACCTTGAAGAACTTCAAACGTGTTTATTAGAGTTATCCTGATGGTCCCACACTTATGGTTGAACGTTATAGTCCAATTCTCGGATCCATAGGACAGCAATCACCTTAGAGAACTTCAGGCGTGTTTATTAGAGTTATCCTGATGGTCCCACACTTATGGTTGAACGTTACAGTCCAATTCTCGGATCCATAGGGCAGCAATCACCTTGAAGAACTTCAGGCGTGTTTATTAGAGTTATCCTGATGGTCCCACACTTATGGTTGAACGTTACAGTCCAATTCTCGGATCCATAGGACAGCAATCACCTTGAAGAACTTCAGGCGTGTTTATTAGAGTTATCCTGATGGTCCCACACTTATGGTTGAACGTTACAGTCCAATTCTCGGATCCATAGGACAGCAATCACCTTAGAGAACTTCAGGCGGGTTTATTAGAGTTATCCTGATGGTCCCACACTTATGGTTGAACGTTACAGTCCAATTCTCGGATCCATAGGGCAGCAGTCACCTTGAAGAACTTCAGGCGTGTTTATTAGAGTTATCCTGATGGTCCCACACTTATGGTTGAACGTTACAGTCCAATTCTCGGATCCATAGGGCAGCAATCACCTTGAAGAACTTCAGGCGTGTTTATTAGAGTTATCCTGATGGTCCCACACTTATGGTTGAACGTTACAGTCCAATTCTCGGATCCATAGGACAGCAATCACCTTGAAGAACTTCAGGCGTGTTTATTAGAGTTATCCTGATGGTCCCACACTTATGGTTGAACGTTACAGTCCAATTCTCGGATCCATAGGGCAGCAGTCACCTTGAAGAACTTCAGGCGTGTTTATTAGGGTTATCCTGATGGTCCCACACTTATGGTTGAACGTTACAGTCCAATTCTCGGATCCATAGGATAGCAATCACCTTAGAGAACTTCAGGCGGGTTTATTAGAGTTATCCTGATGGTCCCACACTTATGGTTGAACGTTAAAGTCCAATTCTCGGATCCATAGGACAGCAGTCACCTTGAAGAACTTCAGTCGTGTTTATTAGAGTTATCCTGATGGTCCCAAACTTATGGTTGAACGTTACATTCCAATTCTCGGATCCATAGGGCAGCAGTCACCTTGAAGAACTTCAGGCGTGTTTATTAGAGTTATCCTGATGGTCCCACACTTATGGTTGAACGTTACAGTCCAATTCTCGGATCCATAGGGCAGCAGTCACCTTGAAGAACTTCAGGCGTGTTTATTAGAGTTATCCTGATGGTCCCACACTTATGGTTGAACGTTACAGTCCAATTCTCGGATCCATAGGGCAGCAATCACCTTGAAGAACTTCAGGCGTGTTTATTAGAGTTATCCTGATGGTCCCACACTTATGGTTGAACGTTACAGTCCAATTCTCGGATCCATAGGACAGCAATCACCTTGAAGAACTTCAGGCGTGTTTATTAGAGTTATCCTGATGGTCCCACACTTATGGTTGAACTTGTGCAAATTCTTCACCACATCTTTGTTTGTAATGTAAGACACTTTGTAGCCCAGATATTAAAAATTTCTGTCCTGCTCCAGAACAGTTCCATCGACAATAGTGTTTGTTCGTACGAGTTCAACTCCATCAAAAGCTATCATGCTTGGTCTTCAATGTGGAGACCTGTAATCCGAGATCCTTCGCGGATTCGAATAAGTGAGTGTACAGCCGAGGTGCTGTACAGTGATCTGCAAGCCGCTTTCCGAGTTCGATACGATAACAGCCTTGTCGTCAGCAAGTAACGTGTCAAGTGTCAACTGCAGAGTTACCAATCATAAAGTGTACATAAAGACACATAAAGACTTTGTTTTGCTCTAATGAGATGTTGCGGGATCCTTTTCTTTGCCATTATTACTCACAGCTGGTGACATGGCTGTTTTAGCAGAAAAGGATGAGACAATGAGTGAAATGATAAAAGGTTTGAATTTAGTATGCGAGGAATATGGAATGAGGATTAATAAGGAGAAAGCTAAGTGTATGGTGATTAGCAGAGGAGGAAAAAAGGAAACATAAAGATAGGGCAAGACAAAATACAACAGATGGATTTGTTTAAATATCTTGGAAGCTGGATAAGTGAAGATATGTCCTGCACTCGGACAATTAGAGCAAGAATTGCTATAGCGAAAGAGGCATTTAATGGGAAGAAAGGACTGCTGTGTGGCAAAATTAATAACAATGTAAGAAAATGGTTGGCCAAATGTTATGTGCGGAGCGTTGCTTTATATGGTGCAGAGACATGGACACTGAGGAAGGAGGATGAGAAAAGATTAGAACCATTTGAGATGTGGGTTTGGCGAGCAATGGAAAAAGTGAGGTGGGTTGATAAAGTAAGGAATGATGAAGTTTTAAGAAGACGAGGGGAAAAGTGAAGAATCGTGAAGGTAATAGAAAATAGGAAAAGGAATTGGTTAGGTCATTTTTTAAGAAGAGACTGCTTGCTTACAACTGCCATGGAGGGTGTCATAGAAAGAGAAAAAGGAATAGGGGATAGAAGAATGAAGTTAACAGATAGCATTAAAATCAGAGGGTGTTATGAAGAAACGAAAAGACTACCATACGATAGGACAGCTTGGAGTTAAAGACCTGCCTTAGGGCAGAACGCCAAATAAATAAAAAATTACTCACAGCCTGCCCGTATTCACTCTTATCAAATGTCTTTCCAAGGTCGATGAAAGCTATGCATGCGGTCAACTAATAGTACAGTCACTGAAGCCGAAAAGAATAGAAATTTCAAATTAAGTGGCTTCTACGAGATTGTTTGCATAGGGCTAGATAAGAAGGTAAGAAAGAATTTTAAAAAAAGTTTACAAAAATTCAGTCACGGGTTTTCGAAAAAAGGGAGGGGGAAGGTACAAAACATTCATTTTTCATGATTATCTTAAACAATATTAAATTTATGAGAAAAATACAAAAGACCAAAAAGGAAGAGCATAAAAGTCTACATAAAAAAGGTTATTAACATTTTTTGTCAGGGCGATAATTTTAGTAGAAAAATTAATTTAATGTTGCCCAAATTTTTCACAAGGTTGATTTTCAGATAAAATACATGTTTATTTAATAGACATGCAATTTTTTTCAGGAATATAAGTTTAAAAACTCGTTATTATTCATTTATGTATACATTATTATGTATAATTTTTTACTTATTTATTACGCATTATAATAAAAATGTTATTAAAAAATGCACTTTATAAATATATTCAAAAATAGTTTTTCTTCCAATCATTGAAGATTTTGACAATAAAATAACTTTTAAAACACATTTCTTATTTATACAAATTATAAATTATTTACTTATAACTTATTATGATTTGCACAATTATTAAAATTTTTGTTTTCTTCGATTTTTCGGAATTTTTCACAATTATCAAGGTGGAAAATAACTTTTTAGTACATTTATTATTTATTTATAAAATTTAATTATAACAATTATTTTTATAATGATAAATATATTTAAAAATCGATTTCTTCTCCAATTTCTTGAAAAGATTCAGAAGTCAAATCTTCTATTTCTCCTTCACACTAACACTTACAACTTACAAGCTTGTGTGTCGGCTCACCGCGCATCTGTATGGCGCATGTAATGTGCCAGCTGTCCAAGCTCTCTCTAAAATTTTTCAACTTTCAGGGTCTGTTCTTTTTATCGCCATGCACGGATATAAATTCTCACTATGTAGAAGATAAACCTCAAATATTGTAGTTTTACGTACAATAGATATATTTTAATATTTTTTTTAGTTTTAAACTATTAATATTAATATGCGCAATGGACATATTTTTACATTTATTAATAAAAGTTACATTTATTTAAATTTAACTAAATTTTAACAATTCTTTACACCACAGTCTTATAGAAGACACTTTGACCAATACTTGTTCATAATTTTGTTAAAAAATATTTATTTTGAAAATTTCTGTAGAAATTTTAATTTAAGAAAATGATGTATACTTGCGAACTCAAAAAAATTATAAATTTTAAAACTCGCTCATTTTATGTCAATAAATCAATACTCAGTTTTATTATTTTTTTCGAAGACCTATATATGTAAAGTTCATATTGTGAAGTTTTTTTTAAATGTAAATACATTTGTAATATATTGTTAATATGTTTATGCATTAGTTGAAAAAAATAAAAAACAAAAAAGTTATTACTTTATTTTAAGTATTTAATAATAATTTAATAATTTTCTTTTCATTTTACGTAAAATTACAAACATTTAGCTTTAAAATGCTTTTTGATTTTTGTCTCTACGACTACTATAACGGATTTCATTAAAATTTGTATGTTGCAATGTCAGAAAAAATTAGCCTTCCCGCTCATCGGGGCGACTCCGACAATCAATTTTTTTCTAATAATTCAATTCAATTTTTCTCACAAAGTATTGGCCTGACAAAAAATTATAAATCTCTTTTTTGTAGAGAATTTAATGCTCTTTAAGTTTTGCAATTTGTCTTTTTTTCGTAAATTTGTTATTTTTCAAGATAATTGAAACAAACTAAATTTTTGTAACTTCCCCCTCCTCTTTTTCGAAAAACCGCGATGGAATTTGTAAACTTTTTTTTTAAATTGTTTCTCACCCTTTTATCTAGTCTCTTATGCAAAAAATCTCGTAGAAGCCACTTAATTTGAATTTTTTTCCTTCAGTGACTGTACTATAATATCTCTGTGCTTTTTGATGAAATGGCTCCCTGTGAAGATGCAACGGTCTACTAATAAAACTACATTCAACATTTTAGTCTAGATGTAAAGAGGAAAAGTAAGCAGTTAGGTATACGATTGCTAGTTTGTCGTTGCCTTGCAATAGCCTGTGCGGTACGCCACACAGTTTCCCAAATTGGGCGTTACCGTCCCCCTTTGGTCGCTGAAGGGGTTGGGGAGATGCTGCCAATAAGAAGACGCTAAAACAATTTGGTCGCCTAAACTTGTAACCTTGTTTAGGCGACCTTTTTGTGGCGATTATTTTAATAAACTTTCGCCCTTTTACATGTTTTACCGTCTACTTTAATTTTTGAAGATATTATAATATTTGATGTATAATAGAAGAAGAACCGGTGGAAAAAAGACGCCTATGAAATTATGGAGAAGAGAAGTTTACAACGGAGAGTGTGGTACAATGCGAATTAAACATGGATGGATGGATTCGAAATCTTGTACACCGTATATGTGTGCCGCGAATGAAACAAATAATTTCCCTCCAACATGCAATGCGAAGTTAATACCGAATTCCTGTAGCTGAGATCATCGTTGCTTGGATTTACAATAATGAAAACCCTTGTGTCATATCGCCCAGTTTTTTGTGGATATATTCAATCTCTAGTATCAAAATATGGATTTATTACCAGGGCGTAGGGTTTTCACGAAGACACTCGTCAATTTTTCAGAGGGGCTTTAAAAAAAATTGTTTTTGAAAATGGAACGAAGAGCCAAAAGGTTTGGCAAAGAGGATTAACAATTAAAATATGACTCGCTTTAACAACTGAGGAACAGTTCTGTGATGTTTTGTAGTAAACTTATATAGGGTGATTCAAAATTGCACGGTAATCTCTCTGGACCTAATTCTATAGCTAAAAATAAGACGAAAAGTTTATAATAAACATAGGTCCGAAAATGGTTCGTTAGCGAGTTACGGCTCGCGAACCAGTTCGCCTTGATTTATGCTCCCACGGTAAAATAACGCCATACTGAAATTCTTGGGGTATAAAATGAAGGGTTACTTTAGTGGTTTCTTTTGGTTTTTGATCTTAAAAATTGAATAAAAGACGTCCCAGAGCTCTACCTCAATTAGTTTTTAAGAAAAACTGTGTAAAACACAAAGCATTGGAGTCGAAATACACACATTTTTAGATTTGGGATAAAATAACGAAGTTATTTTGCCAATAAACAACTAAAATTGGTCGCATTTTGGTTGGTTTAGTTTTTAATTAAAGTCAAATTTCTAAAATTTGTACTTATTTTTAATAAACATTATACACATAAATTTTCTCATGATTAAATTCTCTACAAAGTTAATTAGAAATTTTTAGTTGTATATTGGCAAATTAACGAAGTTGTTTTATCAGAAATCTAAAAATGTGTGTTTTTCGACTCCAATGTTTTGTGTTTTACACAGTTTTTCTTAAAAACTAATTGAGGTCGAGCTCTAAGACCTCTTTTATTCAATTTTTCAGATTGAAACCCATAAGAAACAACCAAATTTACCCTTCACTTTATCCCTAAGAATTTCAGTATGGCGTTATTTTACCGTGGGAGCAGAAATCAGAGCGAACTGGTTCACGAACCGTAACTCGCTAACGAACCATTTTTGGACCTATGTTTATATGAAATTTTTTTCTTATTTTTAGCTATAGAATCAGGTTCCGAGAGATTGCCGTGCAATTTTGAATCACTCTGTGTATTATGAAAGTAACTTATGGCCAAACAGATATGCTGTAACTCGGCGTACAGTTTCTCGCTGTTGCAGCAAGAGGCAGACGAGAATTAGAACAGATCATCATTTGCATCTGAGTTAAAATTTAATGCGCAGAGGCGTAATTAATTGTATCCGTAATTATAGAGGCAATTACTGAAGCGGGTCATGGGTATCGGGCGAAAGGCGGCGCCCTTGTACCGCCCTCTATTTTGGATGTATCCTATCTCGTCGTCTGTTGGCGTTTCCTGTATCCTTCCGACACAAAATTCAACGTCTGTGCGGTATCCTGAAGCTAATAAAGTCGCCGGATGTTACCCGCTAATGAGGAATGCTCCCGAGAGTGTAATACCTCGCAGTGATGCATATGCTCTATGTCCTCCTTTGCTGGCTGGCTCCAGCATTCACTGCTCATTTGGAGCAATACTTTTTCATCGCGTCATTACGAACATAAGTAAATGGTCGTTAAACCGTTTTACACTCACACTCTCTCACTCCCACGTTATTTAGGTTAGTCTCATTCTTATAAATTATATTTCCTTCTGATATTGTATTTTCTTTTTTTTTTGCAAGGATCTGCTTATATTATTGCTTATGCGCCTTTCATAATTGATTGTCTTACATACTCACAGCAACATTATTCTTTTGTGTATTTAAAGAATTATGTGTTTATTCATCTTTATTTACATTGTTTTTTTTGTAAGTAATCTCCACTAGAAGTAAAATATATACGCCAACGTTTATGGAATGTGTAAACGATTCCTGGAATGCATTAGTAGTATAGTCTGTACAAGTGTTCAGATTGAGTACGACCGACTGAACCCTCAAATTAGGTCTGGGAGATGGAAGTGAGGGTTATACCGCTGCCATTTTCTCTTTCCGAAACACTCGTTCTGGTGCACGCTGCCTTATTTTAAGGATAATTTTACATCAAAGCTATTACAGATAATAAGCATGTATAACACTATCAAAGATTTAAAAATATTATTACCCAGTATTTTTACTTCTAATACAGAATTTTAGGTTAGAAAATTAGTATTATATGTTAACAACTTACATCCATTGTTCTGTAGATTCTCAGACAACTCAGCCATTTTCAGAGTTCTTGTTTTTATTATTCCACTAAACAGAAAAATTTTATCCATTTTTTTTTTTTTTTAGTTGTTATACAGACTTTAACAAGAGTAAATAATACCAACTAGCTACAATATTTCACCTACTAACATTTTAATAAACAGCTGAGTAGCAGCTAGGTGATGGAACCAAACCTCGTGGTTCTGTTCTAATACAAACTTTCAGTTTACCAAAAGGAACCACGACACATTAGTCCATTCTGCAGAATACTAGAAGACATGAGGGTTGCATTTTGTAGCTATATTAACTTCATTGAAGGTTGGTTCTATTTTCAAAACGTAGTTTTGACTTTTTACTACACATTGTTAACATTAAATTCAAAATGTCAATTTTGTGGGATGGTTCCTTTTTGCATAACTAGGTCCAACTATGTCACAAGACAAACACACACATACAAAATCTAGATACCAAGTTACGCTTACGCTTAAAATCTGGCTAAATTTTTACAGACCGTAACTTGAAAACCGTTTCTGGATTCAAGTTTATACATTGTTTTCTTTATTTTCGCCTGCAGCATTTGACCTGAAAGTATTACCGTTATTTCGTGATACACTCTATGTTCTCACAATTGCTCGAAGGGTCGAGAGCGTCCTACCGCCCGTTTCTCTGCTAGCCGAGCAGCCTCTCGGTCAAGGCCTCACTCAAGTTCCTTCCGGACTGTTCGAGAGCACTTGCGGTGACTACACAAACTATGCTGGCACGACGCCAAAAGAAAGGAACCTCTGCGGGACCTATATAAGCAACAGCGGCCGGCTTAGAAGTGAGTTACAGCGGGCGATTTCTTTAGTACGGATCAAGTCATTGTTGCGGTTGTGATTATTGTGTTATAATTAGTGCGGAACTCTAATAGGTGACATTATTATTGCGTGTGGACAAATTTAACTTAAATTACTGTACGAGATTATCTTGTTGATTTCAAATTGTTATTTGTGACTCATTAAAGCTGGTAATTAGTGACTTCATTGGTGTCTGTATTTTGTTTCCACTGTAGCATACGACGATCCGTGAGTGCGTCGTAACAGTATAAGCACGCGCACGCGCGCTCGCGCGTGTGTAAAACCATAAAGTATACATCAGGTGGAAAGTATGAATGCTGCCTATGAATTTTCTCAAAATAATGTCTCGGGCGTTCAACTTTCTTTGAATATTCTCACCTAAGCACACGCACGCATGCGTTTACCTCCCACGCAGACGCGCGTCCTTAATCTATATTAAAATAAACTGCGACAAAAAACACATTCATGTATAGTGTTTTTAATAATTTGTTTTTATTCTACAAAGATTTCAAATTATCTCAGGTAGGTCCACCCACCACGCCTCCAAATGACGGCCTCCGAATAATACGCTTCATCCTGTTTATGTTATTATAACTGCAATCGTTTACATTGTAATTATCATAAACAACGAAAGCAGAATGTGGCGCAACTGGTTGACCACAATTGTTAGTATCGTCTGACTATAATTGGCGGCAATTACCGCGCGTAAGGATCACAGTTCGTGAGTTACGACTGAACGAATTCACCGGCAACTGCAGGTTTTTGTTGCCAATCGCTTGCCACAGTAATGAGTTAATTGAGTCCATATTACGGAAAATAACAGTAATTAGCTATATATATATAGGAAAAGTTAATCTATTATTGGAAAAAACCTTCAAATACGTTATTTACAAGAACATAATAGTAGTGCATTATTCCTTTAAACCCGTGTGTTTATTAATCTCTTTTACAATACTTTTCCTGCAATGGTCATCATCATCACCACTCCAAGGATTAGGCCTTAGACCTGTTCCGGAACCTCTCCTCCACGGTCTACCGACATCTCTCTTCCCAGTAGGGTGATAACCCAAGGCAGCCACAGGTAGACGGATATCAGGCATGCGATTCAAGTATTCACACCATTTCCTTCTGTGGTCTTCAGTCTTCTGCTGCAATGATACAATGTTTAAATCGCGTCGAATAGCCTCGTTCCTTTTTCGATCCAAAAGAGAACAACCTTGCAGTCCTCTTAGAAACTTCATTTCGGCTGCCTGAATCCTCTGCACGTCCCATTTACCGAAAGTCCATGTCTCACTAGCATACAGGAATGTGAGGATAGACACAGTTTTATAAAATTTCATTCGGGTATCCTTCCGTGTTTTATTTCTCAGATCCCTATGAATCGTTCCACAGATGCGTCTAAATTTTGTTAGCTTACTATCCCAATCAATGTCAGTTCCATATGAGGTATTACACAACCCAGGCAATTAAAATGACTAACCTGATCCAATATCTGATTATTCACGACTATCTTTGTTTCCTGTAATGGTTTCCTCTGTAATTCTGTTACACATTTTAACCCTGTAAACGTTCATTACTGCATGTTTGTATAAATTACGATACTTTAGTTACAATTCCAATGGAGGGAACAATTTTACGTATGTCGGTCAGAATACCGAGGAATGCTAGGCTATCGTGTGATATCCTTCAGGAAGGCGAAGAATTGGAGGAACGAGAACAGAATGGTGAAGCCAGAACAGACAACCGTACCGAATGCTGGTAACCAAGAAGAAAATTACAGCATTAGTGGAGATGAAATAATTAACGGATATCTACTGTATTAGGCTATTAGGAAAAAAAACAAAAAGAATGACATATCAAGGAAGCCCCAATAGTGTAATTAATAAGCCTAAGATCAGGAAAAAACCAACTATCTGATATTCTTGTTAATCTTGATTTATTGATAATCTTGATTCTTGTTATTCTTATTCTTGATAATCTTGTTGGACTACCCGATAGTATCCAGGAAGCAAGACCGAAGCTAGAATATAACAGAAGAAAGGCAGAGGAAAACGCTGAGTAATGAAGTTACAACTATTTTAAATAGAAGAAATTTAACATTGTCATTACGCTTACGAAGAGAAGAGAACTGAACAGACGATGAGAATATTTGAGCGCCGAATATTCAGGAGAATTTTTGACCCATTTAGGAATAATGATAGATGGCGCATCAAGTTCAGTGGCGTGTCCAGAATTTGGCTTTTGAGGGGGTGCGGGGATGGATCGGCTTCATGGAGAAGACAAAACAAGTGAACAATAATCAACATTACTATTTTAAAGTGGCTGAAAAACGCGTGATACCAATCCCATTAAAGCAAACAGAAACAACACACAAAATACACGTTACTGAAACACTGTTAAAAGATACTCGTTGAATGATTTTCCTATATTTCATATTTCAAACGTATACCTAAATGCTGTGTAATAAACCTGTTTGTGTATTTAGAAAAGAGTTACTACTATGTTACCGTACACAACTTAAAAAATAACAATAAAACACACTAAAAGTTAAAAGACTAACAACATTTTTCAACTTTTTCGATCCTCCTCTGGGGAGGGGGATCCAGTCCCGTTCGACCCCCTCCCCGTAAATACGCCCCAGATCAGGTTCAATTACGAACTATAACTGCTCACAGAACCCAGAATCGAGAATTATGTCAGGCTACAACGCCTCGAATGGACAGGAGATTTTAAGCTAATGAGTCAACGTCAGAATACTCAAGAAAATAATGAAGAAAGATATGCTGGACACCAGTAGAAGAGTAGCCATAAGAACACACTGGCAGGACATCGTCAGGCTGTAGCATCACGACAAGGAAGGTAGGAAGCAACGTTGACATTAGCTAGCGTATTCGCGAAAAAAAAAACAGAAAGAGTGGAGTAAATTATACGATTGATTTGATTTACACCTTCATATATCAAATCACCAAGTTCACGCCGTTCTTTGTATTCCTCTTACATGAAATTCATGGATTTACGTCATAAGTCAAGAAATTAACTGATGTGGGAGCGAAAAATTCCTATGTAACACGTAAAACTTGTGTAATACCTATACAACATAGGAAAACTAGTTAGATCTCTGAGCCACAGAACACCCTCACTAATTTGAATTTAATAGAGGGCTATTCAGAAAGTAAGTTCCGATAGGGTGCTAAGTGAAACTAAGAATATATTTACAAAACATGTATTGTTATTTGAAGTACACACCTTAAACTAGCCTTAAACACCTTAAACAACTTGTTTGACATCGTTGGCCATCAACGAAAGATTTCTCATGCTTAAAAAGATGATATTTGCGTGGTGGTTAGGTCTAGGTTGTAAGGTGGACAATCAATTGTTACCAGCCAAATTTTATGAGGAGATATTGCGTTGCAGCGGCAGTATGTGTGTGTGTGTGCAGTTCCATGATTTTCGCAAAGTCTCGGGTACGCATCCTACTCGCTTACTCTGATCGGACTAACCTAAAAAGTTGTATCCATCTTGGTACCACTGAATCGCTCATTGCTTCTTCTCCATAAATATCGAAAATCTGATGGTGAATTTCAATTGTTTGAATGTCTGTCCCATTCAAGAACCGAATCACACACCTACTTTCATACTCGGCGGGCGTCTCGAATTTCTTCGACATTATAAACACGTCCAACGAAGCTTACTCAGGGCACAGTTGTTTAAAAATGTCGTTGTACAAAACGAATCAACAAACTGGCCGCGCATGCGCAACAGCGTGAAGGCATCGATACTACGGCAACATTTACAAACGGAACTTACTTTCTGAATAACCCTCGTACATTTATTGTCAGGTAAATTTTAAAATTATATAATTTGTCGATTACCAGAAAAATTAGAAAACTTGGATTATCTACCTTTTTAAAATAAAATTATAATTGTAAAGCAATCAAACAACAAACATCAAAATATTTCGAACTACTGCATTGTTGTTTTACTTAAATTTATAACCATAATCAACGCCATCGTGATCTATTGGAATGTCATTCGAGAGCCTATCATTCTGATCCAGGAATTCAGATGTACTTTTGTAAAGGATCTTAACTGAATTTATTAAATGCCGTGGACATCGTCTTATCCACTTCTATCCATAATATTTTTAGTATAGTATTGTATTGGAAATACTTGTAGTATCCAAACCAGCCTCGGAGTAAGGTCTGGAAACTATTTTCGTCTTTCCTATATTTACTTCACAATATACTGCCTGCAAACGTCCTTCATTGAATCAAAGGACGCGTAATACACGTTTCCTGTCTGACATCTAATTGTAATTGGACGTCCGTCTTGTTTTTCTTCGAATGCTAATGGCGATCAACTATAAAGCCGGTTACGCTTTAAAATTCAAATAACATACGTATTAGTTATTTTGCTAGCCACGACGTCTTGAACGTGGGCCAAAATGTTAATACTGTGTAAGCGACATTCACTAAGTAATATATTTCTCCTTCCGCGTTGTCACCTTCTCCATAAGTATTGCCAACTTATAGGTTAGCGAAGGTGGAAAACATGTTACTTACCTAAGTCGGACTGATACCTACATGCCACACTCATGCACGTATACACATACAATTGAGCAACAGTAACAAGAACAACAACAACTACTACTACTACTACTGCTGCTACTACTACTACTACTACTACTACTACTACTACTACTACTACTACTACTACTACTACTACTGCTGCTGTTACTACTACTACTACTACTACTACTACTACCACTACTACTACTACTACTACTACTACTGCTGCTGCTACTACTACTACTACTACTACTACTACTGCTACTACTACTAATACTACTACTATTACTGCTGCTACTACTACTAATACTGCTACTACCACCACCACTACTACTACCACCACGACTACTACTACTATTACTACTACTACTACTACTACTACTACTACTACTACTACTACTACTACTACTACTACTACTATTACTACTACTGCTACTGCTACTACTACTACTACTAATAATAATAATACTGCTACTACTACTACTACTACTGCTACTACTACTACTACCACTACTACTACTACTACTACTACTATTACTACTACTGCTACTGCTACTACTACTACTACTAATAATAATAATACTGCTACTACTACTACTACTACTACTATTACTGCTACTACTACTACTACTACTGCTACTACTACTACTACTACTACTACTGCTGCTGCTGCTGCTGCTGCTTCTGCAGCTGCTACTACTACTACTACTACTACTGCTACTATTACTACTACTACTGTAACGTTTTGGGCTACGTTACAAATCCAGGGAACCCATGATAATTGACGCTAGCCAATTATACAGGCTGCCTACGTTGTAACAAACTGAAATTAAACTCAACACATAGAACAATAATATTTACTCTAATTATTAGGACACAAGGGAAGGTATTTCACTGATTTATGCACTCACTTCAATCTGTAATAAGATGACATCTCTTTATTAACAAATTATATAAATAGATCCCATAATATAAAAATTTATACTGAAATATTTAAAAAGGGTTTTCTGTCAAACAAGGGATCATATTGATCATGTAATTTACCTCGGATCCGAGTCTCTTTAAATCTAGTAAAGACGTCTGAATTATACTTTGCTAATCAAGGAGCTTGCATGATTACATAAACCATTTGAAGAATGGTATTATTTAATTAAGGGATTATAACTTACATTTTAAGATCAATGTTACAACGTATGATTTTCGATATTACAATTTACATTTCTTTTGTTTTATTTATTGCTTAGAGAAAATTATTGTCTTTTGAAAAGTCTCTGCCATGTATGAAAAGTTATGTTTTAAATGTACTTAATTCTCGGTAGGCAAGCTACCGAATCACCTCTCAAATAAGCTTTTGCTGTCCTCGTCCTGGGGCGTGACTCTTCGGAACTCTGGTAGTCGGGGTAGTCATCTGGGTCGTGTCTCTGGTGAATATCTTATAGCTGTATTAGTGAGGAGATTGATGTAATGCTGCATGAAGTCGGGTTGATCCTCGCCGGGCCTGGTCAGTGTTGTATGGGTTGTAGACGTCCGTATATGTAGTTGGGCACGTCACATATTCACTGGTAGAGTTGTACTGGAGTTTGCATCTTAATTTGAGACGTCACCTTGTTTACGAGTTCTTAAATTTTTTTTTATATATTACCACATTTCTTTAACAAACCTTTTACTACATCTTATACATATAACTAGCACTAGCTCCCCACGTTTTTAGTGGTAGCTAACCATTATTTGAAAGTTTAAATAAAACATTTTTGAAGAGCCCTCGCTTGGAGGTGTGTAGTCTTTTATAACGCGAGGGAAGAGACGTGTTTCCATAATGGCCAACGTTACTGACAGAGATTAGCAAAATTGTATGTAGTAGATCGTACGAAAACAACCTTGACTGGGATATCAAGTTAAAGATCTGTGAACTACCCGTGAAAGCTTAAAGAATAAAATGTAAAAGGTTGTGCGCAAGAACTTTTACAAAACAGTGGATATTCCCAAATTTCTGTACTCACGGTGAAACTTGGATTCTCAATAAAGAAAAAAAATCAAGGATAAAATGAAATTTTTACGAAATAAAAAGGATATACTTCCTCGTAGACTGGAGAAAACATTTTAGGCATTAAAAGAGAACTTAGTGATTATTGTGAGTTGACAAAAGTTTTATGACCGCAAAGGAGTGTTCTTGGATCTATTGTTGTAGACGGGAGCTACTATTGAATCTCAATAGCTACACTGTGTTCTTGGATCTATTGTTGTAGACGGGAGATACTATTGAATCTCAATAGCTACACTGTGTTCTTGGATCTATTGTTGTAGACGGGAGATACTATTGAATCTCAATAGCTACACTGTGTTCTTGGATCTATTGTTGTACACGGGAGCTACTATTGAATCTCAATGCTACACTGTGTTCTTGGATCTATTGTTGTAGACAGGAGATACTATTGTATCTAAATAGCTACGCTGTGTTCTTGGATCTATTGTTGTAGACGGGAGATACTATTGAATATCAATAGCTACACTGTGTTCTTGGATCTATTGTTGTAGACGGGAGCTACTACTGAATCTCAATAGCTACACTGTGTTCTTGGATCTATTGTTGTAGACGGGAGATACTATTGAATCTCAATGCTACACTGTGTTCTTGGATCTACTGTTGTAGACGGAAGCTACTATTGAATATCTCAATAGCTACACTGTGTTCTTGGATCTATTGTTGCAGACGGGAGCTACTATTGAATCTCAATGCTACACTGTGTTCTTGGATCTATTGTTGTAGACGGGAGCTACTATTGAATATCTCAATGCTACACTGTGTTCTTGGATCTATTGTTGTAGACGGGAGATACTATTGTATCTAAATAGCTACGCTGTGTTCTTGGATCTATTGTTGTAGACGGGAGATACTATTGAATATCAATAGCTACACTGTGTTCTTGGCTCTATTGTTGTAGACGGGAGCTACTACTGAATCTCAATAGCTACACTGTGTTCTTGGATCTATTGTTGTAGACGGGAGATACTATTGAATCTCAATGCTACACTGTGTTCTTGGATCTACTGTTGTAGACGGGAGCTACTATTGAATATCTCAATAGCTACACTGTGTTCTTGGATCTATTGTTGTAGACGGGAGCTACTATTGAATATCTCAATGCTACACTGTGTTCTTGGATCTATTGTTGTAGACGGGAGATACTATTGTATCTAAATAGCTACACTGTGTTCTTGGATCTATTGTTGTAGACGGGAGATACTATTGAATATCAATAGCTACACTGTGTTCTTGGCTCTATTGTTGTAGACGGGAGCTACTATTGAATCTCAATGCTACACTGTGTTCTTGGATCTATTGTTGTAGACGGGAGCTACTATTGAATATCTCAATGCTACACTGTGTTCTTGGATCTATTGTTGTAGACGGGAGATACTATTGAATCTCAATAGCTACACTGTGTTCTTGGATCTATGGTTGTAGACGGGAGACACTATTGAATCTCAATGCTACACTGTGTTCTTGGATCTATTGTTGTAGACGGGAGCTACTACTTAATCTCAATAGCTACACTGTGTTCTTGGGTCTATTGTTGTAGACGGCAGCTACTATTGAATCTCAATAGCTACACTGTGTTCTTAGCTGCCGGTAACAATATGAAATAATCTACAGACAGCAGTTAAAAATGTCACTGGACAAGAAATTACGTATTACACTGGAAGAGACAAACTCAACTCATGTCAACTTCACCAACAGGAAAATAGGGCAACTATTTATTTTAGTCAGTCATCCCACATGCAAATTCGGCATAGTATATTTGGGCTTGACTAGGTGCTAAGCTTAAATGTAAAGAACATGTCACGAAAAACGTGAAGAACCTACAATAAAATGTGGTGGCTATTTGGATGACACTGCATAATAAACAGTTATCATACAGGCAAGTTTTGAAACCGGTGTTGGTTTTTGGTGTCCAAGCCCCCGGCGTTACACAAAGAAATCCAACATCAAAATAATCAAAATTTTCAAAACAAAGTGCTTCGCAGTATTGTAGCCGCGCCGCGATATGTAAGGAACGATGACATCTATCAAGACTTAAAGGTTAGTGGTGAGAGCAAACGGTTTGCAACTAAATATGTACAAAGTTTTTAAAAATCAAAATAATGAAGTGCTAAAACTTCTTGGTAATGCTGGACTTGGATTTGTTAGGGAATTGCAGATACAAAACCGTTTAACTGGTGTAGGAAAGGCGGGATTCTATAATGCCAACATTCTTTTTTTATATTTCGCTTTCTTTTTTGTGTTTTCCTGATCTTAGGCTTATTCATTCGATTATTGGGACTTTCCTTGTTATGTCATTCTTTTTTTTTCTAATAGCCTCATACCGTAGATATCCATTAATTATTTCATCTCCACTGATGTTGTAATTTTCTTCTAGGTTACCAGCATTCGGCTCGGTTGCCTGTTCCGGCTTCACCATTTTGTTCTCGTTCTTCCAACTCTTCGCCTTCCTGAAGGCCATCACAAGAAGGCCTAGCATTCCTCCGTATTCTGATAGGGGACATACGTAAAATTTGCAATTTCCTCCATTGAAATTGTCACAGCCGGGTTATTTTGTATCGTCATAGTAGGGTATGGCATTTCTGTATCTTTCAGGTATTGACATTCGTATAGTAACGACTTGCGTTACTTGCCATAGTGGGAACCTGGTATATATCTACATCTATAGGTACGTATATCATTTATTTATCGGTCAATAAATTTCATTTATGACATAAATATTGTAAAAATTAACATAAAAAATTAACATTATAAAATTCTGTGATGGAAAGGGATAGAAAGATGGAAAGGGCATATGGTATAACTAAAGATATTTACAATAAAAAGTGCATATCGAAAAATGCGAAAATAAGGCATTACGGTACAGTAGTGAAGCCAGAATGCCTATATGCAAGTGAATGTCTAGAATTGAATTATAATTTAGACAAACTAGAAATATTGGAAAGACGAATTATTAGGAAAATATTAGGCCCACGAAAAACTTCAGAAGGTTGGAAATTGAAATATATCAACTTGATGATGAAATATATCAAAGTATAGAAAATATAACAGAAACAATGAGAAAAAGAAGACTATTATTTTTTGGACGTTTATATAGGTTATTTATTATTTGGACGACAATAGGTAAACAAAGCAGATCTTTAAATATCTGTGGGGGAAGAAGTCAACATCAAGTTGGATTAAAGAAGTCCAAAAGGATTTAGAAAAAAATAATACAAACGCAGAAGAAGCAACTGAAAGAGAAATTTTTCGAGCAAAAGTGTTAAAAATGGATGGAGTCCAGGGTAGGAGGTAAAAAAAACGCAGGTTGAAAGTGGACTGAAGACGGGAAGAAGAGACACAGTGAAAAGATGAAAGAATATTGGAGAAAAAGAAAATAACAAAGAATAAAGAATTGAAATTGGCATGTGGTCCTTAGATGGCCGATACAAAACAAAACAAAAAATTCTGTGAGGCTGTAAAGCTACTTAGTTTACAGTTACAATGGCCCGTCGATCGTTGTGTAATACTGTGAAAAATGGGGACGAAGAAGAAGCGCCTTTAAATGATTTACGGCATGCGTACAAACAAATAGACATAAAGAGTTGTTAGCCGGACAGAAAATTTACATAATACCGACATGACATGGGTAATCGTGAATATTCTAGCGTGTTCGTCGGAAACTTTCCACTGTGCATATGTCACAACCGAGAGAGAGAGGGTGAGGGGAAGGGTCTCAGATCCATGGAGCCTCCGCCGATGTAGGTTACTACGATCAGGTGAGTAAGGTCACTTTCGTCATTACGTCACTGTACCGCCAGCTGTTCCATCCGTAACAAGTTTAAACGAACGCGACAGTCTGTGTGTGTCCATATTTGATAGCAATTACAAAATAAATACTTACAGAGCGTCGCATTAATCACGAAAACCAGCCGACAGAGGGTAGTTTATCGGGCCACATGGCGAAGTACTCAAGGCGATGCAATTATTACGCAGACCGCATTACTTTGACCCCGCTGGTACGGTTATTAATGCTTTCAGCGGGTATAAAATTAGTCTAACTGTGGGGAACTGCATTTGAACCCCAATGTTACTAGATCTTTGTTAGTCACAACTTTACTTTTCGAAAAAAAGAAGCGTTTAATTTATCGTATTAAAAATTTCATATACCATAAGGATTCTTTTAGTTAAAATGTTTGATAGTGATTTACATCAAATTGTAAGCAAATGAATATTATTCCAATAATTTTATGACATTATTTTTGGTAAAAAGTCCTTGAAAGTGCAATGGATATGCGACTTCGTGCATATAGTGGTGAATTTTAGCATAAATGTGGTTGTTAAACTATGAATAACACACTCGAAACAAGTAAAATTCCCAAATAGTACTCTTTTACACTATAGTAGCCTACTCTTTAAAAATGGTAAGAGTTCATATATCACAATACCACAATCTTCATTTTACTTGGACTCGTTCACGACCGACTTGAAAGCATTTTGTACCATTTGTAGACAGCTCGTTAGTGCATATGACAATCATCGAAAGGCGTCTGCAACTTTATCGCCGTGCCACAGCAGTTTGTACCATTTGTAGACAGCCCGTTAGTGCATGTGACAATCATCGAAGGGCGTCTGCAACTTTATCGCCGTGCCACAGCAGTTTGTACCATTTGTAGACAGCTCGATAGTGCATATGACAATCATCGAAGGGCGTCTGCAACTTTATCGCCGTGCCACAGCAGTTTGTACCATTTGTAGACAGCTCGATAGTGCATATGACAATCATCGAAGGGCGTCTGCAACTTTATCGCCGTGCCACAGCAGTTTGTACCATTTGTAGACAGCTCGTTAGTGCATATGACAATCATCGAAAGGCGTCTGCAACTTTATCGCCGTGCCACAGCAGTTTGTTTCATTGTTAAAACAAATCTGAATGCAAGTTCTTCTTGTATGCAAAATGTTAAAAAAAATCGCCTAATACTCAGAACTGTACCTATACTATAGGGTACTCAAATCTATCCTATGCATATGGCTATGGCTAACAATTACACAACTCTCAGAAGCATTTGTACCATCATTATATAAACGCTTTATTATTGCCGTATGTCGTTCTTGTAACTTTATTCATATCGGTTTTTACGACTACTTTATTTGTCTGTTTTCTTTTACAGAACGCTTTTCAGTTTAAATAACTACTACTACTCCACGTCGCTACAGCTCATGAAGAGCCCAGTCCTCTAGAATGACGTGCATCCACTACTCTCTATCCTGTGCGACTCTTCGCCACCCTCTGACCCCCAGTCTTCTCATATCTTCATCTACATCGTCCACCCATCTTCTTCCTGCCTTCCTCTTGCTCTTCTTCCTCCTGGTCCTCCAATGAATACTTTTTCACTGCTCTTTCCTCTATCTTCTTTATACGTGACCTGCCCACTAATTCTGTCTTGTTTTATTGCTGTGACGATGTCCGGTTCCCATCGATCGTACAATTCGGCGTTTGTCCTCATACACCACATTCCAGTATCTACTACACCTCCATATATCCTCCTCTGAATCTTTCTTTCCCAACTTCTGATCATGTTTTCTTGGGCTGAGGTCATGGTCCAGGCTTCTGAAGCATATAATACAATTGGCGGCAATACAGTTTTGTAAATCAGGACCTTGGAGGTTGTAGAAATGTTTCTGGACTTAGGATAGGCAGAAAAAAAGTAGCACCTATTTCCCATGGGCAGTTTGTCTTGAATTTTCATTGGCATCTGACTTTTTGACGTCAGGAGGGACCCAATATATCTAAAACTATTTACCCTCTCAAATTCACTGCCATTGACTTTAATTTTTGGGACCAGTTCTTCTCGGACATTCTTCTTCATCAGCATATATTTTGTCTTTTGGCTGTTCACTTGCAGCCCTATGTCCAGAAAGGTATACGACTCTTCCACTGCCTGTTTGTTTCTTGTCATAGGAACAATATCGTCAGTATACGCAGTGCACTGCGAACTTCTATTCATAATTGTGCCACCAGGGTTTATTGGCAGCTGCCTTACTACTTTCTCTAGGCATATATTGAAAAGGAGGGTAGACAAGACATCCCCTTGTTTTACTCCTCTTCGAACTTGGAAATCCTCTGTTAATGCTCCTTCTACTTTTACTTTACATCTTGTATCTTTCAGGGTCACGCGAACAAGGTGTATTAATTTGTTAGGAATTCGGAAGGGTTGCAAGATGCGACATATCTCCTTTCTGTCTAAGGAATCGAATGCTTGTTTGTAATCAAGAAACAGATTGTGCAGTTCGACATTATGTCCATAAAATCTCTCAAATATTTTTCGCATCATAAATATTTGATCTGTGGTGGAACGATTTTTCAATTTAAATAAACCACGGTTAAACTACCGATGCTCGCTAAATACCTAGCAAGCACTGCCAACGGAAAATGGTTTAGTGACACCGAAACGCGTTCTGTAGAAGAAAACGGACAAATGAAATGTGCACTTCGTCACTAACCTGATTCTGAAAGTTCGCACTTGCGACAAGCGCGTTCCCAGTCGACGGCAGATTCGAGACCGTTACTCCGCGCCTGAGCAAGGGTACTACCGTCTCACTAAGACAGAGGCCTGGCAGATTATTAGGCGTTTTGAAACCAACAAGGAGAATGTCTCTAATGGCATCAACTTACGGCTAGCAACCTTAGCAGCAGCATTTTCCAACGTAAGATTGCGAACGCTGGTGCTACGCTACAACAGGTGCACGTACGTAGGTGGGAACGTAATATAGATGGCAACCACTGCCAAACAGCCCGGCAGACAGTTTGACACCGGCCGTGAAAGCCTTCGAACAGTAATATGGATTTGTCCGTATCTTTTGTCTTTTGTGTCTCATCAGATATCTTCACCGGGTTTAGCACTCCCAGTGCACCCTAGCTGGGTCTCATCTTGCTACAGCCTGTCTTGGGTGGAATCCCTTTCCTGTGTGGTCTCTCTTCATCTTTTGGACCCCGAAGCTATTAAGTTTTCGAAGGCTAGGGAGTCTTTCATTGTTTTCATACTTCATGTTTACTACGTAATTATATTTTTCTTGCTTTCTTTTCGTACTACCCGGTAAGGGCCCGGTCAGAATCAAAGGTCTCAAATGGATCAACGGTCCTGGGGGGGGGGAGTATAATAGGAAGGTTTTCCATGGCCACTAGGAGAGGAAGAACCTCCGAGGTGTGTCGAGCAGGACCAGAGACTCAAAGGTAGCACTTCTACCACTGATCTTACTCTATAGGACGCTGGTGAAGTCATTAGAGGACATTTATCCTACTAAAAAATCACAAAAGAACAAATCGGATGGAAATGGACATGTTACTTAATTTTAGTAAATAAGTGCCCCGAAATTATCCACTATAACTGGTAAATGAGATAATTATAAATGGAGTGGGTGGTCGAATGATGAGGGGGCGATTTTTTGAAAATTGCTATGCTGAAATCAAGTAAAGTACGAATAGTTAATTTTGAAGGATAAAATACCTCAGAAATTACAAATGATAAAACTATTACTCTATGAAAGTTTAAATATCATTAATGGTTTGGTATCGGTTGAGGAGGACGGATGATTATCTGCGTAGTTCAGTTTCTTTATAAGAATAAAGTACGTAATTTTAATAGACAAATTGACTCAAAAATAACATTATATTAAACGACTACCCCATAATAACAAAAATATCTATAAATAATGAAAATAGTTTGAGGGTTGGCGATATTCTTTTAGAAATTATCGAACCGAATTCAAGTAAATGATTTTAAATATAAATCTTAGAACATGGAAGTCATGTATGGTTCTTCATGTCGATATTTTAAGGACTTTACTCTTGTTAAAACGTAAAACGTTCCAGGTAAACTACCCCTCCCTCTTAACCGGTCATCACCAAAATCAACAGCCCTTGAGCTCTCTACAACTCTTGCACATATACAAAAATTTATTTGATTCTGTTTGAATTTGCGGCGGTTATCGTTCGCCATGGAAAAAATTCTACACACAGACACTTTTCGGAAAACGACTTTTCTTCATGTTCTGAGAATCACAATCAGAACACAATCATGTGTGTGGAATCATGTTTCTGCAATCAGATTCTTCATGTACAATCAGAATCAGCCCTTATCTCGAACACAACTTTTTTCGCGATCACCATGCTTCCATTTCCTTACGGAACGTGGAAGTAAAAACAGATTAGTTAACAATTAAAATGTATTATATCAACAATTAAAAGTCGATGACCCCAATGTCCAGGTCATATGCTAAAAGAAGAACATTACCATCTACTCCAAGCCATCTTCCAAGAGAAAATACCTATAGGAAGCAGACGACATTCGTGACTGAGCAACTTACGAGAGTGATAAAACTGCGTCAGAACTCAAAACTTTATTTCTACGTCTTTGTAAATACATTATAGCCTCCGTGACTGCCAAACGTTGGAATGAAGACGGCACTGTAAGGAGAACAGAAGAATCCACGATTGCCTTTGATTTTCTTCGTGTCTGTTACTTTAAATGTTTTAACATCTATTAATTATTTTTCGCATCATAATAGTTACTAAGTTTTTAAAACACTATCAGCAGTGGCGGCTCGTCCATAAAGTTCAATGGTTCAGTGAACCCCCCTAAATAATTTAAATATGTTTAAGGATTTGTTGAGATAATGGTTTCATACTTAAATAATAAGATTAGCAGGATTAATCTTGTTGACTGAACAGTAATGGATTCGCGTAATAGGCGAACTGCTCGCTATTATTGCTTGAGGTGGAAAACAGTTCTCAGCACCTCCTGGACTGTGTAGACAGCTTTGGAGGGGGAAATCAGTATACCCAAAATTACACTCAACAGTCGCTAAACTCGAGTGTTAGCGATAGAGACGAATAGTTACGACGAGGGCCGAACCGCACTGACCGGGCATTTTAACATTTTCATAGTACCACCATTCGCCATTATTATGATTTTTACCACATGATTTGTACGTTTATCATCACTTTTGTGTCAGATTTCTGTATTTCATTTAGAATGCAATGAAAATGCGTGCAGTAAAGTCTTAAAATCAAATAAAATAGTGAAGTAATAGTATTCCTCCGAAAATAAAGTGTGTTTAATGTAGTCATTAAATAATTGTATTAACGTTAAACTGATCGAAGCGTGTATAACCTACAAAATGTTATTAAAGATAAATGCAAAATTAAGGAACTCGGTAGGCCGCTTCTCGTTTTAAATATTAAACAGAAATGTTTAACTATCATTTTATTTTAACTATATATTTTTAGAATAATTTACAAACAGCATAAACACAACCTAATATTAGGCCTACTAAAAGTTGTTCTTCATGTTGAGACCCACCCCGTGTGTTATTTGGAATGGGATAATTGCTCATATCTTAGTAAAAATATTCAGACATTGAACCCCCAACTGTCAGAACCACGAGCCAGCACTGACTATCAGGCAACTAAAGTTTTAGTAAGTGGACTACTTAAGACTTTTCAGAATCACCTCGGTTCCAGTGGTGTCGTGAACGTCAGTATGAAACAAACAATAGCGATCGCTGTGCCATGTGGCTGTGGTTGGTAGAGAGGCAAGGTCGCGTCCTGACCCATAACTCGAGGCGGCACACTTCATCGGCTACTGTTTCTTATCTGGGAGACGCAATTAAATTACTTGAGCGATTCTCTTCTCTTCTGTCTGAGGTGAGACTCAATACCGCTCTGTTAGTAAACAACAACCGTTTGTTTGATATGCCGACACAGCGCAACAGCTGATACAAAAATGCAATAAAAATAAATAAAGTGAACTATGATATCATGAGCCTCGACCCGGTCTGATAAAACATTCATGACTACAATTACTCGGAAGTTTTACTTATTTTTCTGTCAGCAAACACACACGCACAAACATTCATTCATGCACTAATTTGTGACAGAAAATTATTGCAGATGCAGGTCTGGGGGGGGGGGGCGATGAAAAGAATTAAGAAAAACTCGAGGGCCAATTAACTAGTATTACACTGTAAATCTGCTACTTCAATCCAACCTACGGTTGTACTGCTTGGATTTTTGCGCATCTTTTTTTTGAAAATTTTATTCCCTTAGTTTTTTGCTTCTCATTCCCTTAATTTTTTTGGAAGGGGGAATCAATCTATAAAAAAATAAATAAAATTATCCGGGACAAAATTATGGACAGCCGTACTAAGTGTTACGGAAATCAGTTGATTTAATTAATATTTATCGTGAGACACATCGCAAATGCCAAATGGTCTAGCCAAAACCGAGAATTCGCTTCATTCGTTGACTAAATTGAGAAGGCTGTGGTATCGTGTTTCATCACGAGTGCTCCGCGGTACCAATCGCGTATTGACAAACTCCACCCACCACGTCATCGCTTGTTCAAGAATTTTAGGGAAACCTAATTTTACCACAACCGCCGTATTCGCTAGATGCATCTTCCCATGTGATCTTTTCCTCCCTTCTAAGAACAAAAATATCGGTATGGAGAACCATACATGACTTCGATGTTCTAATATTTATATTTAAAATATTTTCGAAATGAAATATTTCCATAGAAACTACTTCTTTCTACTTACTGCTTTAGCCTTAACCACAGTACTGAGATCACTAACGTATACCACCTCACGTTATCGCATTCGATTTTCACTAATGATGGCAGTCGAAGGCACTGCTAAAACGTCTGGTTTTGCAGAAAACATTGGACCACGGCCAAACACCCCGGGAAGGAATTTTAACAACAAACTACTTCTTTGTTGCCGATAACGTAGTACATATATAAAAAATTATCCCCTCCCCTTCAACTATAATTTTCATTTATAGAAAACTAGCGAGTACCCGGCATGCGTTGCAATGCCACTCAAAGAAAGAAAGTGTTTGTATATATATAATATATAAAGACTTCGTTCGCGTGGTCTTCAATTTAATGCGATAATATATTTAGAACAGAATCTATTCCATTGGGTTGCCATAGTAACCAGATCTAATAAGTTAGTTTTTTAAGACTCCAAAGGACCCCCCAGAGGATCGTATCGAAAAAAACACCTCTCCTATGTTGGTTCTCCCGTTGCGTAAAATATTTGTGCCAAGTTTGGTTGAAATCGGTCCAGTGGTTTAGGAGGAGATGTGGAAGACCCCAAAGAACCCCCAAAAGAACCCCATCGAAAAAACACCTATCCTATGTTGGTTCTCCCTTTGCGTAAAATATTTGTGCCAAGTTTGGTTGAAATCGGTCCAGTAGTTTAGGAGGAGATGTGGAAGACCCCAAAGGACCCCCCGAAGTATCATATCGAAAAAACATATCCTATGTTGGTTCTCCCGTTGCGTAAAATATTTGTGCCAAGTTTGGTTGAAATCGGTCCAGTGGTTTAGGAGGAGATGTGGAAGACCCCAAAGAACCCCCAAAAGAACCCCATTGAAAAACACCTATCCTATGTTGGTTCTCCCTTTGCGTAAAATATTTGTGCCACGTTTGGTTGAAATCGGTCCAGTGGTTTAGGAGGAGATGTGAAAGACCCCAAAGGACCCCCAAAAGGACCCCCCGAAGGATCATATCGAAAAAACACATATCCTATGTTGGTTCTCCCGTTGCGTAAAATATTTGTGCCAAGTTTGGTTGAAATCGGTCCAGTGGTTTAGGAGGAGATGTGGAAGACCCCAAAGGACCCCCCAATGGACCCCGTCGAAAAAAACACCTATCCTATGTTGGTTCTCCCGTTGCGTAAAATATTTGTGCCAAGTTTGGTTGAAATCGGTCCAGTGGTTTAGGAGGAGATGTTGAAGACCCCAAAGGACCCCCCAAAGGACCCCATCGAAAAAACACCTACCCTATGTTGGTTCTCCCGTTGCATAAAATATTTGTGCCAAGCTTGGTTGAAATCGGTCCAGTGGTTTAGGAGGAGATGTGGAAGACCCCAAGAACCCCCCATAGGACCCCATCGAAAAAAATTCATAAACCTTCGCGGGCGTGCGCACAACAACTCACCGAAGTTTCATCGCAATCGGATGAATGGTATAGGAACGCATACGGGACAAAGAAAGAAAGAAAGAAACAAACATTCATTTTTATAGATATAGATTACCGCCACCCCGTTCAACTAGCCTCTTCATTTATAAATATTTCATCTACGTTTCTACAGTGGATTATTAAGATCTTCTTATCAGGATACTTTATTTATCAAAATTAAGTACATTACTCTTGTTAAAACATAAAATGTTGCAGGTAAACTACCCTTTCACCGTAACCGATCTTCATCAAAATCAACAGGCCTTGAGTCCTCTACAATTCAGGAAAGTATGCAAACAATTATTTGATTATATTAGAATTTACGGCAGTTATCATTCGTCATAGAAAAAATTACCCTTGTTAAAACATAAAATGTTGCTGGTAAACTACCCCTTTCCCTTAACCGATCTTCACCAAAATCAACAGGCGCTGAGTACTCTACAATTCAGAAACGTATGCAAACAATTATTTGATTATGTTAGAATTTACGACAGTTATAGAAAAAATAGAAAAAATTCTATACACAGGCACACAGACGCACAGACAGACAGACACACATACAGCCACTTTTCGAAAAATGACTTTTCTTCATGTTTTTAGGGTAGTACAATCAGAATCAACCGTTATCTAGAACACGATGTTTTTCGCCATGACCATACTTCCATTTCCTTATGGAACATGGAAGTAAAAAAGAGATAAAACATTTGTGAAAGTCCAGCATGGTGTCAGACGAAATGAATTGTAACCCATATCCAAATGTTTCGATTTCTTAGTGTTCACTGTATGAATGTGTGCTCTACACTTGTTATGTTACGAAAGAAATAATTATAATGTAGTTAACGGAATTTTTTCAAATTTTACCATAATTGAAAAATTATCTAATATAGAAATTTGTGTAATAATGAATGTACTTCGCTCAAAATAGTGCAGCAGAGAAAAATTACTAGAAAATATTTTCTCTATTTTCGTCGCTTATACCAGGCTGTCGGAGGTTAATTTTCGAATAATCATCATCATCATCATCATCATCATCATCATCATCAGTATTGCTCCACAGTCCACCGTGGGCCTCAGCTTCCCTCAGAACTTTTCTCCAGACTTCCCTATCCTTAGCCAATGCCCACCAATTTTTTACTCCAAGCACTTTCACATACTCTAGGTTCCATCAATCCATCATAGTATGGGTCTTCCACGTCCTTTATTTCCTTCTGGTGTGCATTTCATTATGCTGGTAAGAACATCCTCCTTATTTATTCTCTGACTGTACATGTCCTATCCATCACAGCCTAGCTATCCTAATTGATGTCACAAGATCAGGCGATCTATATATACCTCATACCTCTCTGCTGTACCTTATTCTCTACTCTCCGCCTTCCCTAATGGGTCCATAAATTTTCCTAAGTATTTTCCTTTCAAATGATGCAAGTCGAAACAGGTCGCCCTCATATTCGAGTAGCCCTCGTATTTCTGTGTTTATAATAGATCGCGTCGATGGTGATCTTGAAACAGTGGAATATATTATTGGACACCAGAGGAACCGATACTCACAAATTGTATTTACACTTGCACAAAATAGTGACACCGTATTATAACAGTTCTCTCCTACTTGCACAGTTATCTAATATATTCCAAAAGTCGAAAAATTAAACAATTCCAATAGTCCGCACCAGTGCCGGATTTAAGCACAGGCTCATTGGCTGCAGCCTAGGGGCCCGCAAATAATTTTAAAGTCACCTTGCATAAAAATTACACTAGTCAACAACAAAAAATCATTATTTTGTTTCCTAACTGAAAGTAGCTGATTTTGATTGTTTATTGGGTAAGAAAAAAAGAATATAACTGGCAAAATCTTTTTTTAGCTCGTTTTATTGGCATACTGTTCTTAGTAGCCTATATACGAAATTACAATCTCCAGAACAAGAAATAACATTTAAACATTTCAGTTTATACAATATAAAAAATGAATTTACATTTCAAAGGTTTATAAAATGTTTATAGTCTTAAAAGAAAGAAAATTAATTCTTTAAAAGTTAATATTCTTATTAAAATTGTTTAATGAAGAAATTTGTGTTAGTGGTTGAAATCACAATCAGAATGATCACAGTTGCACACCACTATATAAAAATTATCCCAATTAGCGCTTTCAAGCTTCACAGCCCATCGTCAGATTGGAATAGACAGGAAATATGTGAAAACTTTTTTTACATAGTGGTGTGCAACTGTGATCATTCTGATTGTGATTTCAACCACTAACACAAATTTCTTCATTAAACGTCTGTTAAGATGTGCAATCGACTACAGGTAATGGACAACAACAATGAGGTAATAAACGACAACAATAAGGTAAGTAAAGTATTTAAATATCTTAAGTTAAAAGTTAAATTGAAGAGGGTTTTAAGTAAAATATGGTTTAATAAACAATGTCTGGATAATAATGTCATCCCAAAGTACGCTCAAGTTAAAATTAAAAATAAGAACAGTGTAGCCAAAAAAGTAAAAGAACAAAGCGAGAAGTTGTGGATAAAACTGGAAATAAGGTCACTCTACGGCTTAATCAATAGATATTTAAACCGTCTTTATCCATTGCCTTTAAAATTTCTTTATCAAATCTAATTTGATAAGTAAAGGAGGCAGTATAATTTTGCTTCTGTCCACGAGAGGATAGTTTATAACATTTTTTCTACATGGCATAGTCTTCTATTTGGCCATACTTTTATTTTGTAGTGAGACTTCACAGCACGGCTGTCCCATTCACATAAATGATAGCAATATTTTGTGTACCCCAACTGCATGCCCAGAAATAAAGCTACAACTTTCAAATCTCTACAGATCTGCCATTTATGTTCCTTATACTTGATAACATCCAAAAGTAATTTCATATTCTCATATGTGTCCTTCATATCCACAGCATGGTCTAAAGGAACAGAGGGTAGTGTTGTCATTTTAAAGCAAAACAGCTTCACCACATGCATAGCAACATTTGTCAGCACTATTGACGCATTTACGAGGCATTTTTACAATTTCTAGACACAGTATAAGGAAAGAAAGAAAATATCACTAACACTCACTAATTTTACAATGCGGTAAGACGAAAACTAACCTCAAATGACAATAACAGTGGTCTCAGACAGATTTGCCAATTGCAAAAAATGAAATTTCCCAATTAAAAAAAATTCCCATAACTATTCTTAAACTGTTGGATCTTAAAAATAAGAGCTAACTAACAATTTTAAAGCTTAAATTAGTTTTTTATAACCTAAATGGAATATAAAATTGTTACTTTCAAGCAGGAAACATTTTTGCAGCTGTTATTTGGTTCGTGTTTTAGAGAACAGTAGAAGTTAATAGAGGAAAAGGTGAATTATGAGCCATGTAAAGCGTAGAGTGGGCCAAAAGTGCGCACTTAAATTTTAAAGTCATCTCAATCTGCACTCATTGCACCGAGCAGTAGCATGGCGTCCATGTAACCGTTGTTGCCGGCGGGGCAACAGTACTGGAAATAAGAATATTAACTATAACACAGAATAAATACTTTAGTTATTGAATAATTTTAAATCCGAACAATATTAGTAGGGAAACTTGAAGAAAAGCACAGCATTGCTTTCGAACTGCTGGGCACTTAGATGCCAGCTCAAACATCGGCAGTGTTTTACTGCGTACGGTCATTGACCTCGTAGCAGTTGTCACTGTACAAACTGTGGAGAGGGGAACAAATTCGTCCACTCAATGTGTTGCCGCTGTATAAGCCGGCAAAACGCTCAGTTACCAGCAATGTTCGTTTCGGAACTGACCTTCAGCAGTTACCACCTACCAATTTCTGTTTTGTTCGTTTATTTATGTGTTTCTCTGTTTTTCTTTATCATTTTTAATTCTGATTTATTCTGTGTAAGTGTATGGGAGTCAGACCCTCTTCTTCTGCTAGCGAATAATAGAAAATAATACTCTAAAAAAAATTTTGACTCTAAAAAGAATATTTTGGCCCTAAAAAGAACACTTGGTACTTGAAAGACATTCGAATTAATTTTTGGGTTAAGTTTTAGACCTATCACAACCGGCAACAGGTGTTATGTAGGTCTACCCACACCACGCCACTGGCACCAAGCATCGTTTTATTGTAACAGTAATATCATGAATCCCTTAAAAAGTGTGATGAAGACCCCCTTTTTATAATTTCAACTACTGCACAACACACGTAAATAAATATTTTTCCAAAACGTGTCAAATGCAAACTTTTGTCCCCATAGGTGGGACAAGAGTCCGCATATGGTGGGTCAAAAATTTGCAATTAAATTAATTCGAATACATTAACCTTATTTAACTTTAAACAACTTTATTGATGATTTTTTACTTTAATAACATATTTGCCAAATATTTTAATTATTTAACTTTAGTCTATTAACAAAATATAATTAAAAGAATTATAGTCGTTTGACCCAATGTAAAAATATTATACAATATTCCAAACACCCCAGACCCCACCCGGTAGTTGGGGACCAACACCACATGTTCAGCGTAGGGGGCCACTAGCTCTAATCCGGCCCTGCTCAGCGCACAGATAAACGGTAAAAACTTGCCACTTGCATTACTACGCTCTGCAGTCCCAGTCTGGAACTGCTGGTGTAATTCTTGCAACTCACAGCCGATTGCTGGTTGTCTCGTATTGTCTTTGTAACTTGTGCGGTCTTTCGCTTGTCTTTAGAGACTTCTAAATGCCATTAGATTAAGCGGTCATTTAACAACCAGCGTATGCAACTAGCCACTAGAATATAGGCCTATCAGGTATTTCCAAAACATGGCGTCACGAAACTTGTGTAACATCGTGTGGGCTATAACTGCCCGCATTTCAACAGTTCCCCGTCTGTTTCAAAGCACTTGTTATCAGTCGTAATTAATTTTCTACCTTGTATCAGTATAGTTAATTTGTTGACGTGTTTCTCCACATCATTAGACCGGTCTCGGTCAGATGCGACAAAACAACGCTTTTACCTGTTCTTACGCGGACAATTGCGCCCCGCATGTTTATTACTTACCAAATCTGTCATTTAGAAACGTTACTGTTCTGAACTTCCATGAGATTTCAATTGCGCAACTTTTAATTTCTGCGAATAACCTCTTTCTTATAATATTTTTGTTAGGTTAGGTTAGGTTAGGTTAGGTTAGGTTAGGTCAGGTCAGATGAGGTTAGGTGAGGTTTGGTTAGGTTAGGTTAGGTTAGGTCAGGTCAGGTCAGATGAGGTTAGGTTAGGTTAGGATAGGTTATAGGCTAGGCTAGGAATGAATATAATTATAATGGTAATTTCTGTATTATTATATTTTTTGTTTTGTAGGGTCGCAACTGACCACGGTCCCATTAGACAACGGCTATACCGACTGCAGAATGACAACGACACGAGGGGTCGGCTCCATTGCAGGCGATACGGTGCCGTTGATGAATACTAATTGTGGCAACGTGTACTCAAAACGTTAATCTCATCTTACTGGCGGTGCATAGTGATTGGTGCACAGAGACATTCCGCGCCATTAGACAACGGCTGCAGAATGACAACGACACGAGGGGTCGGCTCCATTGCAGGCGATACGCTGCCGTTGATGAATACTAATTGTGGCAACGTGTACTCAAAACGTTAATCTCATCTTACTGACGGTGCATAGTGATTGGTGCACAGAGACATTCCGCGCCATTAGACAACGGCTGCAGAATGACAACGACACGAGGGGTCGGCTCCATTGCAGGCGATACGCTGCCGTTGATGAATACTAATTGTGGCAACGTGTACTCAAAACGTTAATCTCATCTTACTGACGGTGCATAGTGATTGGTGCACAGAGACATTCCGCGCCATTAAGAAGACATTATTACATCGATTGCTTCCGTCTGTCATTGTTTTGGCCGAGGCAAATTTACATTTGCACGTAATTTAAGTCGCATCGGCTTCAAAATGTATTAATTTTCTGTATACACTATATCTATCTATTTTGTTACTTTTATATTCTAGTATGGATACGCGTGCGCAGGGTGATTACAATGGGGGGACCACTATACCGGGGAATATGGATACCCTCAGTACAACGGTCTGTAAAATTAACATTAAAAAGAGGAACTGGTTTAATTAAAAACATATTAGCCTATTTTTGTGATAATCTTTTTGAATTCGTCAATAATTTCTTCTGAACTAACATCTAATGTAAGTTTTTTTGTTCTATAAATGGTAATAATACGTTTCCATTGGTTCTTGCTTCATAGTCGATCTTAGTTTTGTTTTTAATGCTTTCAATTTGGAGAATCCTCGCTCACAAGAGCAGATGGTAAAAACAATTTTTCCGAATTTGGCTTTTTTTGTAAACTTATGGGGGGACCAAGGTTCCTCTGGTCCCCCACGTGCGCACGCCTATGCTAGTATGTATATATAAATTAATGTCTCCGGATTATCGGTTTTCATGATTGTGCCTTGCGAAATATTTTAATGTTTCTGTAGGCTTGCCTTTACTTTTATTTTTTTTTAACGTTCTGAAAAGCTAGTTTTAAAACTGTGATTAGTTCTACCTGTAACAGTTGCCTAACCAAGGAAGAACGCTAGGTGGGGAGACACAATCGCCGATGGGGGTGTTACAGAGGCAAGCAGTAGGTCTGTCTACAAGCTCGCTAGTAATCTTAACACAGACAATAGGCTATAACTCTCTACTATATCAACACCTGCCCCCCCCCCCCTTAAACAGCAATCACTTGCGCCATCGTGGAAAATCCTTGTCTACATCCCGCACCCTGCTGGGAAAGTCTTGGTCAATAACCCCATGAGGAAATCCTGGCTATTCACCGACCTATACATTTCCAATTAAAATTTTAACTAATTATAAATATATCACTACTGACTCGGAACACTAATTTTGTCCTGGTAAAAATGTAGGCCTAAAACTTTACCTTGCAGGCTCAACTAGTTTTCGCTTATTACAAGCTTCGTCAGAAAACTAGTTCAGGCTATAAGGTAAAAGTTTTACATTTTACAAATAAAAAATAGTTAATCAACGGACACGTCACTGACAACAAAATCCAGGAAAATTTTAACTTTTTCTTTAGAACAACCGTCGATTTGCGTATTCGAAATAGTATAGCCTGATCTTTTGTAAATTTTTCGCACGAATAATTCGTGGTCCTACGAGAAATTAATCGTCCGTCATGTTAATGACATTAAAATGATCCACCTGCTTTGTCGGCAAACGTTTTACGATTAACTTCGTAACCTGCAGTTGGCA
Organism: Magicicada septendecula; assembly: GCA_034769895.1. NCBI lineage: Eukaryota > Metazoa > Arthropoda > Insecta > Hemiptera > Cicadidae > Magicicada > Magicicada septendecula. Next base: position 425,232,091 of record CM068375.1, on the reverse strand, counting down.
GCAGAATAATAATAACGGCCAATAGAACAATGATTTGTCACGATAACGTATAAATTTATCTGGCCTTCCGAGAACAGTTGTAAAAAGTAGGTTAGCGTAGCGCTGCTTAATACGCTGTCTGCTACCGTAAAATGGTGATCGAAACCATGTGCGTCCGTCGTGCGTTCGGTTATATTTAGCGCAGCAGCCGCGTCGGAGTCGGCGTTACACAGTAGTCGTGCAAATTTTGTGACAATTGTGTGTCTGTGTGTGCGCGCGCGCGCGCGCGCGCGCGTGAGGTGAGGTTAGATCCAGTGTCGGTAAAGATTATATCCATATACGGACTTACGTGACCTACTGAAGACTGAATGAGTCACAGAGTCAAGACCCACATCATACATGCCTGCCCGCTGCCGTTTTGCTTTCACTCACACCAACCGACAAACAACAAAACACATTCTCTCTCTCTCTCTCTCTCTCTCCGCCGGTCAATAACGATCTCTCTCAGACGAGATCCAAGTTGTAGTAATAACGTTTGACATCAACAACAACTTATGCAAACACACTGATAAGAAAGGGCAAAATAACTTATGAGTGCGCGTGTAACAACACAGACTTCAACACATACTTAGTTAAAAGTCACAGATATAGTTATAACTATATGTACTGAATAAAGTGATAAAGTAATTACTACCAGTGGCGAAGTTACATGGAGGCAATTGAGGCAATGCCTACACTAAAAAATTCTGTAGAATAAAAATTATAAATACGTATGAACTACGTAACGTAAAGATTATAAATTGTTACAGTGACTGTTGAATTTATTAAGCTGAAACGTGCTTTACTGAGCGACCGCTAGATGGTGACAGGTGAGATTCGGCATAGCTAGTTTAACGAATGAGGCAACGTGAACTTGCCTCAGCGTTTTTTGTATAAATCGTATGTAAGCAACAATGTGCTGGCGTGATAGTGATGTGCGTGGGAGGGGGATTGTCCCGCGCTGTACACATAGAGCGTTGAGGCATGCCTCACTTCTGTGGTCCAAACGGTTAAGTTAAAGTGCGCTGTGTCGTTTATAAGTGTGTTTATTTTATGCGGTTATTAAAAGTGTGCCTGTTATTCCGCTGAAGTGACAGATGATCAAGATTGTTATTTGAATTATTTGTAACTTGTAACATTAAACATATACCTATATAGAAACTAATCAAGTTTAAAAATTTGAAGTTCAATCAGATGTATTATTGTGTATGACTTATACAAGGATTGTTCAATAGAAACACGTTTAGAGCTGTAAAGCATTTTTTATTCAACGATTTTAAAAGAAGTCGATTTTTAAATTAACATTAAGACATGAGTCTCACTGTTGCACTAATCTGTAGATTCCCTGCTTGTAAAATTCTTACGGCTGTTTGCGGAACCATTCGCTAACAGCAAACTCTACCTCAGCGTCCGATTTGAACCACCGTCCTTTTAGTGATTCCTTAAAAAAAATTTAAGGTAAGATTTTTGCCTACCCATTCATTAACTACTAGCTTCGCCACTGATTACTACATCTGTGTACATGAAGTATCAGTCGGCAGATATCACTGACTTATGACAATGACTTTGTGTCCGAGGTTTAGGTTTACGTATGGAATAAAACTGTACAGATTACCAGTGGGGGCTCGTGGTTCTGACAGTTGGGGGATTCAATGCCTGAATGTTTCTACTACGATAAGAGCAATTATCCCATTCCAAATAACACACGGGATGGGTGGCAACATGAAGACATAACAGTTGACAGCTTTTAGTAGGCCTACTATTAAGTTGTGTTTATGCTATTTATAAATTATTCTAAAAATATATAGTAAAAAAATGAATAGTTAAATAGTTCTGTTAATATTTGAAACGGGAAGCGGCCTACCGAGTTCCTTAATTTTCCATTTATCTTTAATAGAGAGAGAAGACATTTTTTTTTAATAGATTGAACACTAATCATTTTACCAAATCAATGAACTGAACACAAAAATAAGAAATACCTGAACACTTAACACACAAAAATACCAGCAAACATTTTGAAGGTTATACATGCTTCGATCAGTTTAACGTTAATACAATTATTTAATCACTACATTAAACACACTTTATTTTCGGAATGCAATTACTTCATTACTTTATTTTAAAGACTTTACTGCACACATTTTTGTTGTATTCTAAATGAAATAGAGAAATCTGACACAAAACTGTCGGTAAATGGACAAATCAGGTGGTAAAAATCATAATAATGGTGAATGGTGGTATTATGAAAATGTAAAATTCCCGGTCGGTGCGGTTCGGCCCTCATCGAAACTATTCGTCTGTGTCTGTTCCTCTATTCAACTAGTGTTCAACTATTCATCGAAAGCGACTGTTGAGTGTAGAGGTAGGACGATGTTCCAGTGTCCCCCCCCATTGCCGAAATGTCCCGGCCGGTACATTTGGTTCCTAGAAAAAAATAATGGGTGAGAGTGTTCTCATTGATGAACAACTTGGGCAGGTGGCAGAGGTTTAATGCAGGAGTCAACAGTGCTTGTGTTGATGCTGTGTAAAGTAAATTTTGGACTCAGTTGTAATGGATTTTTGACAAAATAAAAAACAAAAAAGACATATTGAGAGTGGTGCAGTCAACTGAAAAATATGACTGGTTTAAAAAAGAAGTTTAAGTTACACACTTCTTGCAAATTCTTAATGTGAAATAATTTTTTATTTAACACAATTTAAAGTACTGCACTTGAAGTTTGTAAAAAATATTATCTTTTATTTACACTTTATTAGGTATTAAGCATTATATTTATACATCATATACATCAAATAAAATAAAAATAGCAATGTAATAAACACTGTAATGTTTATATTTTCATTCCAGCCTTCCTTCTCCCCCCCCCCCATAACCTAAACAGTGTAGCGTGACAGAAAATCCACTACATTTTAAGTCATGTGAAATCATAAAGTTTAATTACACCAACAAATGTTATAATAATATTGAATGACATTTAAATAAATCAGAGGAATGAACCACAATAAAATAAAAATCCTCACTACATTATATATAAAAACCACTGTTTTAAAAACCAAAGAAAGTATCGAAACAACTCATCAACTCATAGTATAATATAAGTAAGTTACCCAGGAAGCTCAGAGCAGTAAACCAGTGATATAAGACCATATCAAGATAAAAGAGATTCAATTAAAGAGTGGTGAATACCAAAATACCCCAAAAACAAGAAGAGGGAAGAATAAAGTTTGTGAACAGGAAGAAAACAATACCCTGAAACCTGTATAGAAGAATAAAGTCAGTTCAGTGAATAAATTAAATACTCCAAAATAAACCTCAGTCGAGATAACACCAAGTACCTTGGTTTACCCGAGAATGAGGAAGGAAGACCAGAAGAGTGAAGACTAGACGAGGGACAAGAATGAAGACTAGAAGAGGGACAAGAATGAAGACCAGAAGGAAGATACGAAGAAGGACAAGAAAGAAGACAGGAGGAGAGGAAGAAATAGTATGAAAGAAACACCGTAGTAAAACCTATTATTATATAAACTACTATCAACCCCAAACCCACAAAAACTATGCAAAAGAAAGTATAACATACCCAAAATCTTATAAAATGTAATTATTGAGAAAACTAAAGTGTTGTATAGCGTTATAAGAAGTGAACCGACTAAAGCTATTGTGTAATAAAGAAAATAAACCAGTCTTAACAGTCCATGATTACTAAAGGTCTGGTCTGAGATAATAAGACTCAAAATATCAGAACCAACAGTGAAAGTGAATTTGTGTAAGTGTTTTTTAAAAAAAAATGCAATAAACTTAAAGTTGGTGATACTATAACTTAGTAGTATGCTATATCACAACTTTGATATCTAATAATAAACAGCATAATAAAATAATAAAATGGAAAATTTCCAGTATTTTATTATTTTAAGGTAAATCTTTATTTACAAGACATTTGTAAAAAATGATAATAAATAGAGTATGGGAGTTAATGTTTACTGAGGTAGGGGATCACAATAATAATGGTTTAAACCAGAAAGGACTGGCCTTAATATAGTATTGATAAGTGTAAAATGTTTAAATAGACTGTTATTTCACAGTCCTAAAACCAATGGGTTATAAATGTATTTGTAAGGTTTATTAGAAAATAAGATTTATGTTAGGTGTTTTAAAAAGAATTATGTTTGATAAATAATAACCTACATACCAGTAATAGTGTTCTAATAGATATGCTATGTTAGCTAAAAAATAGTTAAAGGATATATGTTCAAACCATATCTGCAATATGTTAAATTGTGCAGATTGCTAAATAATGTTCATAATTAAGTATTTTAATAACTGTAGTGTTAATTAACTACTACACCACACGATAAGTTATAAACCATGTTATTTTCATATAATTGTAATTATGTAAAGTCAGAGGAGGAATTAAGTTTAAATTATTTGAGAAAGAAAGAAATATAAAATTCTAAAATCTAGGCCATTTGGTGAAATCACAGAACCAATATAAACTAGTATAATTCACTTATAAATCCTGTAAACTACCAAGATTTATATAAGATAACACAGTTAACCACTACTAGGAATGATCCTATGAGTTAAAATGATAATAAGGAAATATACCTTAAAACATTGTAAACTTTCAAAATATATAAATTAATTAATTTTAAAGAGCAATGTCAAATTTACAGATTAACACGAAAAACCAGTTCAAAGGTGTAATTTATATGTATTTAAGGAAAGGAAGAGGAATATGACTAATTAAAATTTATTATAATAGTATTAATAATATTTAAAATGGAGGAATTTTATATAAAGACGGAAATCCAATTTTGAGCCTATATTTCCAAAATGTGAACAAAATTTGTTAATTTCCACAAAATGTCCACAGATATGGACTATAATACATCAATTTAAAGGGAATGAGATGATTAAACCAATAATAAGGTTAATAATTCATAAAAGTAAGGAATAAAATAGATAAATTCCATACATAATGTAATATTTTATCATATGTATGGGAAGTCGAAATATGTTAACAATACTTTTTCAAGGATTAACTGGGCCAGATTTATGACCAAGTTAATTAGTCTTTTGTTGAATATCAAGCTGGACAGTTGTGTAAAGAACGTTTTCTTTAAATCGAGAAAAATGGTATTAGCGTTTAGCCATTGAAATAAGTGAACGAGAGTTAGACGGTTTAGACACTTTTTAAAGCTAAAGCTGTTAATACATTCACGACAATAGTGAAAACAAACACTTAACTCCATAATACGAGTGATAGATACAAGTAAAACACTATATCTCAACTGATTTATTCTGCAATTCCTAACCAATAACTTGAAAACTTAACCGCAGAAGTTGAACACATAGAAAATAAACTAACTAACACAAATTTACACAGAACACTTCACCAGAATACACCAAATAGATTAACAGACATATTACACCAGTGCGGGGACATTTTAAACCTTAATAAAGGGAATTTTATTGTGATTTTCTGACACGACGCATATGCTGTAACTTAGTCCAACTCGAGTAGCGGCCATCTTGAAAACGGAGTCTGCTAACCATATCGCAGTGACGTCAGTCTTCATTGGTTTGACAAAACATTTATATTCAAATATTATATACTGGAATTATTTAAATACTATTGAATAGTAATTACTGTATTTATTTTTAATTGTTAATGTTATACTTTCTCGTCACCCTTCTCTGACTATTAATTCTAATCGCTCAAAGAACCTGTCTTTTAATATAATATATCATAAAATTTGTTCTGTATGACACAATCGATAATTCCCGAGACAGAGTCGATAATTGCTCTCCATCGATAAAATATCGATTATTTATTTAAAATTGTCAATAAATATTTATATTTCCATTATTTCGTATCTGTTACTTATTTCACAGGGTAATTTAAGGGTATTTATAAGGCTGAAGGACTTAAGTAAGAAGAATATATTCTATTTGAACAAGATATTGGACCAGTCAGAAAAGTCACCAATCGATTATTAACTGGAGTTAATCTATTTAACTCCAGACTTGGTTCAAATCTACAAGAAGTGCTCGACGGTCAATAAATACCTACCTGTTATTAAAATTTTACAAGGACCTTTTAAAACAGATGGATTTCTCATTTAAACACATTTATTTAACATAACAAAAATTATTTTATTATTTGAAAATTCTATTCTTTATTGAATTTTCCATATACATTTTATTTTTATTCTTTTGTAACGACCGGCATACAGGGTCTTCTTACAAAGTGGCGTCCAACTTAGAGGGCTTAATAATCTAAGCTTGGCAGCGATTAATAAATAGAGACAGAGAAAGATGCAGAGACGAGCTACATCGAAAAAGAGGGCGGCAGAGGCCGAGAAAGAGGTTGACATGGGGGATAAGGAGGCAACACCTGTTGAAGATCCGGAAGTGTTACTAGCCCAGGTGGAACCGAAACAGCCCACACCACCCGAGGAACAACCCGAAGTACCAACGCAGACAGTGGAAGTCAATGTCCCCGGGAAGGAGAAAATTAAAACGATGGAAGAGAAGATAATGGAAATGCTTGCACAAATGAATCAGAACATGGAGGCTAAATTGGAAGGAGTCAATAAAAATATAGAATCCACTAATAAGAAAATGGATTCCACAAAAGAAGATAACAAGAAGATGGAGGAGAATTTAAGCAAGAAAATGGATGACGATAACCATTCATTAAATGAAAAACTAGAGGATCTGAAGGAAGATAACCGATCCACAAAGGAAGAATTGGGCCGTAAGATAGAAAATACTAATAAGAGGATCGAAGAAACTAGTAGGAAGATGGAAAGAAAAATGGAAGAAAATAATAAGAATTTAGAAGAAAAAATGGAGGAAACAAGTAGAAAAATGGAAAGCGACAATCAGCAACTGAGGGAAAAATTGGAGGAAAATAATCTGAAAATGGAGGAGAAGATGGATGAGAATAATCAAAGGTTGAGAGAAGAACTAAGGGAAGTTAACCAAGAGAACATGAATAAGTTAGACGAGAGGACTGAGTTAGCTAAGGAAGAGTTAAATAAAAAGATAACCGTTACGAAGAAGTCCATTGTAAAGAAATTAGAACAGGAAGTCGTGATTGTTAACCAGCAGATCCGAGAAGTAGACGAAAGATGTCGTCAAACAGAAAACGAAGTGCTGGAAGTCCGGGAAGTAATAACAAAGGAGATTACTCAGGTCCAAGAACAACAGAAAACAAGAATGGAGGAGACCAAGAAATTTGCCTTGGAAGAAGTAAATAAAGTGAGGACCCAAGTAACAGAAAGATGCGACGGTGTGGAAGCCGCTATGTCAAATATAACCGGACAGGTGCGTCAAAGCCAGGAGTAGATAGAGTTAATAAGAAACAGACCATCAGGATATCACAATTTCCCCATGTCAGAGAACAGAGAATGGCTCAATTTCCGGCAATACAAACGGAAGCCTATGGAGTTCTTGGCACGAATAGAGGAGTACCTCGAGAAACACCGAGGGAACCGATGGGTCCAGAACAGAGAGATCCTTGACGAGTCGTTTCGGGAGGTGAATGACCATTGGTGGATGGCCAACCGGAGCGACATCGACAATTATGAACAATTCAAGAGCCTGTTCAAGGCCAAGTACTGGTCAGAGACCACGCAAAATCTCATAAGAGATAATATATGCCACGGCCGCTACAAACCACAAGTCGGCAGCTCAATGACAGCTTATTTCCTCGGCAAAGTGTGTATGGCCAAGCACTTAGAACCAGCCATACCGGAGGAATGCCTAATAAACAAGCTGTCTTACCATTATGATGAGGAGGTGATTCGTGCTAGGAGGGGCAGCCAGATAAAAACCATCCAGGCAATGACAGAACTCCTAGAGAATTATGAAAATGAAGATTACTACCGGCAGAGTCGTAGAAGAAGTGATGGGCCCGAACCAAGGACGTACCAGAACAATAACCAGGGTGCGAACCACATAAATACTGGGTACCAAGGAGGTCGGGCATACCCGCGAAATAACAATTCGAATAATGGAAATAATGTAAATAATACTAATTACAATGATAATAATAATACGGGTCCCAACCAGCAAAACCCGAATCGACCCTCTAATGGTTATCAGGGTAACCGCAATCCCTACCCTAATAACGTAAATAGTCAGAGAAGCCCCAATTATGGTAATAGTCCTTACCCTAATAATGCTAATCGTGCGGGTCCAAATAATGGTAATTTTAATAATAATAGGTATCCTCGCCCTAGAGTGAACTTCATACGAGCCACAGAAGGAAGACAGCGAGGATTCAACCACAATCGACGAAGCAGTTACCGAAGATACGAAGAAAGGCGGAGGAGCCTAGAACGGGACCAACCGAGGTACTATCCGGCGCGTAGGAGCAATAGTTTGGACAACACTGAACAAAGGTCGCACCATGAACGACCGGAAGACCATAGGACAGATCGGCAGGTAACCACTCTGAGCATCCCGAATGAGGCATCGAATAATATGGCTCAAAGAAACAATGATGCCGAGCCTTTAAACGGGCACAGGCAGTAAGAAATCGCCAGAACCCATTACTGCTTCTGACTACTGGGTATGATAATGATAATGAGTGCAATTTCGAGAATAATCACAATCGTATTACAATCATCGGGTGCAACTACCTGAAGGACATCAGACAGGAGTTACTGGAAGAGGTTAACAGGAGTCCCGCCAATAACTTCAATAATGAAATTATACATGTTGACGCCAAGGTAGAAGGCATCCCAGCCAAGTTAATGATCGATACTGGGTCGAACGTGTCAATAATAAGTACGACGGAACTGGAAAGGATACAGCAAGAATGCGGGAGAACTTTACCAACATTGCCGTTGAATAATATTGTTTTGTTGGGAGCAACCGGCCGACAAAACAAAACTATACGTAGACAAGTCTCCGCCAGTGTGATGAGCTGTGGTATAGCGATTGACATGGAATTCTTGGTGGCGAGCGGTCTGCCATTTAATATACTGGTCGGGTGTGATGTGCTTAGGAGAAATTCCGCCATAATTGATCTAAGAACTGAAACATTGTCGCTGTTTTCTAACGGACAGACTTGGACGGCGAACTTGGTGGGTAGTGACCAAGTCGTTCCCGATAGTATCCATCAGCAAATCCGAAAAATTAATTACATCCATCCAACATCTATAATCGAAAAAAGGATAGACGACACCTCCAATGAAGATTTATGGTCGCAAAAAATCCAGGAGATCAGGGATTTCCGGAGCGGTATAACTGGCGAAGGTTTAACAACAAACCAAGCGAACAAATTAATAGACATATACAATAAATATAAATCAGTCTTTTCTGATGAGCCCGGTAAAGTGAAGAATTTCCAGTGCACTCTACAATTCCGAGACACTGTAGACTTTAACCGGAAGTCTTACCACATTGCGCAATCACGAAAGCAAGCAGTAAGAGCTGAAATAGAGCAAATGATTAACCGTGACATTATAGAGAGTAGCCATTCCCCTTATACAAGTCCTATCGTGGCTATTCCTAAGAAAAACGGACAAGTCCGTTTGTGTTTAGATGCGCGCGAAATAAATAAGATGATCATAAATGACAGGACTTCGCCCGGTGAGATTAAGGAGATCTTAAAACGGTTCCACGGTACCAAATACTTCACTACCTGGGATACGGTGTGCGGATACTGGCAGGTGGAATTACATCCACAGAGTCGCCAGTATCTGGCCTTTATATTCGAAGGGCGGAACTACCAGTTTAAGAGGTTGCCCTTCGGACTGGTAAACTCAGTCGCAGTCTTTGTGCACTGCATGGATCAGATACTTGGCAAAGAAGCACTAAAATTCACCACCGTATACGTCGATGACTTGCTAGTGTCCTCAGAAACTTGGGAGGAACACTGCTACCGTGTGGAACACGTCTTACAGAAACTAGCAGCAAACAATATTACTCTGAAGTTAGCAAAGTCTCATTTTATTGCTAAAGAGATACAATTCTTGGGCTTCATATTAAATGATAAGGGAATCTCACCGTCGGCTGAAAAAGTCGAAGCAATTCAGAACTTTCCTACACCAAAGAATCGAAGGCAGTTACAGTCGTTCCTGGGACTCTGTAATTATTACCGCAAGTTCCAGGAAAAGTACTCCGAACTGACTGCCAGATTTCAGCCGCAACTGTCATCTAAAAATAAATGGATCTGGGGTAATGAACAACAAAACATATTGACTCTTATAAAACAAAAATTCCTTAAACACATTATACTCCGCCATCCAGATTTTAACAAGCCTTTCTTTCTTAATTGTGATGCCAGTGACATCAGCCTCGGCACTACTTTATATCAAGAGGATGAGGAGGGCGAGCATCTTGTAATCTGTTTTGCCAGCAGAGCTCTGAACCAGAGTGAGAAAAACTATCATGTGACAGAAAAGGAGTTATTGAGTGTCGTGTTCGCGTGCGGAAAGTTCCGTACATATATTCTTGGTTATCCCGTTACCGTCCGGACAGACCATAAATCTATCTCGTTCCTTAAGAGATGTAAGTTGAGCCATGGAAGGTTAACGCGGTGGATACTATTGCTGCAAGAATACGACCTTAAGTGGGAGTATATCCCCGGAAGGAAGAATGTCGTCGCGGACGTATTGTCTAGAGTTGACATTGACAAGCAGACGTTCGAGGGGGAGAAGGAGAGTATTCTGAAGGTGTACCATATTCTCAGCAGCAGCGCCGGTCTACAATCAGTTCTGGAACAACTAAGCACACACCAACAAGCTGACCCGAAATTAATTACTATTATCTCAAGATTGGAAGCAGGAGATGAGACCATCTCCCAATATTACACTATACATAAGGGAATCCTGTTTTCCAAACCATCATTATATAAGGAGGAATGGAAGGTAATAATTCCGACCCATATCGAGAAGGAGATAGTGATCAGTTATCATGTTCGATATGGGCATATGGGCGCTTTAAAGGTGGTAAAGGCCCTGGAAGAAAGCTGCTATATCAAGGACATCAATCGGAAGGTACGGAGGTATATTAGAAACTGTCGCATTTGCCAACTCGTAAAAACTAATAACGAGAAAAGAGAAGGGCAGATGATTCCAATAACATCGCAGTCTAAACTTGAGAAGGTATTCCTGGATATCTGCGGGCCATTTCCCCGCAGTGGAGGCCGCCACCGATACAAATATATCGTCATCATTATGGACCATTACACCAAGTTCGTGAAGCTATACCCAGCGAATCGGGCGACTACGAATAAAGTTCTTAATATCCTGATCGACCAGTACTTCCCAACCGTCGGAAAACCGGTATCGATCATAACCGACCACGGAACGCAATTCAAGGGGAGGAGATGGCGGGATACACTGCTGTCCATGGGGGTTCATACATACAAGACATCCGTATATCACCCGAGCAGTAACCCGGCCGAAAGAGTCTTGCGAGAGGTGGGGCGCCTATTAAGAACGTATTGCCATGATCAGCAGAGAAGGTGGCAAGAATACTTGGAGGCCACTGAAGAATTCCTCAACCTGGCCTACCATCCAGCCATAGGAATAACCCCATACTCCGCAATGTACGAGAGACAACCCCCTAGAGAGATTGAAGATATCTTGGAGTTCCCCAGAGAACATAAATATAGATTTGATAAAATTCAATTTTGTAATAAGGTGGCCGAAGATCAGGAGAAACGGCGGAAGAAATACAATAAAAGTATGGGTAAGGTTATTCATTATACTGTTGGAGAGAAGGTGTTGTTGAAGAATAGGGAATTACCCAGTTCCTTAGAGGGGATAACAAAAAAGTTATTGCTCCTGTATACTGGTCCCTATATCGTCTCAAAGGACAATAACAACAACACCTACGAAATCAAGGAAATGAGTTCAAATAAAGTCAAGGGTGTCTTTAACCAGGCATCCATGAAGAAATTTTATGATTAAAAACCTCTAAATTCTAATAACAATGTAAGCCAATTACATACAATTTATGTGAGAAGAAACATTTTGAAAGAAGAATAACAAGAAGAATTTTGAAATAAATAACCAAATTCCAAAAACATGTAAGCCCATTACATACAATTTATTTGAGAAAAAACATTTTGGAAGAAGATATATAAGATAGAATTTAAAAATCCCCAAAATTCTAAAATACATGTAAGCCAATCTTACATAAAGATTATTTAAAGGAAAACCATTTAGAAGATATGCATAAGAAGAAGTCAGAATAAATAATCCTCTAAATTCTAAAAAAATGTAAGCTCACCTTACATACCAGGAAAATGTGAAAAACTTTATGGCTATAATAACACAAGAAGAAGAGTTTAGAAAAATAAAAACAACCAAATTCTAAAACATACGTAAGATCACCTTACATACCAATTATTTAAGAAAAACTTTATGGCAAGAATAGATAAGAAGAAGTTAGAATAAACCAGCCAAATTCTAAAAGGAAATATAAGCACTTATTATCTACAATTATTAGAAAATTTTATGGCAATGATAGAAGAAGAATTAGAATTTAAAACCTCTAAATTCTAAACATAATGTAAGCCAATTACATACAATTTATTTGAGAAGAAACAATTTTGAAAGAAGATATGCATAAGAAGAAGTTAGAATAAACCAGCCAAATTCTAAAAAGAAATATAAGCACATATTATCTACAATTATTAGAAAATTTTATGGCAATGATAGAAGAAGAATTAGAATTTGAAATCCCCAAAATTCTAATAACAATGTAAGCCAATTACATACAATTTATTTGAGAAGAAACAATTTTGAAGGAAGAATAACAAGAAGAATTTTGAATGTAAACTATCAAAATTCTAAAAGCAATGGTAAAACCACATTACATAAAAAATATTTGAAGAAAAACTTTATGGCTATAATATAATAATAAAGAAGGAGAGAATTTAAAAATAAAACCATCTAAGGTCAAAAACAAGTAAGGACAGCTTACTAAATATTTATTTGAAGAGAAACATTTTGACAATAATACCAAGAGAGTTTAGAGAAATAAAACCAGCCAAAACACATATAAGCCCACCTTACATACAAATTATTTGAGAAAACTTTATGGAATAATAAAAGAAGAGTGAATTTTAAATTATGAATAAATCAAGTTTCCAAACCAAGTATAAGTACAACTTACCAACCAATTATAAATAAAACACTTTGGTGAGATAAACTGAAGAGATTTCATACAATATTTATGGTAAGCATAGAAAATAATTACCATGATAACAAAGGATCATAATGGGATGAAGAAAGGAGACAGATTTAGAATTAAAACAAATAATTCTAGACAGTATAATCATGTCTAAGTTCAATATGAAGAGTAAAAACCTTTCCATAAAATGATGCTAAAGGAAATAAAAAAGAAAAATTTCTTTAATACGATTTGAGTGATTGAATACAATAAAGTACAAAAACTTCTTTGGAATTATGAGAGAATGAAACTTTGAAGTGGTATGAGGAGAAATTATGACCTCATTATGAAATTAATAAAAAAACCATCATTCGCAAGTATAATAACAATGACAGGAATAATGTGAAAATAATGTCAAAGATTTATGTAATTAAACGAATTAATATAAAATGATTTATGAATTAAATGACAATTATGATAATGACAGTTATAAAAATTCTAGAAAATAGAACAAGTGGAAATTTATGAACAAAGAAACAGTCTAAAAATGTCATAAAGATATGCTACTATAAATAATCAGATTATAATGAAAAAAAAAAACCAGAAGGTAATAAAGAAATTATAACCAAAAGATTTATATGATAAGAAAAGTTGAAAAATGTAATAATAGAAGAGCTTCCTACCATAATATCAAATGAAAGAAACATCCAGTTAATGAGTCAGAAGAACAACTGAGATAGGAATATTAAAATCTCTGAGAAGTATAATAAGTAATAAGTGAAGTATCCCAAGGATATTTTTTAAATAGTAACAAATGTGTACTATTCTGAATAATTTTTTAATCTGTCTGAAGATAATTCCAGCAGGATTAATATGTTTTTTGAGCAGAGATGATTTGCCTCTGTACTCAAATATGTGTGAAGTATTGGACAGCAGAGGAAAGTAGCGTACAGTGCCTCTCTGAACTGAACCAGCTCACAAAGTAGGGAACGATAGGGAGGAAATATCCCAAGGAGAAAATACTAAGAAGAAAAATAAAAATGAAATAATAAATATGAAACTCAGATGACTATTACTATCAAGGAAGATCAAGTGTGAGAATAATATAAACTCAAATATAAATAAGAAAATTTTAAAATGGAAGGAAGTCCAAAATAATAACAAACCTTGAATAATTATCATAAGCAATTGTTTCAGACAAAGCAAGTATAGTCTGAAAAAATTACTTCTGGAGAAGGGCATTCTGTAGCGTGACAGAAAATCCACTACATTTTAAGTCATGTGAAATCATAAAGTTTAATTACACCAACAAATGTTATAATAATATTGAATGACATTTAAATAAATCAGAGGAATGAACCACAATAAAATAAAAATCCTCACTACATTATATATAAAAACCACTGTTTTAAAAACCAAAGAAAGTATCGAAACAACTCATCAACTCATAGTATAATATAAGTAAGTTACCCAGGAAGCTCAGAGCAGTAAACCAGTGATATAAGACCATATCAAGATAAAAGAGATTCAATTAAAGAGTGGTGAATACCAAAATACCCCAAAAACAAGAAGAGGGAAGAATAAAGTTTGTGAACAGGAAGAAAACAATACCCTGAAACCTGTATAGAAGAATAAAGTCAGTTCAGTGAATAAATTAAATACTCCAAAATAAACCTCAGTCGAGATAACACCAAGTACCTTGGTTTACCCGAGAATGAGGAAGGAAGACCAGAAGAGTGAAGACTAGACGAGGGACAAGAATGAAGACTAGAAGAGGGACAAGAATGAAGACCAGAAGGAAGATACGAAGAAGGACAAGAAAGAAGACAGGAGGAGAGGAAGAAATAGTATGAAAGAAACACCGTAGTAAAACCTATTATTATATAAACTACTATCAACCCCAAACCCACAAAAACTATGCAAAAGAAAGTATAACATACCCAAAATCTTATAAAATGTAATTATTGAGAAAACTAAAGTGTTGTATAGCGTTATAAGAAGTGAACCGACTAAAGCTATTGTGTAATAAAGAAAATAAACCAGTCTTAACAGTCCATGATTACTAAAGGTCTGGTCTGAGATAATAAGACTCAAAATATCAGAACCAACAGTGAAAGTGAATTTGTGTAAGTGTTTTTTAAAAAAAAATGCAATAAACTTAAAGTTGGTGATACTATAACTTAGTAGTATGCTATATCACAACTTTGATATCTAATAATAAACAGCATAATAAAATAATAAAATGGAAAATTTCCAGTATTTTATTATTTTAAGGTAAATCTTTATTTACAAGACATTTGTAAAAAATGATAATAAATAGAGTATGGGAGTTAATGTTTACTGAGGTAGGGGATCACAATAATAATGGTTTAAACCAGAAAGGACTGGCCTTAATATAGTATTGATAAGTGTAAAATGTTTAAATAGACTGTTATTTCACAGTCCTAAAACCAATGGATTATAAATGTATTTGTAAGGTTTATTAGAAAATAAGATTTATGTTAGGTGTTTTAAAAAGAATTATGTTTGATAAATAATAACCTACATACCAGTAATAGTGTTCTAATAGATATGCTATGTTAGCTAAAAAATAGTTAAAGGATATATGTTCAAACCATATCTGCAATATGTTAAATTGTGCAGATTGCTAAATAATGTTCATAATTAAGTATTTTAATAACTGTAGTGTTAATTAACTACTACACCACACGATAAGTTATAAACCATGTTATTTTCATATAATTGTAATTATGTAAAGTCAGAGGAGGAATTAAGTTTAAATTATTTGAGAAAGAAAGAAATATAAAATTCTAAAATCTAGGCCATTTGGTGAAATCACAGAACCAATATAAACTAGTATAATTCACTTATAAATCCTGTAAACTACCAAGATTTATATAAGATAACACAGTTAACCACTACTAGGAATGATCCTATGAGCTAAAATGATAATAAGGAAATATACCTTAACACATTGTAAACTTTCAAAATATATAAATTAATTAATTTTAAAGAGCAATGTCAAATTTACAGATTAACACGAAAAACCAGTTCAAAGGTGTAATTTATATGTATTTAAGGAAAGGAAGAGGAATATGACTAATTAAAATTTATTATAATAGTATTAATAATATTTAAAATGGAGGAATTTTATATAAAGACGGAAATCCAATTTTGAGCCTATATTTCCAAAATGTGAACAAAATTTGTTAATTTCCACAAAATGTCCACAGATATGGACTATAATACATCAATTTAAAGGGAATGAGATGATTAAACCAATAATAAGGTTAATAATTCATAAAAGTAAGGAATAAAATAGATAAATTCCATACATAATGTAATATTTTATCATATGTATGGGAAGTCGAAATATGTTAACAATACTTTTTCAAGGATTAACTGGGCCAGATTTATGACCAAGTTAATTAGTCTTTTGTTGAATATCAAGCTGGACAGTTGTGTAAAGAACGTTTTCTTTAAATCGAGAAAAATGGTATTAGCGTTTAGCCATTGAAATAAGTGAACGAGAGTTAGACGGTTTAGACACTTTTTAAAGCTAAAGCTGTTAATACATTCACGACAATAGTGAAAACAAACACTTAACTCCATAATACGAGTGATAGATACAAGTAAAACACTATATCTCAACTGATTTATTCTGCAATTCCTAACCAATAACTTGAAAACTTAACCGCAGAAGTTGAACACATAGAAAATAAACTAACTAACACAAGTTTACACAGAACACTTCACCAGAATACACCAAATAGATTAACAGACATATTACACCAGTGCGGGGACATTTTAAACCTTAATAAAGGGAATTTTATTGTGATTTTCTGACACGACGCATATGCTGTAACTTAGTCCAACTCGAGTAGCGGCCATCTTGAAAACGGAGTCTGCTAATCATATCGCAGTGACGTCAGTCTTCATTGGTTTGACAAAACATTTATATTCAAATATTATATACTGGAATTATTTAAATACTATTGAATAGTAATTATTGTATTTATTTTTAATTGTTAATGTTATACTTTCTCGTCACCCTTCTCTGACTATTAATTCTAATCACTCAAAGAACCTGTCTTTTAATATAATATATCATAAAATTTGTTCTGTATGACACAATCGATAATTCCCGAGACAGAGTCGATAATTGCTCTCCATCGATAAAATATCGATTATTTATTTAAAATTGTCAATAAATATTTATATTTCCATTATTTCGTATCTGTTACTTATTTCACAGGGTAATTTAAGGGTATTTATAAGGCTGAAGGACTTAAGTAAGAAGAATATATTCTATTTGAACAAGATATTGGACCAGTCAGAAAAGTCACCAATCGATTATTAACTGGAGTTAATCTATTTAACTCCAGACTTGGTTCAAATCTACAAGAAGTGCTCGACGGTCAATAAATACCTACCTGTTATTAAAATTTTACAAGGACCTTTTAAAACAGATGGATTTCTCATTTAAACACATTTATTTAACATAACAAAAATTATTTTATTATTTGAAAATTCTATTCTTTATTGAATTTTCCATATACATTTTATTTTTATTCTTTTGTAACGACCGGCATACAAACAACAGGTCTTCTTACAACAGGTGTCCAGGTTGGTCAATAAAAAATTATGGCAAGCCTATGTTTAACTCTAGCATAAATGGTTGTGTTAATAAACAGAAGCAGATAAACAAGAAAAGATGTTAAACCTTAAGGACAAGATGAAATGGTTTGAGCATATCTGGCCAAGGAAAAGAGAACAAGATGGGTTATAAGAGGGGGAGAGGGGGAGACAGAGAGTGAGAGAGAGAGCTGACACAAGTCATGTATAGAACAGTATATAAATACCAACAGTCAATAATGGTCCTTCCAAAGTGATATTTTAAGATGCAACAGTACAGGTTTGCAAAGGCCACCAATTTTTGTTGTAAACTTTTGGCATTTGTCCATGACGATGGATATTGTTTTGACTGTTAATATTAAATTGCAGTATGGTAACACGTTTTTTACCATAAAAAGTCACTAAACGTTAAAAAAACACAAATGAATATTCAATACATGTGTATTTTGAATGATAAATTGGCAATTTTGTACGAACAAAAATAAATCAACAACACTTCAGTTGGGAATCAAGTGCACATTTTTAATTCAAGGTTTACAAACGAGTGGAAACAAGACAAAATCTGACATTACATACACATGATACAGGATTGTATATAATTACAAAAATCAGTATGGAGAACCATACATGACTTTCATGTTCTAAGATTTATACTTAAAATCATTTACTTGAATTCAGTTTTCATTAGAATTCATTCAACTACCCTTTTCATTTATATATATTTCATCTACCTTTCTACAGTGGATTATTGTGACCTTTTTTCTGGATATTTTATTTATCAAAATTAAGTACCTTACACTTGTTAAAACCTAAAACGTTGCAGGTAAACTACCCCTTCCCCTTAACCAATTTTCACCAAAACCAATAAGCCTTGATTCCTCTACAACTCAGACACATATGCAAAAAATTATTTGATATGTTTGAATTTGCAGCAGTTATCACTCGCCATAGAAGAAATTACACACACACACACACACACACACACACACACACACACACACACACACACACACACACACACACACACACACACACACACACACACACACACACACACACACACACACACACACACACACACACACACACACACACACACACACACACACACACACACACACACACACACATGCGCACGCATGCTTTTGGAAAATGACTTTTCTTCATGCTTTTAGGGTAGTACAATCAGAATCAACCCTTATCTCGAACACGATTTTTTCACGATCACCATACTTTCATTTCCTTATGAAACATGGAAGTAAATAAATGAATATTATATGCTGTGATTATTTCTTGATACACTACTTATTAAACTGCAGCCTGTACATGTGACGAGATGACAAGGTTTAGTGTATGAAAAATACAGACCAATGCAGAGAGGGCAGAACAGTGCTTAGATGAGTTTTAAATTATTAGATTTCTAATCTGCTAAAATGTCAACTCGTCAGTAATACCCGATTCTTATGTACACGTGGTGGCATATATTGGGAATGCAATGTCGATTTTATTATGGCAAAAATATTAATAATAATATATATAAAACTTTCACATATGAACTTACTATTCGTTGTCACTTTCCCAAACGTTTCAAGGTGATGTACCTCTTCTTCAGTGGGAGTATGTATACTGAATGTCGATTACAGAATAACCGTTATGGAATTAGGTGTGTGTGGTGGGGGTTGATGGTGGGAAGGGATTGGCGCTGAGGTTCGAATTGTGTGTATGGATCAGTGTATCGAATAGTGTATGTAATTTATGATGTAATTGTTCATTTAATATGTTGTTTGGTTGTAGTGTGTGATGTCTGTATATTTCAAATTGTTCAACAACAAACCAACAACACCATTAGAAAACACATAAATAATACTAACAAAGACAATGACACATACAGCAAAACAGGGGTTTATAAATTAAATTGTAATGATTGTCACCAATTCTACATCGTCCAGACGGGAAGATCTTTTTCTTCCAGATTTTCTGAACATTTAAAAGCCCTAACCAAAAACTACATACATTCCACATTTGCCACACATTTACATAACGGAAACCACAGTTACACAAACATAGAACACAACATGGAAATATTACACTACTTACCTAAAAGTAGAAAACTAAACACAGCTGAACAATTTGAAATATACAGACACCACACACTACAACCAAACAACATATTAAATGAACAATTACATTATAAATCACATACACTATTCGATACACTGATCCATACACACAATTCGAACCTCAGCGCCAATCCCTTCCCACCATCAACCCCCACCACACACACCTAATTCCGTAACGGTTATTCTGTAATCGACATTCAGTATACTCCCACTGAAGAAGAGGTACATCACCTTGAAACGTTTGGGAAAGTGACAACGAATAGTAAGTTCATATGTGAAAGTTTTATATATATTATTAAATTAATAAGTGAACGAAGAGGATGAATCAACAAGATAATTATTAATAATAGTTCTTAATTTTGTAGTGACTGACAATTAATGAATGTTAATGATGAAGGGTTTGTGAGGATTGGTGAAACCAGTATTTGTGTCGGCATTTTAACAATATTTAATATTCCTACAATGTGTATTCAGCTATAATATGTTTTACTGTGTTATATGTAGTCATGTATATGTAGAAATGTTTTCCGTACCAATTCTAATATATAATAATTGATTACTGCTTTGATAATTAATTACAAATACCATTAAGGAACTTTTACATTATCAGTAACTTAAATTGTAATACTTTATAAATTATGTTCTGTGGTATTATAGTTTTCTCAATGTATTTAAGGAAAACAATATGTAATAATGCAATTATTTTGATAATGTAAAACAAACTGTTTCAACTCCTTCACATATACACACATATGTGCACACACTCACATACACTAACACATTCATGCAACTAATTAATTTATCTGTTGTGTTTGATATTTTGTCTTGTATCCGTACACAGGTCCCGATGATGACAATAAATATTGTCAAAATGTTGACACAAATAATTTAAAATTTGTATTATACTTTTCTGACATATCCTCGCAAACCCTTCAATGTTAAAATTCATTAATAATAGTGTAATAAACTCAATTATTTTTACATTAATTATGATTATTATCAAATATAGAGTAGTAATAGTAATAGTAATAATAAAATACAAAATTTATTGACTTATGGGATTTCTATCTATTATTTGTACTAGAGACAAAAAGTGAGGGGAACATGTTGCAGAAACAAAGAGCAGTTGTTAGATACTGGTATATAATCTCTGAAAATTAATCAGAAATATTTTATGGTATAAAATATACTTAATATTATTATTATATATAAAAAACTTTCACAAATGAACTTACTTTTGTTCTCACTATCACAAACGTTTCAAGGTGTTGTGCCTCTTCCTCAGTGTGAGTAAATACTGAAAGTCATTGTTGCAGAATAACGGTTATGGACTATAGGTGTGTGTGGTGGGAATTGATGGTGGGAGGGAATTGGCGCTGAGGTTCAAATTTTGTGTTTGGATCAATGTATCAAATAGTGTATGTGATCTGTAATGTACTTGTTCATTTAATATGTTGTTTGGTTGTAATGTGTGATATCTGTATATTTCAAATTGTTCAGCTGTGTTTAATTTTCTACTTTTTGATAAGTAGTGTAATATTTCCATGTTGTGTTCTATGTTTGTGTAACTATGGTTTTCATTTTGTAAATGTGTGGCAAATGTGGAATGGATGTAATTTGTGGTGAGGGCTTTTATATGTTCTGAAAATCTGGAATAAAAAGATCTTCCCGTCTGGCCGATGTAGAATTGGTTACAATCATTACAATTTAATTTATAAACTCCTGTTTTTCTGTATGTGTCTGTGTCTTTGTTAAAATTTATGTTTCTTAATGGTGTTGTTGGTTCTGTAGGCTATTTTATAATTGTGTTTTCTAAATGTGTTAGCAATTTTGTGTGTATTGGAGTTGTAGTATGTAAGTGTTATGTACTTACTGGGTTGTGTGTTGTTGGTCTGATGTGTTTTATTTTTATTTTTTGTGTTTAGGATGCATTTGTGTATTTTATTTACCAAATCAGGGTTGTATCCATTTTTAACTGCTATATATTTGATTGTGTTAAGTTCTTCTTGGTAATCATGTGTGTTTAGGGGTATTGAATTGAGTCTATGGAGCATGTAGTTGAATGCTGCATGTTTGTGTTGAGTTGGGTGGTTGGATGAGTTATGTATGACCATGTCTGATGTGGTGGGTTTCCTGTATATTTTGTATGTGTGTGTGTTGTTTGTTTGTTTAAAAGTAGAAAATTAAACACAGCTGAACAATTTGAAATATACAGATATCACACATTACAACCAAACAACATATTAAATGAACAAGTACATTACAGATCACATACAGTATTTGATACATTGATCCAAACACAAAATTTGAACCTCAGCGCCAATTCCCTCCCATCATCAATTCCCACCACACACACACCTATAGTCCATAACCGTTATTTTGCAACAATGACTTTCAGTATTTACTCACACTGAGGAAGAGGCACAACACCTTGAAACGTTTGTGATAGTGAGAACAAAAATAAGTTCATTTGTGAAAGTTTTTTATATATAATAATATTATAAAAGTGAACAAAGAGGATGAATCAACAAGATATTAATATTATTATACAGTATATGGAAATATGTTTATACCTTTTGTTTGTAATAAAGTTGTAATCCATAATAGGTTTCATTTTGTGAAATCTAGATTACAGAGAATCATCCAGATCTATGTAATGTTATCGTGTTTTTATGTCATAATTGAAATGTGTTTGTCAATTTTTGTAAAAATATTTTGAATTGTATGTAATTTAATCCACAATTAATTTCTCAAAAAAGCAATTAGACTTCACACATTTTTAACATTAATGAGCTTCTTTTCTCTGTCGATATGGTGTATGACATTCACTGGCTGAGAAGATGGAAAATGTCAGAAGCATCATTTAGTATAATTTTTTTCAGAACATAGTTGCATGTTTTCCATGAGTTGAAATTGCTCAATAAATGTTCCTCAAATCTTTGATTAAAACTTTAAACATGTTTAAATTAGTATCATTGTCTTTGTTTTTAAACTAATTTATTATAACCTTTGGTCAGAAGTAGTCTTGAAGTTTTTTAATTAGTTTTAAATATTTATTTCAGGTGACATTAGTTATGGAGCAGCACCAACACAACTGCAACTTCAGGCCTTGCAAATACAGAGGGTGAAATCCTGGAGTGCATGAGAGACACCGAAGCTAGTGCAACCACTCTACACCAGTATAAAACTTTTGAGCAAGTTGTGCAAAAGTTCTTATGTTCTGTCAGTTCAGCTATAATTTAACATTGTACAATGATTCATTCAAATATCTTCTCATCTTCTTCTTACAAGGTTTAAATGATATCACCAGTCATCAGTCTTCTGGGAGGTTGCTTCCCTTTGGGCTTATAAAAGAGCACTTGCCTGGGAATGTCTCAGCCATCATTCAATCTACATGACACCATCGATTCCAATATTGTCTGAAATTTTTACTTAGTAAAGGAATATTGTTTCCGGCATGTATCCTCATTATGTATTCTATATGCTCATGTGCAGGGGCTTATTCACATGGGGGGGACCCCCCCAGAGAGTCAAAATAGTTGACGAACAAAATAGTTTGTATTTTTTTGCTTTTTTGAGATGTGTACGCTAATAAAATAAAGTATGCTACCCCTTTTAAATATATAAACAGGTTTTTCTGTGTTAAATTCTTGGATTTTGTTAACCATGACGTGTCCGTTACTTAACTATATATAATTAACGGACCTTTGCAAATATCCACCTTTGCAAACCACCTCATTGAAGCAAACCACACATACAAAAACATTAAAAAAAACATGGACATTCTACACGTACACTCAAAAGGCTGAAAACTAGAGACTCTAGAACAATTAGAAATATACAAACACATGAAAACACATAAAAACAACATCTTAAACGAACAAACACAATTCAAATCACACGCATTATTTGAACATATCACACCCCACACACAATATCGATCTTTCAAAAGTCGATACCATCGCCAACAACAAGATGGACAGTGCTCCCAGTGGCAGCCTCTGAAGAAGCTTTTTAAAAGCGAAAACCGGTTCAGGATATAAGGTAAAACGTTTACGTTTTTACCCATAAAAAACTTTGTGTTCCGAGTCGGTAGTGAATTAATTATATTTATATAAACAGGTTTATAACACAGCATTAGGGGTATACATTTAAAATATGAAATTTAGGAAAAATCAGTTTAGTCAATAAGTATCTCTTAATAATGTTTCAGTAACCCATAGGCCTATTTTTATTATGTTTACCATTTACATTAATGGGACTGATTTCAGGATGTTATCATGTGTTTTTCATACTGCAACTAGCTGCTGGTGGCGCGTTGTACTAGCAATGCAACCGTCACATTGCACACAACAAGGTACGCCTTGGTCCTTTCAGGGACTGTTGAGCGGAGGTTTGACTTTTGATCATGTGTTTTTCAACAACGTTAAAGATAGTAATGTCGATTAGTCTTAACTTGTTTATTCTTTTGTATAAAGCTACCGACCATGGGCCCCCCCCAAGCCAAATTCTAGATTCACCACTGCTCTTGTACATCCCTTTTCATGTGAACACAGAAACCTCTTCATGTTCAACAGGAAGTTTGAATCATGCTCATATCTCTGTGCATATGGCAGACCCATATAATACAGTAGGGACTCCATGATGCTATAAAACTTTAACTGGGTCACCTTTCTTGTTTTCTACTACAATCCTTCGTATCGCACAACAGATTGAATTAGACTTGGCAAGTTTCATGTCTATGTCACTGCTGTTGCTGTAAGTAATGTCATATCCCAGATAGTGGAAGTGAGATATGAGTTCAAGTGTTGCACCATTTATTATTATCTTTAATCTGAAAGGGTCTTTCCCTCTAAAAAGGATATTGACGGTTTGTAAAAAATTGTATACGTTGTTGCGGTCCCATGTCATTAAATTTCTTCGTTGTCTGTAGTGAAAGGAAACTTTGAACAGATGCCACAATCAAATACAGAGAAGTGGAAGATTATATGACAGTCACATAAGTGGCAGCATTATATATTCACTGGATACTTATCGCAGGTGATTTCGTGAAGAAGTATTTACTGCACAGGCTCTTACTCCTTACTTCTGTTTAGTCTGACATAAATATAGGGTATTATTAATAATATATTACATACGACATATTATTATTTGTCACATAACATATGACATATTATTTTATTAATAATAAAAAATATCTATATACAAGAAAAATATGAGCATTATGAACATAAATGTCATAGTTACAGGTCTATTTATACTGTTTGTTTTAAATAATAGCAATTTTAGTTTAATATAATACTTTCTATGTTCAATCCAGGTACTGTATTCATTCTGATGCATCAACCAGTGTCTTATTAATATTCATTTGGTCAACTGTTTGGGTGAAACAAAACCAGTCTATAAAGAGATACCTAAATGCAGTTTGTTGTGTACAATGCTGTTGGCGTACAAGCAAAAGTATGCCACTCTATATGGAATATGACCTTCAACTATTGACACTTCACACATGTGCCCCCCTCCTCTCCCAATGCGCTCATAATTGTGTTAATTTGTGAACAGCATTCTGCCTGCTGCATGCATGATATCTCTGTAATCTATCTGTAAATTAATCTGGTCCATAGAGTCGACCACTTGAGCTATTCACACGTCATCTCATCTGTTTAATATTAAGTGTTGGCGGTGTATCGGGTACTTTAAAACTAAAGTGGACTGTGTTTATTGCACTTGGAGGACAAATGTAGCAATACATTAGTAATCATAATATCATCAACACACATGTACAATGAGAAAATGTTTGTCATAATTTTTGCTATTCAACATGAGTAAATTTTTATGTTGCAAAAGAGAAAAAAAGATTCTTGGATTTCTCTTGTCCATGATGTGTCCGTTATTTAACTAAATATAATTATTTCACTACCGACTCGGAACGCAAAGTTTTTTATGGGTAAAAACGTAAAAGTTTTACCTTATAACCTGAAGGTTATAAAGATTTTTAAAAGCGAAAACCGATTCAGGTTATAAGGTAAAACGTTTACGTTTTTACCCATAAAAAACTTTGTGTTCCGAGTCGGTAGTGAAATAATTATATTTAGAAAATAAGAATAAAATGTTTGAGAATAACAGACCAATAATATTCATTTTCAACCTATAACTACAAATATTACAAATGACAAAATATTTAAATGCCCGCTTATCTAAATACAGTGTTAAACAAAATATTCTTATTACATGTATTTTTTATCATTAGTTGTAAATTATTAAATACACTGTGTAGTTAAAGAATTGTGGTTCCATCTGTAAGGCCAAGCCGCATGTATTATTATGCAATCTGAATAGCTGATGAAATCTGGGTAGGTTGGTGGCCGGGTTCCTCTAGACTCATAGAGATAGACAGTGGATAATGAACATAAGAAAATTACTTACTCATTATCAGGGCCACCGCTAGCTATTTTGCCGTCCTATCCATAAACTCTTCCTGTCCCTACACTTAAAGTTTAACACCTTACACAGAATCATTGAATGAAAAATTTACAATTAAACAGAAACCTCCTTATATGTGATTTTAAGTTTCAAAAGGTAATGTTTTTGCAAATCTTAATAAATTAGTCTAAGATTAACAAAATCACAATTCTCAGGTTCTTTTACAATATATCAATAAACTATTAGTAATGCAGAGTCCAAGAAAACTTAAATCATCAAAGTCTTTGTGTTCTTATTTTTAAATAAATAACGGTCTGTGAAACACCTTTTGTATGGCCACAGTTCCTTTGAGGCTTTTGTTTTCTGTTACATGAACTGGACAGTTTTTGTCTTCGGTCAGACACATAGTGTAATGATTTTATAAATTATTTAAGGAAAAAATATGTCACTGAAAAAATGGCAATTATATAATTAATCTCGCATTGGGCAAAATTTGCAAAAGTAACATACTGCATGGTCCAATGACACTAATGAGTTAGACTGACAGTGCTTGTGAGCATGGTTCAGGGGTAGGAGTAGGAAGCACATGAGCACCAACCACAAGGGTTAAAGGGGTACAGTGGATGGGTCATAGGGCAACCCAAGTTAAGATTACATCCTAAATTCCTCTATAATTTTTCTCTCATGCACCCCTGAAGGAGTAAGCCTAATCACTAATTTGGATTGCCTTACACATTTATAATATATTCATAAATATATAATTTTTTAATTCAGACACTTCAATTGTTTTTTTTTTTAATCAAGTACTTCACAAGATTCAAAATCAGGAAGGCTGAGGATGGGCACACAAAGTGTCCCAAAACATGTTCCAGATAAGAAAAAACAGCTTGAGGTAAAGTTATTATAAATATTAAATATAATTTTTTAAATAATAAAACATATTTTAATTCACAACAAAAATTGGGAGATCTGTCTCCCCCACCAGACCTGCCGCCCTGTGCAAATGCACATGTTGCACCCTTGGTAGCGCCAACCCTGCCTGCTTATTATTTTACTCATCTCATGACCACACATGAGCTGGGCTAAAGTATGTGAAAGCATACTGTGGCTGTATTTATTAGAATATTTATATTGTGAACATTAAATACATGTTTTTATTTTATTAGGTTTTGTTTTGACACTCATAGGAATTTAGTGCTTACAAAGTGTCTAAAAATAAACATTAAAATATGTGTTTTTGTTACCATTAGTAAACTTCAGTCGCACTTTACTGCTTAAGACAGGGATAACACAGTAAACTCTGCTGCAAGATATAAACTGTTATTACATAAAAGTGTGTTTATTGTCTATATCAGTGGTTCCCAAAATAGGGTCTGCGGACCCCTGGGGGTTCACGACAATATTTCAGGGGGTCCGCAGCTACTTTTAAGAAAAATTAGTATATAGCATAATTTTCTCCAATTTTTTATGCTGTAAATCTAAATTTTGGAATCTTAAAACAATTAGTAGAAGATTCCAGTATTTTTGTTTTGGGTTCAAACTAATTGTAATCGTAAAAGTAATTTCAAACTAATGGTTTCAATAATGTCTTTAAATCATGTCGTTTAGCAGCTCTGTTTGAAATTATCAGACATCAAACCCAATATTGCAGAGCTAATTGTTCAAAAGCAGTTCATTGTTCACATTAAACTATGATGTCATTAATATTATAATTTTGCAAGTTAAGAGAATTTTGATTTTAATACATTTTAATTAAAATACAAGAGTTTATACCATATTTACTGTATGTTTTATTTCAGAACTCATACGGGGTCCGTGAATTTTTAAATTATTGGGGGGGGGGTCCACGGACTGAAAAGTTTGGGAGCCACTGGAGACCATTGATTTTATACTGTATACAGAGTGTTTCCAAAAGCTGGTGCCAAACATTAGGGAATAGTTTTACTCATTAAACCAAAGGAAAAAGTCCAAGAAATATATCCCCAAAATTTTTGTTTTCTGTCTGTCTATATGTGTATTGTATAACAAATTAATTACTGTCAAACAAAATATATAAGGAGATAAAATCTTGTATACACAGTAAGTGTACTTATAAGTAGGAAACGAGTCAAAATGTCATCTTGAGAATTTTCAAAACGGCGGCTGATTTAAATTGTTAATTCTAAATTTTACAAACATCAGTACTTATAAAAAATGTCTTATTACATAAAAGATAGCCCTTTTCAGTCACTATGAACGAACTCCATATGGTTTATACCTTATTTATGAAATTCAGATAAAACATAACAGATACCTATGTTATATACATATAATTTTTTCATCATTTTCTATATAAGTAACTCGATGTTTCTTGCAGTGATTATATAATTTGTGATGTTTTCAATTTGGTTCTTCTGCAAGTAGTATAATTTTGTATATTCCTTTTAACACCTGACGCAGGTTTCACTGAAAAATATCAGTATAATCAGAGGTTTCTAAGTAAATTAATAACAATCAAAATAATTCTATTATCGATACAAATTCGATTATTCGTTAATTTTATATTAATAGAATTATTTCTTGTAAAAAGAATATACAAAATTATACTACTTGCAGAAGAAACAAATTGAAAACATCACAAATTATTTTTTTTTCACAAGGTAAATAGGCCAAATGTTTTGTTCTGAAAGAAATGTAATATACCCGATGTTTTTTATACAAATTCCAAAACAAGTCACCGCTAGATTACAAATAAAAGGGCTTACATAAATTACAAATAATTTTTGTAATGAGACATTTTTTGTTGAAATTACTGATTTTGTGAAATTAAGAATTAAAAAATTCAATTGGCCGCCATTTTGAAAATGTTTAAGATAATACTTGGTTTTTTTTTTGAATTTATAAGAAATAGTAAACTTGCTGTGTATACCAAATTCCAACTCCTTATCCCATTTCATTCACCAGTAATTAATTTTTTATACAAAACACATACAGATGGAAAACGAAACATTTTTTTGGCATCCAATTATAGGACATTTTTCTTTCAGTTTAATAAGTAGAATCATTTCTTGAAGTTTGATACCATATTTTGGAAACACTCTGTATAGTTCATCACACACAATCAATTAATGTCTGCCAGTCACAGAGCAGCATTCAGTTTTACTTTATATGGATTGTATGTACGTATGTATACCCCATGTATACACAACAATGCTGTTCAAGCTCGGGAAAGGCAAGAATCACTGACAGATGACATACAATAATTAATATACCGATCGTTCAGGTTAGTAATTAAATAGAATAAGACTAACCAAGAAGAGAGAGAGAGCGAAAGAAATAAGGTTATTAATACTGTTTATGGCGTCACCGCATATATGGAAACAACGTCCTCGTCAAATATGATTAACAGCTATTCTACAAACCCTGAATCAATATCAGATATTAAGAACTGCCCAAATGGTTTAGTAACTCGCAAACTTATAAGACTTCATTGTTTTGTGACTGCAAAAAAAGACAATGCAGTATGTGGAAAAGTGCAAATCAACTTCAATACAAGATTCTAAATGGAAAAAGCAAACCCCTGTACATTGATCACTGACACATGTTCTGTCATTAAAATCACAAGATGTTTTGTAATATATCATTTAAATGCAAAACAATTCCATATTACAACATGTAATTAATATCTGCACATACCTCTGAAAGAAATAAAAAACTGGACACTTTGAATTTTTTAATTGGTTACTGACAACTTAATGCTTTTATCAAGCGGTGTCCATTAATTTAAACAATTTATTTTATTTTTCTTTTATAAAATTGCTAAACTGCTATAATTGTTATTATTTAGACAAAGCTTTTCGTCATCACTGACATCTTCAGGTCTTAAACAACCTAGGTTTGCCTATATAAAGCTTTGTCTAAATAATAACAATTATAGCAGTTTAGCAATTTTATAAAAGAAAAGTAAGGATGGCCGCTAATTTAAACAATACGAAGAATTTATTTTATACTGTAATTGTCCAGTGTTTTTTGTTTGTTTTATTATTCATACTGTCCTGAAATCATACACACAAATCAAAATACTTTTGTAAAATGCTTTGAGCAATAAATCACATTAAGGTTCAAACAAATAGTGAACTTTCGGTATTAATTTTTCATTCTTTTTTAACATTTGGGTTTCTGTTTAGACTTATATAAACTGCAGAAGTAAATTTTACATGTATGTTAAATTATCCTAACAAATAATACAGGCTGTACAGAATACTAAAAGTATATCAACCAAACTAAACTCAACACTAACTTTTTAGTCTTTATTTAATTCATGATAATTAATAATTCAAATATTCTCATACTGTACATGATTTGGTTCTTATTATTCTATCATTGTCAATTTAAAACCTTCATCTTATTTGTAAGTATGCATCAGCCGTTAATTCAACAAATAATGCCTTACAAATATTTTTATTCTTGGATTTCGTTGTCCATGGCGTGTCCATGAACCTCTGAAGAAGCTTTTTAAAAGTGAAAACCGGTTCAGGTTGTAAGGTAAAACTTTATGTTTTTACTAATAAAAAATTTTGTGTTCCGAGTCGTTAATGAAATAGTTGTATTTAGTTAAATATTTTTAAGCCTATAAAATAATAATAACATAAACAGTTTTTTCTACAATTATTTTCTTGATATGTAAATAACTTAGTCCTGTATGAATATATAAGCAAGATGTTTCTTATAATAGACTAAAAAACAAATCTTGATCATATATTACTATAGTATTATGTTATAGTAATAATAATTGCTCTTTTTACCACCAAAGTTTGGCATGCTAGACTTTGAGTAGAGTCAGGTAAGAGATTTCAAATGAATGTAATATATTTTTGATACTTGATTGCATCATTCTTGGATTTCGTTGTCCATGACGTGTCCGTTACTTAACTAAATATCACTATAATATTGACGACTCGGAACACAAAGTTTTTTATAAGTAAAAACGTAAAGTTTTACCTTACAGCCTAAACCGGCTTTCACCTATAGAAGGCTTCATCAGAGGCTGTCGTTAGTAGCGCTGCTCGTCTTGTTGTTGGCGACGAGAAAGTGTTTCGAAAGATTGAAGCTGTGTGTGTGTGGTGAGATGTGTTCGAATAATGCGTGCGATTTGAATTGTGTCTGTTCGTTTAGGATGTCGTTTTTATTTGTTTTTGTGTGTTTGTATATTTCTAATTGTTCTAGAGTGTCTAGTTTTCGGCCTTTTGTGTGTACGTGTAATATGTTCATGTTATTGTCGATGTTTTTATATGTGTGGTTTGCTTCAATGAGGTGGTTTGCGAAGGTAGATTCTGTAGTGGTGTGGAGTGCTTTTGTGTGTTCAATGTATCTCTGTTTGAAGCTACGTCCTGTCTGGCCTATGTAGAATTTACTGCAATTTGAACAATTTAGTTTATATACACCAGGTAGATCGAATTTGTTTTGTGCTTTGGGCATGCGTTTTGATAGTGTGTGTTCTGTTTTGTTAGTAGTTTTGTAAGCGATTCTGTATCCTGCTTTTTTGAATTTGTGGGCAATTTTTTCTGTTTGTTTGTTGATGTATGTTAGTGTTATGAATTTGTTGTTTTCTGTCTTTGTCTGTTGTTTGTTTTGTGTTTTGTGTAGGAGTTTACTGACTATTGTTCTGTCATAACCGTTAGATTCTGCTAGATATTTTATCGTGTTTAGTTCGTCTTTGTAGTCTATTTCATCTAAGGGGATGTTGTTAAGTCTATGTATCATGGTTCTAAAAGCAGCTAGTTTGTGTTGTATTGGGTGATTGGAGGTGTTGTGTATTAGTGTGTCAGTTGTAGTTGGTTTTCTGTATATACTGAATTTGTGCCTGTGTTCTAGTTTTGTGATGGAGAGGTCTAAGAAGTTTATGGTATTGTTGTGTTCGTATTCGGCAGTGAAGGTTATGTTTTTATGTATTTTGTTTATGTGCGTTAGTAACTGTTCACATTGTCTTTTGTTTCCCCTGTATAGTATTAGAATGTCATCAACGTATCTGTGCCAATATAGTATTTTATGTGAGTGTCTGTCATTGTTTGTGAGTATTTTTGTTTTTTCTAAGTGTTGGAGGAAGACTTCTGCTAGAATGCTGGATATGGGGGAGCCCATGGGTAGGCCATCGTTCTGTGTGTAGTATTTATTGTTATTGCATCAATAAAAACAAAGAGAAATGAGGATTAATTTCACAGCGAAGAGGAGAATATTTCCCTAAATACATTTTGAAGTATATAGCAGTAAAATACAAATAAAGTAAACCTCCAGTCTTCAACTGAAGAGCTTGTCATGCTTTGTAGGATAACTATCAATGAGTAGAAAGACACTCATAAACACATAAATAACACAAAATAGAAATAAACCTAAGTCTTCAAGGGAAGACCTAAGACCTAAAGATCCAAACCATCTGGGCATTATTACAATTTTTTACTTTTTTAAAGCAGATTATTAAATAACATTGTTTGCAACTCTAGTGTAATGTAGCTACGTTTGTAATAGGTATGATTTATTGTACAAAACAGTGGACTTGTTTTCTGAACAAGCAAAGTAAGTTCTCAGTTTTAACTTGACCATTATTTGGCATTTGTCTGTCTGTCTCTCTGTCTAATTATGACTCATGATAACTTTTGAACGCATCAACTGATTTTCATAAAAATGAGTACACGCTTTTACCCTACAGAGCCCTACTGTTTTTAAGATTGATCCCCAAAAAATAACAGGGGTGGGAGACAAAAACCTAAGGGGTTAAAATGTGAGGATCAAATTAAAGGACCAAAATATGAATTTAGTGTTCGCTTTTGAAAATTTCAAAATTTTGTTACAGCGGGAGCCAAACAATGGGTGAAAGTTTTGATAAAACTGCAAAAACTCATGTGGTATATCAAATTAAAAGGAATTTTAACTAAAATCTGAATGTAGTTTTAATTTATGGAGATTTCAAAATTTTACTTACTTTTATTGGGCAAGCTGACATGAGGACTGTTAAATATGTTTTAATATTATTTGAATCAAATCCAAGATCTCTAATCTTGTATTTAAGCCTCTTACCTACTAAGCTACAAAGCCCTATATTTTATCATTGTAATTAAATTTTTCCATTTTATTTCAGTGGGTAAAGATTAAAATATCTCGCAAATAAGCCGAAAGAAGATAGTCCTTATTTTACTTGTAATTTAAAGATTGGCCAGTGTGTGTGTGTGTGTGTGTGTGTGTGTGGCTGTTTTCAATAGGAATATGGGACATGTAGTTTAATATTCCACTTAATAAAACACTGAAGTAGACACATGAATTACTAGGTATGTAGAAACACAACTTAGTGATTCCTCACAATTTTGAGATTTTGAGAAGGGGGAAGAGTGATGTTGTTGGTCATTGTTCGATATGAACATTATGTCATAACTGACAATTTCGACTCTTCTAAAGTGTTCACATTTTTATACAGCTGTATAATGTTAGCAGGGCCAGCCTAAGAGCAAAATGCTGTGTGTGCAAGAATGAGTTTTGGCGCCCCTTACAATGAAAATGGGTATAGAAAACCCTCCAAAAAAATAATAATTTTGTTTGAACCCAAAACAATTATGAATTAACTGACCTTTCTTTACTGTACTTTCAAGCAACATTTCATTTGTTGAACAAAAGTTATTAACATATTCAAATGGTTAATTTGCATTTAAAATTACATAAAAATTTAAATTTTTACCATATTATTTTTTTATATTTTTTCTCATTTCGGCGCCCCTCCCAAAATCGCATGTGTGCGACCGCACACATCGCACACGCCTTAGGCCGGCCCTGAATGTTAGTAATTAGCAAATGACACAAATAGTGCATTTGGTTATGGCTTGACTGCAAGGTCCTTTCTGCAAGTTGCATTATGGGAATCCGATTAAACTGGATGCAACCTTGATGCTACTGTTTGTAAGTAACTGTGGGCTGTAAGTGGACACACTTGTCACAGTGCCCACAAGATACAGTGCAGTGGATTCAGCTTAAATCAGACTTCACATGTATTACCAATGCCAGTTGTATTATCTATATTCATCTGGAAACATTTGCTACCCATGCTTACCCACTGCAATTAATTTTGTTTAAAGAATTACCATTTACCCACACTAATAACTTTGAATTCAGAAATATTTATTACGCACATTTAAAGTGAAGAGGTTGAAAGGTTTGTGCACTAGAAACAGGAATGAGCAACAACCCAATTTGAGTTGCATGTTATTAGAAATTAAAATAATCTGTAGACTTCACTATATCCTGTTTATAGAAATTAGCAAGAATCAGTGAACCACTTTAAATGTGACACTACTCTTACCTATGAGTAAGGTTGAAACCAAAGTACAAAACAGTAAGATACTTAAAACACACGTATATCACATTTAAACACATATTTATAAATTTTAAAAGTGCATATGATAGTGTGGCTAGAGCAATATTGTATGAGTCATTGAAAGAATTTAATGTCGCAAGTAATAAGGCTAGTAAACGAGACACTGTCCATGTAACATGTGAAGTTAAACTGTACCATGGCCGCTTAAGTGTCACACTGAACTGCCACGGAGGCAAGCTCTCATGTTTGTTAGCCCTGGAGACAGTCTTGCAAGATTACTAACTTCTGTTCTAGAGCAGCTCAGTAATCTGGGCTATAATGAGCCTTACATTGCAAACCAGTGATATGGTAAAGAAACTACATAAGTTCAATCATATGTGTGGAACCATGAGGTGAACTTTAAAATTAACGAATAAAGAAACACGCCTGAATTTCTATAAGATGGTGCCCCCCCCCACCACAACCACTTCTCTACAGGTCTGAGAATTGGACTTTAATGAAAATCCCAGGCCAGTCATATTCAAGCAGCCGAAATGAGATTTCTTAGGCACGTGTTAAGATATACTCTTCAAGGAACTGAATACTATGAGTATACTCGATAGGATTGCCCAGTATCAGCTAAACTGGTTGAAACATCTTAACCAAATGGATGACTGCTACTGACTACTGAATTATAGGTCAAAGGGCAGAGAGGTGTGGGGCATCCAGAGAAGTGTTAGCTTGGAACTGGAACAAATAATTTTTGGTGTAATCCTTTCTGAAGATGATGATGGCTAAGTATACAACAGGTACCACTGTTAACAGACGCATTCATTTACTACCACATGTGGATGACAAGTGTGCCCACCGAATCAAGGTGGAATCGTATAATCTTATACGAGGTGTGGATAGCGCGTCACAGACGACTGTTGCGTGGCAGTGTCACATGTTACCCCCTCCACCATCTACTCGAGTTTCAACGCAGTGCATCGCTTAGTTCGACCGTAGCCTTCATTAGAAGTGGTTCGCGCAGTTACGCTTTGCCGAAAAAGTGCTAAGTGTTCACAAGGAGCAGCGTGTTGTGAAATTCCTTTTCAAACTTGGGAAATCTGCAACAGAAACTTATTTAATGTTGCAACAAGTGTACGGTGATGAGTGTTTGTCGCGTACACAAGTTTTCGTGGCAAACTTGAAAGCACAGATGAGCAAATCGAAATTTAAAGCAATGATGATTGTTTTTATCGACATCAGAGGGATTGTGCACATTGATTAGGTACCCGAAGGTCAGACAGTCAACCAACAATACTACAAAAGTGTCCTGACTACTCTATGTGAGCATGTATAGAAAAAAAACCTGATTTGTGGAAAAACCAGACATGGCTTCTTCACCAGGACAATGCCCCGGCCCATAACGCAGTGTCTGTCAAGATTTTTTAGGCCAAGCATGGAATCACTGTCTTGGAACACCCACCCTATTCACCTGATCTCACCCCGTGTGACTTCTTTTTATTTCCTAAAATCAAGTCAGCTCTAAAAGGAACCAGATTTGAAACTGTAGATGCAGTAAAAGCAAAGGTGGTGGAGGTCATGAAAGGGCTTTCAGAAGATGACCTGAAGCACTGCTTTGAACAGTGGAAAATTCATATGGAACAGTGTAGGGATCAGAAAGGGGAGTACATTGAAGGTGATAAAATCAAAATTGTAAAAGATAAATAAAAATGTTTAAAACACCAATCCAGTTTTTTTCTAGTCACACCTCGTACAAGCTTTTAATGCACTTGGGTAAACCTCCAGAAAAGTAGGATTCAAGATTGATATACAAGAAAAAGAAACTGGTTGCAAGATAATCAGGAGCCTACGCATAAGTTTTACAACATAGAACAGGTAAATGAATTTGTATACCTGAGGTCTCCAGTACAAGATATTACAGAAAAGTAATGAGACTGGTAATGCTGTGCACAAACCGGCAAAACTGCTGCCTACCTTTTGACATGGCACATATTATGTTAACCCCTGGTGTAGACTGAGTACAAGTTTTAACGTGCTACAGTTGCTATACGATCTTTGAGAGTGTCTGAAGTGAAACTGTGTTTGTTAGGTGCCTTAACAAAAATGGATCAGCAAAAATTCAAGCAACATTGTGCAACAAAATTTTGTTTGAAGCTTCACAAACCTGCTACTGTGACTTATGAAAAGTTACAAAGGACTTACAGAGGACATTCTCTATCCAGAGCACAAATGTTCAGATGGCACAAGGCCTTTTTAGAGAGCAGAGAAGTGTAAGATGAACCTTGTGCAGGAAGATCTTTAACCTGAAAAATGGATGAGAATATGGAAAAAATGAGGATTCTTCTGATATCAGATCATTAACTGATGTTGAGATCGATCATTGGTGAGTTAAATTTGAACCAGTTTACCATCCATCAGATTTAACACAGGATTAGGGCATGAGAAAAGTGTGTGCCAAGATGGTTCCAAAGAACCTTACAACAGAGAAAAAGGCCTATCACAGGGAAGTGTGTCTTGACCTTCTGTACTGTCTTGAGAGGGAGCCAGAATTTGTCAGTTGCGTGATCACTGATGATGAATCATAGTTTCTGAGTATGAACCCAAGACAAAAGCCACTGTTGGGAGTGGCTTCTTACTGCAATGATGATTTTTTTTGACAGTCAGGGTATCTTCCACAAGGAATTTGTACCTCTAGGACAAATTGTCAATCAAACATTTTAACAAGGAAGTCCTTCAAATGCTCAGGAAGAGGATAGCAACCAGGCACTGCATGCTATGCCACAACAATATCTTGTGTCATATGGCAGTCTCCATCAAGCACTCCTATGGTTTCCCAGCCTCTTTTTAAATAAATCTTAATCCTTGTGGCTTCTTTTTATTCCTCCGACTCAAAAACCACCTGAAATGGCAGAATTTTGGTACTTTAAATAATATTCAGAAGAACATAACTGACAAGCTGAAAGGCATTCCAGCGCTGTAACAAACAATGGAAACAACACCTTAGTCACTGTGTAGCTGCCCAAGGGGACTACCTTGAAGGTGATAACCTTGATTTGTAAAAAGACTAAAATTGATGATTAAAAATAATCAGTCTCATTACTTTTATACCATGCCTCATAAATAGCACTAATGACATCTTGTCAGAAGTTATTAGAAAATTATATCTGGCAAACAAAACATATTGTGGACGATGAAGTACTTCAGGTCAGATTGTCATTTCAGAAGACACTAAATGTGCAAGCAATAAAATACTTATCAGGCAAATGTTAACATATGTCTCACAAGCACAGACATTAACACAAATTATGAACGTTGGTTGGGAGGGGGATTGAGAGAAGAGTGTTGAAACACACCTATAAGGAGGGACAGGACTGAGGATGGTGTTTGGAACAGGCAGCATGATGCTGACCTCTACCATCTCTGCTACAGATTGGAACAGGCAGCATGATGCTGACCTCTACCATCTCTGCTACAGATGCCCAGATATTGTAAGTTTCATCAAAATAAATAAATTCAGGTGACTGGACACACAGAAGGAATGGAGGGCAACAGAGCAAATTTTGTACTGAAGACTCATGGGTAACACAAGAAGAAGAAGGTGAAGAGTTATGTTGAAAAACCAGGACCTGGGAAAGTTTAGTATTAGACATTGAAAGGTTAGAGCAGAAAATAGGGGCAAGCATAATTTACTCTTGAATCAGTCCCACAAAATAATGTGAAACCATTTGATCTTAAACCGATTTCTGACCAGTGTAAAGGCAATGCAGTCTAAAGTAAATGCATTTACAGTAGATCATCGATTATCTGAACCTCTTGGGACAAGTGGGATTACCTGTTTGGATAATCGATACTTCGGATAATAGATTGTAAATTGAAAACATTATTTCTCTTCACAAAAACAAAGGTTTTTATTACAAAATCATTTCTAACATACTGTTATATAATTACAGCAATCTGTACACTGTACTGTAAAGTATTACTAAGGCTAAAAATCATTGAATTAAAACTGAATGTAATTAATAAATCGAAAAGTTAATTTAAACAAAATTACAGTTTAATGACAAACACTGTACTATAAAATTAATTAAAAATTAAAAAAATTTTAATATTCAATAAATATCCAATACGCCTACACGTGTCCAATACATTACTGTACAGTACAGTACATAATTGTACTTTTATTGAGTTCAGATAATAGATCGTTCAGTTAACGGATGTTCAGATAATCAATGCTCTACTGTACTTTATTTTTGTGGATAGGGATTCACATGTTACTCCCAGAAGCAAGCTGGTATACAGTACACAATACACATATGGTAATCGATAAATTAATAAATGAAAATACTTAAACTGTACTTAATATCATATGCTACATGACTGTTGTATAAAGATCACTTACTAGAGAAGGAAGGGAACAAGGAGACATGGTTTCAAGTAATCAATAAATTTTGTGTTCAGTCACTTATAACTGTACAATCTGCAGTGACAGACCGGTAGATTCCATTATTTTATTAAAGATGGGTACAAGTATTTTAAAAATATTCTTAAATAATTGTGTATACTATAATATTTATGACTTTTTGTCCATATTGCTTACTCTTGTGTATTATTACTTCATGGTCAGCATACAAGGTAGTCTTTAAGCAATTTTATGAATTTATATCAATTCCACTTATTCCCTTTATTTTCCATCATCTAAATAAGTCTCATCAGTTTTCTGCTAGTGTAAAATTAATTGTATTCTTATGTACAGTTAATATTGTTTTGTTAAGACATTTTATATAATAAATAATGTATAAGTAATCTACATTAAATTAGTTTCTCTAATATTAAAAAGCTGCTAGGGTTTATAAAAATATGTGACTTGGAGTTTAGTAAAATGGAAGATCTCATTATACTAAACATGATGTATTTACTAAACATTATGTACTAAACAGATACTAAATACCTGTTGTATTTCAGCAGTGTGCATATTTATTTTTATGTGTTAAGCAGTTTATTATAAACAAAGTTTAATCAGTATTAAGATATAAAAGTAAATTTCATGAGCAGGATAAGTTTAATAGATTGTACTTACTGCATTAGTTCCGGTTGTTTAGTAACATTTTATTCATACATTTATAAATGATGGTCAGTAAAAAATTTTATCCATGTAATGAAACGTTTAAAATTATATTTCCTACTAAATCACACTTGACAATAAAAAACCATATGGCTACTATAATACATCATGTATACCATCACCAAATATAGTAATAAAATTAACAGCTTGTTTTTCTGTCTTTCTAATCTTATAGATTTGAATAACTGCCTACAAACAACATTGGAACAATAATAGTTCAAGGCTTGTGAAATATTATTCATACCAAAAACTCACTTATACAACTGGCACTGATCTTGACAGGGGCAACAAGTTTGATTCCAACAGCAATAATAAATTCTGCTTATTACTTTTTTGACATGATAATGTCTTTTAGCTGGACATCGTTTGAAACTTTCTGTAACATTTTATTTACTGTCACACTGTATGACATCATCATTGCTATGGTTACTGACTGACTGATTGTTTCTTTTGCGTAAATGTTGCGTTTAGCTGGCGGCTGAAAGACATTATCATGCTCTTAAGCATTTACCATTTGGTAAACGGTACTGTATCTTTTTTGTGATTTGATTTGTATCTAAAACCTTTATAGTAAGTAATTTAATACTGCTGAGAAGATATATTATGATGATTTATAAACAGAGTCCTGAGATTTACTAGATTATACTGTGCATGTACAATAAATAATTTTTTGTTTGTAACTACGTAATTATCAATAATGTACAATGCTGACAATTTGTGTAGTAAATCATACACATACATGCTTTGTACATGCACATGGACACACTCATGTAAGGATGTGTACACGCAGTTTCTCCAAACAATGAAGCTGACAGACACTGAGAATGGAATTCCACTCAATTTTGCTACAGTCAAGACTTTACAAGACTCGAGTATTATTGGGCTGTGTAGAGGAATAACACATGTTTTTACAGAATTTCTTATTTTTATTTTTGAAAAATATAAGAAAAAATTATGCAGCTATTATAAATAAGGTTACAATAATCTATTTATTAAATTGTAATGATCTTAATAAGTAGGCCTACTTAATTAAAATTTAATAAATTGTATTAAATCATTTAATTGTAGCAATTAACTATATCCTGGACAGTCCCACAAAGTAAAGGTGTTTTTTGTTGCCAGTTGGAACCAGAATTATGAAGAATACAAACAACACTGAATTCATTGTAAGCCATATAGTGGCTGCAACTGACAATATACATTGTTTCTTTATCATTTTAAGACAAAACAATAATTATATAACAATGAAAAAAGGAGTCTGTTATTACTAAATTGTAACTTTTTAATTACTAATATTATAAAATTCCTAAATTCCTTTATTATAATATAGAGAAACAAATGTAAGGAAGATTTTGTTCAAGAGTTTGTGTCATTGTTTTGTTCAAGAAACAATTATTTATTTGCCACTAAATTTTTTTTTTTTTTTTTT
Organism: Magicicada septendecula; assembly: GCA_034769895.1. Classification (NCBI taxonomy): domain Eukaryota; kingdom Metazoa; phylum Arthropoda; class Insecta; order Hemiptera; family Cicadidae; genus Magicicada; species Magicicada septendecula. Next base: position 425,190,883 of record CM068375.1, on the reverse strand, counting down.
TTTTTTTTTTTTTTTTTTTTTTTTTTTTTAGAAAAAAAGATAAAAGTCAAAAAAGAATTAGACAAATTCTGTTTCTAAGGCTTTCACAGCTGCTGTCAACTTTGTTGGAAATAAACTCGAGGATACTGCACCCAATAGCCTTGAGTTTATTTCCAACAAAGTTTGACAGTATTATCAAACAAAATAAAACTTTTTCTTTTCTTTGATTTTATGTCCCCTGCTACATAGGTTTCTTATTGTATCCAGAAAAAGTAATGTCGTATTTAATTGTTATAATGTGCTGGACTTGATTTCGGGGGGAGGGGACATGCCAGAACGGCATTCCAGAACCTCTTGGATCAAAAAATAAATCACCAAATAAATATGTGAAAATAAAAACCTAATTATTACAAAAATTTACTAATACTCTTTAAATTTTGCCCTTCATAAGTCCACTACAAAACTAAACTTTTGTCAAAATCAAACACCAGCCCTAATCTTTATCTTAACTACTATTGTTCAAAAAATATCAATATAACTTATGGAGAAAATTAAATTAAAATACTTGTTTCAAAATTAAAACTACGTGAAAGGCAACTGATTGGGAGCTTCCAAGAATATGTGCATTCCAGAATTTTTCTGGAGAGTTTTTCTACCTCTGAAATATGGTATTGAATCAATAGCAATATCTTCAAATGAATGTGTGAGGCCCATCATACAGCACTGGACACAAACAAATAATATGACAATACAATGATGAAACTGTGAAAACTTTGTTAAAATGTCTGAACCACCAAAACGATCACTTACAGTTTGATTGAGGCTGCGGATGACGTCATCATGAGTTGTCGTGCAGCTAACCTGACGATGAAGCTCTTTAGAAACATCAGTAAACTTTATTACCTTTTATAAATACAAGTTTGTACATATGTTACATATCATATAAGGCTTTAATAATGTAGACCTCCTTTGTAATCACCTGATGTAAACTCATTCACTAATATAAAATATAAGTACACTTGTGAATGTACAACTTTTGAATTGATGCGTTCTGGCACCTATGATGTGTACTATATTGTGAGGCATTTATGATAAAACACAATAAAATATCATATGTTTTTACTTTAGCAGGTATCAACGTAATATCATCCAACAGTTCTTTTAACAAAAGTACAATAGATCTCATGAACTTAGGCATTATTCACAGTCCACAATACTCCATCCTTATGCACTAACCACTAGATTTATTAAATCATAAGGAATATTAAATAATCATGTCACACAACCCACATGATTGGAACTTTACAATATGCACTAATTTACTGTCATGAGACAACTTACTAGATAATGGCTGTATCTGCATTTTTATATAATACAAGTTAGGTAATATGAATCAACATATATTGGTCTGAGAACTAATAAACACCATTATGACATGGAACACAAGTATTCTGGGTAAAAATTTTTAAATGATATCCCAAAATAAAAAAAATTATTGAAAATATTTATTTCTGCACCATAATCAGTGGTGGCCAGTGTGTCTGGAGGAAGGGGGGTCTACAAGACAGTCACCTGAGCCACGCTCAGTCATAGCACCCCTCTGACAATCAGTGGTGGCCAGTGTGTCTGGTGGAAGGGGAGTCTACAAGACAGTCACCTGAGCCACGCTCAGTCATAACCCCCCCCCCCCCGACAATCAGTGGTGGCCAGTGTGTCTGGTGGAAGGGAGTCTACAAGACAGTCACCTGAGCAACGGGCAGTCATAGCACCCCCACCTGACAATCTGCTTTGCCAGTGAGTCTGGAGGAAGGGGAGTCTACAAGACAGTCACCTGAGCCACGCTCAGTCATAGCACCCCCCCCTGACAATCTGCTTTTTACTGTGGTTATAAGCTGTGATGAATTTACTTGTATGACCATATAGTTTTGTTTGTGCTTAACATTAATCAGAGCCAGCAGAATAACTTCGAATTTACTCCACTACCACATAGCCATTTATATTGATCATATCATGGCAACTGTGAAATTTTAGATTGATTTTTGTACCTTTTAAGAAATAAACTTTTGGGGTAGGTCAACCACTTTTCAGTATTTCATTTCTCTCAGAGTCACTCAAAAGGGGAAAATGGTTTATCCACTAGTGTTGTAATAATGGCTTTGTTTGATACTGCAATATCACTTTCATTTTCTTCTGCTAAATCCATTTTATCCTCGTAGTACAGATCACAAACACACGCCAAGAAGAGACACATAATAATAATACACAAGCACAAGGAGTGCGTGAACGTAAAGGTTGCACAAACACAAACCACATTAAACCATGCCAAAAGGCTAACTCAGGCGTTGCCTCCCAGGCACGGTTACAGATGCACTAGTGCCCCCCCCACCTACCAGGCATAGTTCTCACGTAACTGTATGAGTACTACAAAGGCTGCTGAGACCTCTGCCTCTGTCTGCTGCTATTCTGCGCTATTATTGATAATGCGCGATTAAAAATTTTTGTTGTTGTTGTAATCAGATACCGTCAACTGGGGCTACTTTGGTCCAACACGAAAAAGAAATTATTAATTTTTGTACCGAACAAACAATACAAGCTATATGGGAGTTTTTGGGCTTGAAAAATAGTTTGTACCCTATTTGAGGGTAATTTAATAGTTTGAGGTAAATTTAATTTTTTGTTAGTGGCAACACTGGAGTTTTTGCAAACATTTGTTTACATGTGAAGATTTTTACTCTCCAAACTTTCTCCTGTGAAGCAATCTGGAAAAGAGTTAAAAATAAGGTAAGTGTCAAAATATTACCTTTCGTAACCTGTTACCAATGTGTGATCATAGTTTTTCCTTAAATTTTTTGTTTTGACAGTAAATTTTAAAGTTTTCATAAACATAACCTAAAAACTAGTTTTTCGGGGCTACTTTGTGCCAGGACCAAAGTAGCCCCAGCTACTTACAAATACCTTTTTTACCACCAAATCTTTTAAAAAATGTTTTTAATAACATTTTTTTTTTCAAATGTTACTGTTGTAAAACGTTATTTTAGGTGTTTTTGTTCCAGTTGCTGAGGACATCATGACGAGAAATTACAAAAGAAAGGCAGGTTCGAGAAACTATGCTGATTACAATGCTGAGACCTTGCAAGCCTGTGTGATGGACATAAGAAGTGGAGTAAGAACACAAAGAGATTCAAGTCAGTATTATAATATACCTAGAAGCACAATAATAAATAAGCTTAAAACAAATGAGGTAAAAAAACATGGCCAACCCACAGCGTTTTCTCAAGAAGAAGAACGTTCATTTGAGGCTCATATCAACAAGTTGGCTGAATTTGGATTTCCAATTACTGATCTTGATTTGAGATACTCCATGAAATGCTTTCTTGACAAACAGGGGCGTACAGTAAATAACTTTAAAAACAATTTCCCAGGACCTGATTGGGCAGCATTGTTTAGGAAACGCCACCCAAACTTAACGGTGCGCACAGCAAGCAACATAAAATGAGTAAGAGCTGCTATTGATGAAAAAATAGTCAATGATTATTTTGTCAACTTAGAAACTGTCCTCAGTGATGTGCCAGATGAAAATATCTGGAATTATGATGAGACAAATCTACGAGATGACCCAGGGTCAAGTAAGGTTATTTGTAAAAGAGGACTAAAGTATGTAGAACGCATTATGGAGTCTACGAAATCTTGTACCTCACTAATGTTTTGTTGAAATGGAACTGGAGACATGTTACCACCATATGTGGTGTACAAGTCTGAACACTTGTGGTCTACGTGGACAGAGGGTGGACCTGCGGGATGTAGGTATAATAGAACAAAAAGTGGTTGGTTTGATATGGGGACGTTCGAAGATTGGTTTACCTCAACCCTGCTTCCTTGATTGAAAAAGCTGCCCGGAGTCAAGGTTGTGATAGGAGATAATTTAACCTCCCATATCAACCTAGAAGTTTTAAAAGCGTGTGAGGAAAACAATATAAGGTTTGTGTGCCTACCCCCAAACTCTACTCACCTCACCCAACCGTTGGATGTTGTCTACTATGGTCTGATGAAAAGAGAGTGGCGTAAAATATTGACTTTGTGGAAAGAAGAAACAAGTCAATGACAAACTTGCCCAAGGATCAGTTTCCTAAACTCCTAAAACAGCTGGTTGATTATTTGTATGCAGACAAGAAGAAAAACATGATTTCTGGGTTCAAAAAAACAGGTATCATACCCCTTGACAGAACCAAAGTTCTGGAGCACTTGCCTCAAAAGGACGTAAGCAGCCCTCTAAAAAAACTGATAGGAGACAGTTTCTTGCAAAACCTTGCAGAAAAAACGAGGGACAATGCTCTACCACCGGGAAAGTACCCATGACTTCAGCACCCTAAGAAGACTAATGACCAGGAAAACAAACTCTCGCTTCCTGGAAGAAGCAAGAAACATATCAGAAAGAAAAACATGGTCAGGGATTGAACAGTTATGGAATAACAACTGTAGAAAACCCAGGAAGGAAGCAGTCGCCAACTTTAGACTGGAAACTGGCCATGACTGTCTCTCAGCGCATCTCCACAAATTAAAAATTTCCACCACAGAAGAATGTGTATTGTGCAGGAGAGAATACTCAAAAATGAACAAAAATCATTTATTGGAGTGTGTGAAGCTGAACCGGAAAATGCAAGAACTCAGAAATTACAGTGGTCTTTATTGGGAAGCTCGGTACCAAATGGGTTAAATGTACCAAGGGGGAGCCATTGGAAAACAACAACAACAACAACAACCTTGCAGAAAAAATGCAGGATATGACCAAAAAAGGGTCTAGTAAGAAACAAAAGAAATTGGATGTGCCAGCTGGGAAAAGTGTCTCTACAAAATTGTTTGATCAATCGAGTGCAGATGACATGGACTTGGAAGGAGTACCAACGTCTACGCCTAAGCCAAAAAGAGGGCGCCCACATAGAAACTGAATCTGAACACGCCAGTTCTTACAGTCTCCATGACTGCAGTCATTCTGATGACGGCTCCAACTTTTATGAAAGTGAATCTGAAGATTTTGGAGAAGACGTTGGTACCAGTGGGCCTAGCAAAGAAGATCTACTGGAACCAGAATCTCTAAAAAGTAATTTAGAAGAAGGTGACTTTGTCATAGTCAAATATGCAGGAAAGCACTATCCTGGTTTGATAACAAAACTGCCCAGTGGAGAAAAGTCAGGCCCTACAATAGACTGCATGACCAAGACCAAAAAGTCCTGGAAATGGCCCGATAAAAAGGATCTTCTTGTTTACGAATGGGCTGACATCAAGAAAAAAATCAATCCTCCCAAGCTAATGTAACGAGGACACTTCAATGTTGCTGAGATGGCTGATTATGAGTTAGAATGAAAAGTTTAGCATTGACAAAAGTGATAAGAACAAAGGACAAGTTTTGAGACATTGTTTCTCATGTTTTTCATATCTAGAATTGGTTTATTGTGTTTCAATATGATAATAAAAACATTTTTTTTGCTAATTTGCAGAGTCAATTTATTAGGAGATCCTTATGCAAGGGGTTACAATAGTCCAATTATGAAATCTATTCAATTTGTATGAAATCGACTGAATGGACCAAAGAAGCCCCAACAGGGGCTACTTTGGTCCAAAACTTTAAAAATAGTAAAAAATTAAAAAAAAGTAAAACTTTTTTTAAAACAATACAGTTTACTTTTTTATACCATATTAATTGGTTAAAACTCAATTTGGACATTGAAAATCCATATATTATATTTTTTAATAACGGAAATGTTAGTGAAAACATGAAAAAGTGGCCCAAAGTAGCCCCGGTTGACGGTAATTTTAAAGCCAAACTGTGATCACAGATTGATTTCAGATTCAGTTACATTAAAAATATAGCCTATTACTAGTTGTTTATTTCTAACATTTTTCTAAATTTTGCTGGGTAGGCTTAGCCTCCCTTGATGAGGTGCCGCTGGCCGGAATAATGTTTTATTACTTCTTAGTAACACTCGGACACATCACAGACAACAAAGTTCAAGAATATATTTGGCATTGCTGGAAGAATCCTGCCCTTTTCCATGTCCAGTAACTTGAATATCTCTACATATCCGATCTTCTTTGGACTATCTTCCATCCTCTCCACTAATGTATTAACTGAGCTCAGATGCATAAAAATATGACCTGTCAACTTGGTCCTTCTTCTGATAAGAGTCTTCTATAAAATTCTTCTCTTTCCAAAACAACCTCGTTCCTCACATTGTCCTCCAACTCTCTGATTACCCATTCCCAAAGAAGGTTTTTTGTGCAGGTACATTGTCCTGATGAAACAAAACGTTTTAATCATTGACAAGAGTTTGATGTTAATAAATTTTCCTCTGAACTGAAGTACTATAATAGTTTACATATCTATTGTACATGATTATATACCTCCTGCATTCTTTTATTATATATTATTATTTCTAAATATCACTATAATATTGACAACTCGGAACACAAAGTTTTTTATAAGTAAAAACGTAAAGTTTTACCTTACAGCCTAAACCGGCTTTCACCTATAGAAGGCTTCATCAGAGGCTGTCGTTAGTAGCGCTGCTCGTCTTGTTGTTGGCGACGAGAAAGTGTTTCGAAAGATTGAAGCTGTGTGTGTGTGGTGAGATGTGTTCGAATAATGCGTGCGATTTGAATTGTGTCTGTTCGTTTAGGATGTCGTTTTTATTTGTTTTTGTGTGTTTGTATATTTCTAATATTTCTAATATTTCTAAAACACACAAAAACAAATAAAAACGACATCCTAAACGAACAGACACAATTCAAATCGCACGGATTATTCGAACACATCTCACCACACACACACAGCTTCAATCTTTCGAAACACTTTCTCGTCGCCAACAACAAGACGAGCAGCGCTACTAACGACAGCCTCTGATGAAGCCTTCTATAGGTGAAAGCCGGTTTAGGCTGTAAGGTAAAACTTTACGTTTTTAATTATAAAAAACTTTGTGTTCCGAGTCGTCAATATTATAGTGATATTTAGTTAAGTAACGGACACGTCATGGACAACGAAATCCAAGAATTATTATTTCCTTTTCCCCTCCCAAATACAGACCCACATCTACGTACAAAGTGTGTGTGAAAATCTCTATATGTTCTTAAAGGTTTCTGCAGTCTCCTGTATTGGATGCCTTAGTCTTCCTGGACTTCTCTGGTTAGATTTTTGTCTTCTGCTTGATGCATTACCTATTTTATATCTTCCTCAGGAGTGTGTTTTTTGCTTATGTCACACTATTTATTTTGTGTGGCATGAACTTTTCTTCCTTGCCACTGGCACATACTGCTTGACATTGTTTCCATTGTTCAGGTTATCTTGTGTATATCATCCCTTACATTAAACAGTCAATCTCTTCATAGCTTCTATTGTTTTCAGCCTTCCAATAATTTTGATGTCTCTATACCATTGTGCTTACAATTAAGTTTTCCATGTTTTTTAAAATAGCCATATTTTGTCTAGTTCTGTCAGTCCTCCATTTTTTCTTGTTTTGAAGAAAGAATTAATGCTCATTGATAGCAAATGACAAAGTCAAATAAGCTAATTCAAATACATCTACAAATATGTTAAAATTACCCCCTTTAGCAGTTCATTAAATTTATCAGTCTTTTGTCTAAAAATTCCAAAACATTTTGTGCTCAATGTAAGTATACTATTTCCCCTAGATGTTCAAAAAACGTTAATGAGGAATTTTGTTAATCTCTTAATTTTTAGGCTGTTTTGTTATTTCAGCTGTGTATGTTATTATAGTAGTAAGTCTTTTTTGAGTAGAGATCACATTTCTGTATAGCCTACGTTTGAATTATGAAATATAGCAAAACTAATTCAGTCGATAAGTATCTTGTAACCAATTTTTCATTAACGGATATTTTTGTTGAGTTATTATTGTTTCAGGATTGATTTGTGGGATTGTTTTCAGGATGTTATCACATGTTCTCCAATCACTTAAGACAGTACTACTGATTAGTTATAACTTTGTTTTTTTTTCTTTTGTATGAAGCCAACTCAACTGCATCCCCCCCCCCCCAGATATGTCACTTAATGTTTGCAATAATCTAAGTTATTGAATCACTACAGATAAAGAGGCTAATAATGATGAGTAATTTTCAAAATAACAAAACAACGTTTTATTTGGTCTGTAGCAAAAGGTTAGCAGAACATAACAGCAAAATACAGAATTATAAATTGCTCAGACCCGTATCAGAATATTTAGTCACAAATCAGTCTGAATATTTGGTCATAAGTTAAAATAAAATAGATGTAATCAAAGGACATAACACTCTGACACTGGCAGTTTTCTTATAATCAATCACCAAAGTATTATATCAGAAGCTGTGAAGGTTATTGTATGTTATGTTATTGTATCAGTCACATAACGTAATTATAAGTATAATACTACTGACTCGGAACACTACGTTTTTTGTTGGTAAAAATGTAAAATTCAGATTCAGGTTATAAGTAAAAATTTTATTTTTACCAATAAAAAACAGTGTTCCAAGTCAGTAGTACTATACTTATAATTAGTTAATCAACGAATATGTCATGGACAACAAAATCCAAGAATTTACATAACATAAGTAACATGACAGGTACATTACATAAGGAATGTTTATAATCTCTCCATTACCAAATTTTGAAAAGTCTAAAATATAAAAGATATCCATTTTGAAGCTCCATTAATTCCTCAAGGTGATGGCTCTTCTCACACTTCTTTATGGGTCTGAGAATTGGACTTTAACAAAAGGCCAGACCAGTCGCATCCAAGCGGCTGAAATGAGATTTCTCAGGCATGTGGCAGGGTATACTCTCTATGATCATAGAATAAATACAGATATACGGCAGGAACTGAATATTCTGAGTATACTCGACAGGATCGCCCAGTATTGGCTGAATTGGTGTAAACATCTTTGCTGAATGGATGACTGCCACATCCCCAAACAACTCTGGAACTATAAGCCGAGGGGGCTGAGAGGTGTGGACGTCCGAGGAAGTGCTAGAGTGACCAGCTCTAATCTTTGCCTATTTGAGACCGGAACAAACCATCCTTGGTTTAATCCATGAAGATGATGATGATTAATTTTTCTGCTCTGCCTCACTCATTTTGTTTCAGCATTATGTAACTTTATAGTATGAACAAGAGACCATCAGATATTCAGTTTTGATTTCAATGGAACATCTTCAGTCTATCAAATACTTTTGATCTGTTGATGAATTTATTATTGTCCGCTTTCTTGTTTGAGAAATTAAATTATAATAAATAATTAACATCATACTAAAATAGATATAAAAAAAAAAAACTGATTCTCCAACCTACTTACTTAACTAAATAACACTATTATATAAACGACTTGGAACACTAGGTTTTTTATAAGTAAAAGCATAAAGTTTTTATGTTACTTACTTAACTACTTGTATTTAAAATATCTACATAAGGCTTTAACACTTTTACTCAGAGACAAAGTGTTTACAAATAAACAAAATTTTGAGCCATAAAATATCATTAAATTTCAGTCAAAATTAATTTTAGTCATTAGATACTTAGGTATGAAACCAATTAGGCTTTTGAAACAATGAAGCTGGTAGGAGACGTTTCAATATACCGCCCGATTATAAAACACAGCTCTTCACTAATAACCACTTGAACGCACACAGTAATATCGCCCAATAATGACTGAATGGGACGGTAATATATCACCGTCATTCGGTAATATATCATGGTTTTCATTCAACATTTGTTAGATTTTCGCTAAATTATAATTAATTAATAATGATAAAAATTAATAATAATAATAATAACAATAAATTAATATTTTGCCAAACATTATGCCACTGATTTGTTATAATATTATTATATACATACTGTACCACCAAAATCAGTAAAATTCCATTTTTTAAAACAATGAATAAGGCCTTTTCGAAATATTAAAATTTCATCATCAGTTCATACACTGTAATGTTCCTGTTATGATGTTTTTCTTTAAATGTATAACTGTTGTTAACTGTGTCTACTACCTCTTACTGTACTTCATTTTGAACTTTCCACTGCCATCATTATTGGGTGATCAATTATTTCAATACATATCTGGCTTGGTTTCACCCACTAATGATGGCAGTGGAAAGTTCAAAATGAAGTACAGTAAGAGGTAGTAGACACAGTTAACAATAGTTACACATTTAAAGAAAAACATCATAACAGGAACATTACAGTGTATGAACTGATGATGAAATTTTAATATTTCAAAAAGGCCTTATTCATTGTTTTAAAAAATGGAATTTTACTGATTTTGGTGGTACAGTATGTATATAATAATAAATTAATAAATCAAGTAAGTTGTCTGTTAACAATTAGTTGCATTAATTTTTGACTAATCTCTTTAACATATGACAGAAGTAGTTCACAAATTTTACTGTTATCATTTGTACATTTTGTTTATGTTTCTAACTGGTATAGATTTATCAACTACAGTGATCTAAGAAAAGTTAAAAAACTGTACTATGAGAAACACACACTTGTTATAAAAGATTATCTTTCATATGAGCTTTGGTATAAGGTACTAATATCAGAGGCGAATCCTGAGAGTAAGCAAGGCAACCAGTGCTTGCCCAAAGAAAATTAGGTAAAAGTAAATAAGTTATTACATAACCAACTTTACTGTCACCAAAAACTGTTTCTCATGCCTTATTATTTTTCATCTTTTGAAAACCGGTGGCACCTGTCTTCCAGTTAAAATCATAATGATGACTTGAATGATAAATACAATTTAGTGGTAAGTCTAACTTATGCTAAACTTGTGTTGCTACCACTAATACTCACTTACACTTCCATGAGCGCTTTCAAGCCTCTCGGCTCATCTTCAGATGGAAACAACCTATTGTTTTTTTCCAATTATTGTTGAAAAACCTATTTTACATACTTACTTACTTACTAGCCAACGCCCACCCTTGGCTGTTGGGCCATTAGGCGGCGCGCTGACCAGTAGAGACGTGAGAGCCTTGCCGTACCATCTTTGTCTTGGACTTGCGTGTCTGAGATCAAGGCTGGACATGCAATTAGGTGATCTGCATTCATGGAAGCGTATCCACAGAGAACACATTCAGGAGACGACAACACGCCAATGCGGTGCATGTGAGAGGCCAGGTAGTCATGACCGGTTGTAGTTCTAAAAAGAGCAACACTAGTTGCTCGGGGTAGAGTTCTGTTCATGGGGCCGTCCGTAACCAATGTTGCCCATCTTTTTCCCACACAGGCTCTTAATTGTTTTTCTTTTAGCCATAGGCTTATTGAGGAGTTTATTCTTGCTACCTATTTTACATGGAAACCTCCAATTATTGATGAAAACCTGTTACTGTTGTTTCCATCTGAAGATGACCCGAGAGGCTTGAAAGCGCTCATGGAAGTGTAAGTGAGTATTAGTGGTAGCAACACAAGTTTAGCATAATGATGACTTGATTTTATCAAAGTCATTAATATCACTTCGCTTGCAGTTCTGTGCACTGTTTTAACAGCTAACTGGCTGACTGCTCTGCCCCCAATACAATCACTTCAAAAAAATGAAGAAGTGATTGTATTGGGGGCAGAGCAGTCAGTCATCTTTTTCCCACACAGGCTCTTAATTGTTTTTCTTTTAGCCATAGGCTTATTGAGGAGTTTATTCTTGCTACCTATTTTACATGGAAACCTCCAATTGTTGATGAAAACCTGTTATTGTTGTTTCCATCTGAAGATGACCCGAGAGGCTTGAAAGCGCTCATGGAAGTGTAAGTGAGTATTAGTGGTAGCAACACAAGTTTAGCATAATGATGACTTGATTTTATCAAAGTCATTAATATCACTTCGCTTGCAGTTCTGTGCACTGTTTTAACAGCTAACTGGCTGACTGCTCTGCCCCCAATACAATCACTTCAAAAAAATGAAGAAGTGATTTTATAGGGGGCAGAGCAGTCAGTCATCTTTTTCCCACACAGGCTCTTAATTGTTTTTCTTTTAGCCATAGGCTTATTGAGGAGTTTATTCTTGCTACCTATTTTACATGGAAACCTCCAATTGTTGATGAAAACCTGTTATTGTTGTTTCCATCTGAAGATGACCCGAGAGGCTTGAAAGCGCTCATGGAAGTGTAAGTGAGTATTAGTGGTAGCAACACAAGTTTAGCATAATGATGACTTGATTTTATCAAAGTCATTAATATCACTTCGCTTGCAGTTCTGTGCACTGTTTTAACCGCTAACTGGCTGACTGCTCTGCCCCCAATACAATCACTTCAAAAAAATGAAGAAGTGATTGTATTGGGGGCAGAGCAGTCAGTCATCTTTTTCCCACACAGGCTCTTAATTGTTTTTCTTTTAGCCATAAGCTTATTGAGGAGTTTATTCTTGCTACCTATTTTACATGGAAACCTCCAATTATTGATGAAAACCTGTTATTGTTGTTTCCATCTGAAGATGACCCGAGAGGCTTGAAAGCGCTCATGGAAGTGTAAGTGAGTATTAGTGGTAGCAACACAAGTTTAGCATAATGATGACTTGATTTTATCAAAGTCGTTAATATCACTTCGCTTGCAGTTCTGTGCACTGTTTTAACAGCTAACTGGCTGACTGCTCTGCCCCCAATACAATCACTTCAAAAAATGCTTCGGTGCACTAACAATGAGTTGCCCATAATTTCATAAATCATAGCATTTATTTAGTATTTCATAACTATGCTTTCATTATCTAGTCTTCTTTTTTACATTAGGCTACAGCTAGAAATACTCAAACATATAACAATCTATCCCACGAGTACAATTATTTAATGGTACTTAAGTATAATGCTAAACCGCACAGTACATGGCTCTCACAGACACAAAAAGCAAGCACTCTTTACTACTGTTTTAAGCCGCTACGAGCACTAGCATTATCCCGACTTAGTGAAAATATGCTCGTAACATGTTTCTTATCATGTGAAAGAGTTACTGGAGGCTGTGAGAAATTTCTTGAGAAGGATTTGAATTGCTAAATGCCACTTTTTTAATGCTCATACTAATTGATGAATATTTTTCTTTCAGCGACACAAAATAAATGCGTACTTGAATATTTTAAAATGATTTTCTAGCATTGGAATTTTTATGTATATATGCTTATATTGTGCTTACAGTTGATGCTTGCCCTACCTATCAGGTCAGGAGTCACCACTGACTAACATCCTTGAACCATAGTCTACTATTTATATATGGTACCTTCTTTCAGGCTAATCAATAGTCTTTTTTTTGTAGATTGTTAACCACCATTAGCATTTACCTCACTTGTGTATATAGTTAGATTTTAATGGGAGTGGAAAATCATATAGTTCTGAAAAAAAATTGTCCTAAGGCTTTCACGGCCGGTGTCAGTTGTATAAGAAGAGTTTACCGGGCTGTTCGGCCATGGTCTACGGTTTAATGACAAACCAAATGTTTCGACACTGGCTGCCCCACAGTACTGTGGGCCTGACGATAACAACCTACATTCAGGAGGTTGTGAATTCTTTGAATTCCACTGATGATGGCAGCCAGTAGTGCTGTCTAAACGTTTGGTTTGTCATTAAACCGTAGACCACGGCCAAACAGCCCGGTAAACTCTTCTTATACAATATAGTTCTGAAGTTTACTTACATGAGCTGAAATGTATTCAGAAACAAGAATGATGAACCTTCTTTGTAAGCATAATCCATGCAAATTCCTGTTTTCTCAATATTGGAATTTTACATGAATTGAAACAGTCTTAATAGCAATTTGTTTTTGTATTCACATAAAAGACAGGACATTAGAAATGATGTAACAAGAAAATATAGGAATTTTTTGTGAAATTGATCCCTCTGGGACCTGAATAGGTGATCTGTTTAGTCCCTAACAGAAGAAGAAGAAGAAGAAGAAGAAGAAGAAGAAGAAGAAGAAGAAGAAGAAGAAGAAGAAGAAGAAGAAGAAGAAGAAGAAGAAGAAGAAATATTGTGTTACAAATGTGTACAAGTAATTCATACAATAATGTGAAAATAAATCATTTAATATGAAATAATTTACATATGACGTAACTGTTTCCATAAATGAATGCATTGTTGTGCAATGCTGATTTATTGACAGACCTTAAGCTGATTTACTTTTAAACATGTGATGCAAACCACCAATATACATTGCAAAATTCTGAATGTAAACTGTCATTCTGCAAGAAGATTTATTGTATCTGACATTAAAAGACTAAATTTTGGCCACATTCTGTCTTGTATTTAACAAGTGGCAGATAACAAATGTCAACTCATATTTAAGAAAGAGATTTAAAGCGACCATATTGTTAACAATACGGTGTTGACCTGGTTACAAGCAGTAACAACAACTGCCTCCTTCATTCCATAGTCATAACAAACCTGTTACAACTAAAAATGGTCATGGTTTCACAATCATGCTCAACTTACACATTATTGTTGGTTAGTATAATTTGTCTATCAAATGGACATTTTAATGACACATAACAAGCTAATTTATATTAACTATTAATAAAATTGGTTTAATTTAAATGATTCTGGATTGTATTCAAATAATGAGAGACAGCATATGTTTCGTGTAATTTTATGTTATGTTTTGGTCATTATTTACTCAACTCATTTTTATTCAATCTACAGTACACATTCTGATTTAATAAAGTAACTAACAAACAAACGATATGTCCATCTGAATTGTACTCAGCTCTACTCACGCGTAGAAAAAGTAGTCACTGCCTTCTTCTACAACTGTGTATTTGCTCATCAGTTAGTAGGTTTTACTTGAAGGTAATTAAAAAAAAAACTATGTCAACTTTATCCTTATCAAATGAAGATTATATTAATTTTTCTGTTAACTAAAATAAAATCAGTGTGAAGATGTCTTACAAGAACTATATTTTTAACATATACAATCTTAGTTTAACTTGCTTATTATACACTCCCCAAGAATAATCTAGACTTGTTATATTGCCTCATTTGTTTCCTTAACAGTTTAAGAAAAAACCTAAATTACGTATATCCCAAAATAATTTTTACCATTAACGCATTATATATGATTCACACACACACACACACACACACACACACACACACACACACACACACACACACACACACACACACACACACACACACACACACACACACACACACACACACACACACACACACACACACACACACACACACACACACACACACACACACACACACACACACACACACACACACACACACACACACACACACACTTTTATTATATTGGCACAGTTCTTTTTCTTGGTGTATTAACAAATTAAAATGTATAAAATTATTAGCAAGACGTTTATTCTTATTTAGACACGTTTCAAAAGCACTTAATAATGCTAAAAAATACCCAAGTAAGAACAAATATTTTGTTAATGTCTTGATAGAACTTATACTTTCACACTCGCCCTCTCTATATCTATCTATTTATCTATGTGTCTACCTGTCTGTCTGACTATCTATATCTCTTTAAGTGCGTACAAATAATTTATCAGATAATGTGAAAATACTTAACACAGGTCTGTAAAACTTAGGTTCATAAAAGTTTTTTACATGAAAGAAACACAAATAAAATTGTATAAGGTGATGGCAGTCCCCATGCTATTATATGAGCCCGAATCATGGGGACCAAGAAAGAAAGATTATAGACAGGTGGAAACGTCTGAAATGAAAATCTTAGTTCTGTGAAAGGTTCTATAAGATTATCACATAAAGAACGAAGATATAAGACAGGAATTAAAAGTAGTCCAACCAGTAACGGACTAGCGAAAAACTATAAAAAAAGATGGAAAAAGCATGTTATGCGCATGTCTCCAGAAAGAATTCCAAGAAAAATCCTGAATTATAAGCCAACCGGGAGAAGAAATGTTGGCAGACTGAGACGGAGGTGGTGAAGCCGGAACAGGCAACCTGCCTAATCCTGGACAGATAGATGATGATGAAACTTTTTTCAAAATTTTATCTAATTTTACAGTTTTTTGTATTGCTGAATTCAATACATACTGTTTTTTTGAAATCGGCATTATCATTTTTAGTGGAACGCGATTCCCTAGTAAAGCTATATTAGTGAAAGTACATTAAATAAATCAGCATTTTCTGCAAACTATGATTTTAATTAGATCTGTTTTTTCACAATAATATATTTAAAACTTATTATATCTTTACCTTAGTTGGAAGTTGAATAATGCCTTTTTCTTCTGCTCATGAAGCTGTGTCTGTTGCCTTTCCTCTTGTAGGAGAAATCTAGATTTTCACGGTGTAGCATCCAGCAGTAGTCTCCCATCATATTAATTTTCCACTGACCCTGATATGAGCCTCCCATTTCCTTAATATCTTGATGGAAGCATTCGTCATGTTCCTTGCTAACCGCACCAAGATTTTCAGAAAAAAGTCTAAGTGAGCATGTAAAAAGTGAATTTTGATTCTCGTTGAATTTTTGTAACATACTTTCAATTATATTAACAAAGTCAGGGTCCTTATTGTTTCCTAGAAAGTTTTTAATGACATTTTTTAAACTAATCCAAGCATCTTTTTCAACCTTTGTCATTGCAAGCATGAAGTTTTCATCTTTCATTAGTATTTGTATATCTGGCCAACAAAGACTCCTTCTTTTAATTTTGCTTCTGACAAGTGAGGGAATTTGGTCAACAGGTACTTACAGTAAAACAATCTCCTTCTTTAGGTAAAGCTTTTAGAAACAGTTTCATAAGCCCCATTTTCTTATGGAGTAAAGGTAAAAGTATTTTCTTTGAGTGGACAAGACTTTTGCATAGAGTATTCTTGCTTCCACGTTCAAGAGATCTCCTTGCAGGCCAGTTTTTATTCTCCCAGTGCTGATTTTTCGTTCGGCTGTCCCACTCACATAGGAAACATGGTTACTTAGTATAACCACTCTGCTGACCTAGAAGCATGGTAAATATTTTTAAATCTCCACACACCATCCCTCCGTGATTCTTGTATTTAATCTTTCCTAGAACCAATTCTAAATTCTCATAGCTTTCTATCAAGTGAACTGAGTGGGCAACTGGTACTGAATCATACTAGCAGTGAAGCATTCATTCACTGATGCTACTGAATATTTCGGGTTAAATGATTAAAGTTTAAAGTTTTTGGAATAATAGTAAAAATAAAAACCCTTAAATTTTTAGTGACCGTCAATCAAAGAATGTTTTAGTGGATGGTTAGTGAGGATCGGTCAATAATACAAATTTTAGTTATTTTGCGTCGACGTTTCGACAATATTTATTGTCATCTTCAGGACCTGTGTATGAAATACAATAGAAATATCAAACATAACG
This sequence comes from Magicicada septendecula, assembly GCA_034769895.1. Classification (NCBI taxonomy): domain Eukaryota; kingdom Metazoa; phylum Arthropoda; class Insecta; order Hemiptera; family Cicadidae; genus Magicicada; species Magicicada septendecula. The sequence continues at coordinate 425,173,572 of CM068375.1, read as the reverse complement.
AAACAATTAAATATTTGGGTGAACGTGTTGGTGATGTGAGTGTGTGCGTGCGTATGTATGTATCATTGTATATGTGAAGACTTATGATAGTTTGTTTACATCTTCAAATTATCTTTAAGAAAGCGAGCAAATTATAGTATGAGAGAACTTAATTTATACAGTATTACATTTAAATTACTAGTGTAACAAAAATAATAAAACACAAAATACCAACAACACACAACACAATAAATACATCACTCTCACATGCCATAACTCCAACACACACAAACTTGCCAACACATTCAGAAAACACAAATACAGAATAGCATTCAGAACTAACAATACCATAAAAAAACACATCAACGATACAAACACGGACATAGACAAATACAATAGAACAGGTGTATACAAATTAGATTGTAATAACTGCAATAGTTTCTACATAGGCCAGACGGGAAAATCTTTTTCATCCCGTTACTCTGAACACTTAAAGGCCCTCTCCAACAACAATATACATTCTGAGTTTGCCACACACATAACCATAGCTACACCAACATAGATACTAATCTTGAAATATTACACCTGTTACCCAAAGGTCGAAAACTCAACACAGCTGAACAGTATGAAATATACAAACACCACACAACACAACCAAACAACATTCTAAACGACCAGTTACAATATAAATCACATACAGTTTTTGACACAATCATACAAAAAACAAACAATAATTTGGATCCCCGCGCCAATCCCCTTCCTCTGCACACCACCCCCACTATACCTTCCAAGCAACAACCGTTACTAAGTACTGGCAGTCTGTTTCTAAGCTGACGAAGGCGAATACGACGCCAAAACGCATTCAACGAAAAAGACAAGTAAGTTTTCACAAGAGAAAGTTTTAATATTATATTAATTATAATTTAGCGAAAATCTAACAAATGTTGAATGCAAACCCTGATATATTACCAAATGATGGTGATATATTCAGTTATTATTGGGTGATATTACTGTGTGCGTTCAATTGGTTATTAGTGAAGTGCTGTGTTTTATAATCGGGCGGTATATTGTAATACTAGTTGACATTTTATTGCGTGTGAACAATTTTTATTTGATTTGTTGTAAGAGACAGTGTTGTTAATTACAAACTGTTTAACTGTGAAAATTAAAGCTGGTGATTAGTGACTTAATTGGTATCTTGTATTTTGTTTTCCACTGTACCTATGACGATCAAGTAGACAGTCGTAACAGTATGTTGCAGGTTTCTATTGGAAAGCTAAGGGACTTATAGCATGACTCATATATTCCAGCCATCAGACAAGAATATAATCTTGCTGTAGAAGTGTGCACATACCAATGTTTAATTAATAAAAGCTTATTGTACAGAATACAAGGGAGTTAAATTATATAAATATAATTATTTCACTATTGACTCGGAACACAGTTTTTTATGGGTAAACACGTAAAACTTTTACCTTGTAGCCTTAACCAGTTTTCGCTTTTAAAAAGCTTCTTCAGAGCCTTTTTAAGTGTGTGTGTGTGTGTGTGTGTGTTTAACAATAAATTCATTCTATCTCAGGGTTCAGTAGTAAAAGAGAAGAAATCCATTTTGATACAAAAATAAAAAACATCAAATACAATGTAATCAATAGAAGTGTGCATGTTAGTGGTCAAAAAACAAATTTCTTTAAATATAAAATATTTATAATTACACTGATTTTAAAATGAGATGAATGTAAAAAACATGTTCACTGTTGTTAATGGTAAAGTGTCTTGCAGTTCTTTATTTATAATACAAATTTTACCTAAAATGGAGTTCTAGACAAGATTCCTTGTGCACATAATTACTACAGCTTTTGTCTCATTATGAATAAAATGGTTTGTCATGCCATATGGTTGTACATTCATTAACACTGTTTAACTTCATGCTATGTAGTCTTTATACTGTTTTCAATGATTTTGGAAGATGTGGTTACCTATTTCTTTTTTAATTTTGCTCAGACAAAATATAAAAACCATCTGTTCTCAATCAGCTGTTTTTAAAAAGGCATTTATATTTCTTCTTACTTCACTTTTGTCAGGTACTGTTATTGTTATGTCCTGCTAATGATAATTTCTTCTTCTTCTTCTTCTTCATCTCTCAGAATGAGTTCATATATTATACTTTGCTGCCAAAAACATTTATAATCCCTATTCACTTAATTATGTAATCTTATACATTAATTACATACTTTGAATTCCAACATTATTATATGTTTTCATTCTGTTAAATTATAAACAGACAAATGTTTATAGTCTCATAAGTTGTATTATATTAAAGTACTCAAGTTTCATTATAACATGTCTGCTTTTTTTGTTATTCATAAAGAAATGTTCAATCAATCACTGTTCAATGATAAAGTTTCACTGATTATAGAAGACTAGCTACACTACTAATTTAGTGTTCAAAATTGCTTTCACACAAAATTCTTAAAAGTTAATACCTGATAATTTTGCACACACATTTTATTCTGTATTTTCCTTTTTTATTATAATCTTTAGATTTAGTTTTAGTTTTTATTTGATAAAAACTGTCTTAACTGTATTTATTTTTAGGTTTCTATCTTTACAAAGCCAAGCTGAGTTAACAAGAACTTATTGTCCGTAGTTTGTTAAGGTTATGTATTTGATATTATTATTATAACTTTTACTTTCACATGTAAGTCAATTTTGAATCTATTTGTTTTACTTTATTTTATAATTTATTGGTACCATAAAATGGCACAATAGAAACACTTTTTATGTTTAAAATAGTTTTAATAGTGTATAACAAAAGATAAATTAATTATTTTTGTGGTAACTTCTGGGTGATGACCATTGATTTGGTAAAAAAGTCATGTATGAAATATTTTACATCTGGAACTTTTTTATAAAAAATATATTTGTTTCTATTTACCGCAAGTGGGGTGAATGGAAACACGTGAACATAGTACTGCTGTGTTTCCATTCCGCATGAACTGGGGTGAATAGAAACATCCTATTTTAATGTTAACAGTGGAAATGAGGTTGAATATAAAAATAACAGTTGTTTTATGTGTTGAAGCACCCAAATTTTATTTTAAAAGGCTGAAAGCACAACCCCAAATAACAAATCATGCCAGTTTAGTTTAAACTTGAGGAGGCCTCTGCCATATTGTTCAGGGTTCTCCAGCTTGGCTTTCACTTGACTGTACTTACAGTCACATTCATCTGGAACATCTGGATACCGATATATATATCCATTGAAGTTTTTGGTGGGTTTGCCTCGAAGATATCTCCCAGTGAATTTTGTCATTGCCTTCTTAATTACTTCTCCAATAAACTACCGATCCCTCTCCTTACTTGATGTTGCTTTTGTCGAGTCACATGGGAAAGAAACTAGCACCCAATCACCTTCTTCTACATTATTTCTGGAAATGGGGTGGTCCTTTTGAACAGCAGTTGTCGCTCCCGTCAGAGAATTTTCATTTTCTTCTTCTCCTTCTGACTCCATCGATGCAGCACAACTTCCGCCAGGATTAGGCCTAATATGTTGTGCAGAACATTCTGGTTCATCAACCTCATCTGAAGAATCTTCTGGAATTGAAACACTTTTTCCAGGTTCAATGTGAAGTTTCTTCCGATTTCTTCTGAGCATTGAAGAATCACCATATCTCAGCAAGTCTAATATGGCTACAAAGCTCGAATCCATTGCAACCTCACATTCTCTAGCTTCTTCGCTTCCGTCTGGCAACATCTGCAAAACTTCCTCAGGGTTGAGAGGAACAATTCCACATTTTCTGAAACCAGCCTTGATGTTTTCAGATTTGTTCACTTCAATCTTTTCAAGGAGTTTCGACAGGAAATGAGGAAAGACATCTTTAGGACACATGCTTCTTTTCTTCCAGGGCCTTTCTTCCATGCTTCTAAAATCAATCTCCAGGCAGATTTCAATGGCCTAAAAAAGGCTACATCAAGCGGTTGAGTCACATGAGTCGAGTTGCTTGGTAAGAAAACAAAACTGATGTTATGGTCTGAACATAGTTTTATTGACTCCGTCGAAAGCTGTGAAGAAAGATTGTCTCCAATAAGGATTTTCTTTCCTTTAGGTCCTCCTTTCGTCCAAGAATGATACATGTTCGTTGTTTTGTAAACAACGTATGGGGGAAGGATAGTTCCATCTGCAGCAGCTGCAAACATGATGGAAGTGGCAGATTTACTATAGTTCATGATTCTTTCAGGGTACTTGCATCCCCCTTTTGCTATAATCTTTTTCCTCCCGGGATCATCCGTCAAATTTGTTTCATCAAAATTGATGATATGAGAAGGAGGAACATCAGCCAATTCTTCCTCCAGCTTACCAAAATATTCTTTGATCATTGTAGGTGGCACATTCAAAATGATAAATTTGCCTTGTGACATTGTAAAAAACTGATGGAAAAGTCACATCCTGGCATATTATTGGCAAACCTTTTAATTGTAATGCCACAAGCATCGAGATAATGCTTGACAATTATCCTCAGGTCAAAGGTATCCATTGGATAACCCCACTCAGCACATATCATAAGCCTGTCCACAAGCTTTTTCTCTTCTTCTGCAGACAAAACTGACTGTCCACCCTGTGTTTGCGTCAAATGGCGGTAGAGCACAGAATAGTTAATGTTGTGCTTCTTACTAGCTTCTCTGTAGCTTAGTCCATTGTCTGTTATGTCCTTAAGAGCTTCCTGGATGGCTTCTTGGCTGTGTTTTTTATAGGGCTTACTTCTGGGGTCTGGTGTATATAACGAGGCATGTTATGACAGTTGTTTCTATTCACCCCACAAATAAACAATGTATGCTGAAACAAAGAGTGAGGTTGGGTATTGCAAACTGTTGTATGGATATTAAAATGACACATTTCAGTTGTATTTGTTACATATTTAAGTGCATTTTTCCAAACAACATTAATTTATACTTTCAGCTTACCTGTTGTATGAATAAAGGTTTAACACACAAATTTTCTTCACAAAAATCACAACTACTTTCTCAAACAAAATTTTCACCATTACACAGGGTAGACAACCTTTGAAACATATATTTCACTTCAATATAAGTTTTAAATGAAATATACCTATTAAAAAAAAAAACATTTTTACTGCGATTAATTATTTATAACAAATTATAAAACTTTTCGGGTTTTTGTTTCTATTCACCCCACTGTTTCTATTCACCCCATTTTACGGTAGTTTTTGTTTTTAAGTATCAGTATACATAATTTACTGCTTTACGTTTAATGGTGTTTCATTCTTTGGCTATTTCTGTATCACATAATGGAACAACAAGCACTCGTTTGGTGTTCAGTGACTACCAATATTTGTTGTATTTTGTTGCTTCTCTGCTATGTACAATTTTCCCTTGAACAAGGCCTTTCAGTTTCGCAACCATTACTATGTTCTTCCTACAACAACTTAATACTTAATACAAGAACTTAATAATGGTTGCGAAACCGAAAGGCCTCTTTCGAGGGAAAAATTGTAAATAGCAGAGAAGCAACAAAATACGACAAAGTTGTTATGAAGACTGTGAAGGTACCGACTTTTTTACCTTTTCATTTAATCTTATTACCATCAGAAGATTTCAGAATAATACTTACTGCTCACTGCTGCCAGAATTTTACTTACCGTCATAGTCCCCGTTAAACTTACCTTATTAAACTGCCCTGGTCGCCACGATATTTTTTGGTTATATATTGAAACCTTTACACTCTTGCCCTTATAAAAATCCCGCTATCTGACTGCTGTTTTAAAAATTCAGAAAACCCCCGAAAATGTTAGATGAGTTTATCAGCACAGAATAGGAAATGGTTCACGGTGAAATAACTACACTAACACATGTTTATAGAAGAATGAACCTTTAATTTATTCTATCATTGATTATTATTGTTCTTTATATTTATAACTTTTTACTAATTCTATTCCAATAATTTTGTTTAGACTACTACTAAATCTTTCTAAGTGAGCCAGTACTTTTTATAACACCCACACACACACTCACTCAATTTACATTTGTTTTTTGATAACTTCCTATTTCCTTAATGAACTCATTATGAATTAAAATGTTTTGGCCATATGAAACTGTCTTTACACTTGTTACCTATTTACGTAATATCCAAATGTAGTACACGATATTGTCCGGGACTGTTTCCACTAATCACTCTCCACTCCGAACACAGTTTATTGTTACCTTGCGTCATTTACTCGTCACTTTATTATTTAATACTGTTTGTACATTTTATAATTCTTGGTAGGCCTACTTTTGTATTTTTCGGCCTACCAAGAACTCGTCCGAGGCTACCGTTTTTTGTTAACTTGTAACTGTCTGCTGATTTCTGGCCGCTCGGCCGTGAGTTGCAATGGAACTGCACTCAGTATTGCGCTAAGGCGGTGACACACATATTTTTCGTCTGGTCACGTGATCAACAGTCTGTGCTTCCATTGGTGCTTTAAAAAAGAGCACTATAACACAGGCATAAGATTTAGCAATTTTTTGCCGCCTGGTGCAATTCATAGCTTGGCGTCATTTTCTCCGTGATTCACGGCTGATGCAAAATTGTATATTGTTTCATCATCTGGGTGGACTGTTTGAGTGCGGAGACAAAACATAGACGTTTTGTTTTGTAATAAACACTGCATACGTGGTTGACTAAGTCGAGGTTCCCAAAAGGTGAACGTTGGCTACATAGGGAATACACAAATTTTTAAGATATTACCTTGGCCTTACAATTCCATACCGTTACAATACCCCCCCCCCCCCAATGAGAGGTTGAAGGTCGAAGCATTCAAACTCTCATTGCCTAAAACCTAAGAGGATCAGTGAGGATATGGCGCCGCAACCCCCTTGACCTCTTTACTAAAATCATGGGTACTTACCCCCCTAGTCTGGTGACTGTGGCAGCACCCCTCCGACCTTACTGGACTTCTCTGCATGAGATCCCAACACCATAAGCTCGGACAGATGCCCGCCACAGTATCACCTGGCTCTGTAACATTTAATTAAAAAATTAACAAACGGCCTTCCATCACTCCATATCCACAACTGACTTGTATCCTCTTAGCAATGCTGGTTCATTCTCAAATTACTGGATCTTTTAGTTGCAAAGTACTGGCTTGGTCTAAAATTGATAATATAAACTTACTATCTACTTACAGTTTAATCATATAGATTTCATACAAATGGAATAATGTTCACAATATTGTTACTCCTCCAACGTAACATTGATTATACAAAATACCAACCAAAAAAATTTTTTTTTTTTCTACCCCCCTAATAGTCCCTTAACCCCTGATACCCGTTACAATCTACTGCGTTCAGCACTAGGCTTCTTGGCCCTTGCAGACCTCAACCCAGCCGTAATCATATCTCCCTCGTGACCTGTAACTGGGTCACCCCCTAATCCACACTCACTATTAACCCCCCTGGACTGTAGCGCCCAGTTGCTTCCACAAGGACTGATGCGGAAGGGGTGGACATTTTTTCTTTTATTCCACCCCATCCTTGCTTCGGCGTTACAATAAAAATTCAGTGTTGCACTTACTAATAATGAATGATACGCCCCTAATGGACTACCACCCCTATCTGAGTGAAAATAGCCCTGTTCCAAAATTGGGTAGATTCCCCCAAAAATAACCCCCTACTAAATCTAACAAACCACCGGGTTAACAAAACAAAACAAACCACAAGCCGGTTATATCAAGTAAAATTTATGATTTGTCATAATTGACTACTTTCACGGTCATGATCCGGTGAGGTCATGACCGCACTTAGGTGGGGAATCTACAGTTAAAACATAAACATAGGTTGACATTTATAAGGGTTACATTACCAGTTGTATGCACAACTTACTTTACAAACACTATCTCAGCCTAAACATTTTTTAATTATTTTTACCCAAGATTTCCCTTAGTTTTCATCAGTTTAACAAAGTACCTATTTTATTCATTATTTTTTCATCAATTATTTATTTTAAAATTACAATCAAAATTCAGATCAAAATGAATTTAAGTTCATTATTAAAATTCACCTTCTTAATTAATTTAATTACCAAATTAATCTACTTTTTATTTAATTAACAATTTCAGAATTAATTACATTTTTTCAAAATGATTATCCATTAACAAAATCCTATCACATAAATATTAACTGCATTGTATTCAAAACATTAAGTCATTTTCTTTCGTTATAAAAATTTACCTTCATTTCTTCACATCTGGTGTTTCTTTTATTTCATAATAGAATCTGCTCATAGCACTGATTCATCAAAATACAACATTCTTGTTGTTGTCAACTCAAGCATGAAACAAATATCAACCTGTAAACATTAGTCACACAACAGGAAACACACCTGTTTACATCAACAGTTATATGCCAGACTTGTTTTTAAAAACACTAATTCAGTCTCAACATTCATGATTACCTCACCACTCATACTTGTACTTTTAATTTTCAATTTCTATAAATCTTTTAGTTAACATATTTATCAACTACTATCTGTTACAATTCATATCAAAATTAATTTTAATTCACCTTTTTAAATTACTTTAATAACTTCTACTAAAAACAATTTGGTTTTAGTTACATTGTTTAAAACACTTTTAATTTGAACACAATACAAAATAAAATTCATTGTTGTCTCTTATTCATTGTTTTAGTAAAATCAAATATTATTGTATTATTATAAACTTCTTTCTTATTACAAACATGTTTTACATATAAGCTATCATATACATTGCAACAAAATACTATTAACACAATACATTTGACATTAACACATTTATATACAAATTTCCGTCATATTTTTTATCATTTACCACACTTCATTACCTAAATTCAGCAAGGTCATAACCATAAACTAAAATGTTTAGAATGTCCATACACTGCTTTTTTAATTCAACCTCCATCATCGTGTAATAGTCTTACCTTTTTATAACATTTCTCATTCTTACTTACCCTCAATTTATTATTATCATTATTATGATAACCCATCAACTCTATTTCATTCATTATACCCTGATAATTTATAGGATTATTCCCTATTATTATTTCATAAACCTTGTCAATATTAATTATTTTTGTCCAGTCTCCATCAGTAGTATTAGTTAACATCAGGTAAGTTATTTTATTATTTATAACAGTTTCATCAAAATATTCATCTGTCTCTATTTCACCATGCAAGTCACTTTTTTCACCTTTCTTTATCTCTAAAACCTGCACTAACCTTTCATAACCTCTATTAACCTAAAAAAAAACCCTATTTCTCTCTTTCTCTCATCACAACACCACATCACCTTTTCTCTCTCACTCCATGCAAAGGGCACCATTAAATACTTATTACCTCTACTGGCTTTACCAGTTAAATCACAAAAAACTAAGGGACTATTTTGAGACACCATGTCTCCCACATAACTACTGGAGTAAACTCTGTCCTCATAAAATACCTGTGAACATTCCATTTTACAATAAACTTGGGGAAAATCTGCCCTCTGCCCCTCTAAATTCTCTACACACACTCTCGTACCCTCGTCAACACTTTCTCTGCTCACAACCTTACACTCTAACACCACGTTTTTAATTTCACCACTGTTACTTACCGTATCATTCTTATATACCCCATTTTCAGCTATATACTCATTATTCTTGTTTAACATTATTTCATCATTATAATTACTTGTATTACTACCACCACTTACCTTGTCTACTATTCCTCCGTTACTTTTCGTTATATTGCTACCACCACAAACACTTACCTGTTTTGATTCACCCGTATCTGTATTCTCCTTTAATTTATCTGCCTCTAATTTCCCATTTTCATTTCGTTCTTTCATGCCAGTAATCATTCCATCTAACATTGCGTTTTGTTTAACCAAACTTTGATGAATCACCTTGAGCATGAAAATCACCATATCATTACTTACCTCATTACCCGCCAACTGATCGTCTTGCTTCTTGTTAAATTGGTCTATCTCTTCACCACTTTCTACTCCCATTATACTATCATCCTTAACATTAGGCGTATTTACTGTCTTATTTTCTACTCCTATCACTTCAACTATCTTACCTTTATCGTTCGTCATCTTACTACCAAGATCATCACTGTGCTTTTAATTTCAGCAAATATTCCCTCTTCTTGTTCTTCCATCCGCGTTAAAATATCATCTAACTTACCCCACTCCTCATCTGTCATTTCACCTACAACCCCTCTAAATTCGCTTTCCCATTCGTCCCACACAAAACCTATTTCGTTTACTTGTGTCATGTTAAACAAAATTATTTATATTATAACTCTTTATATCACACCCACTATAACCCTTCTATTACTTCATTATTATAGACATAAAATCAAAATACCCCACACATAAAATCACTATCCCAATGTAAAAGTAAACACAATAACACTACCAAAACATAACCTTATTCAACGTAGATATACGGTAATTTCACAACTTACGCCGTTACAAAAATCCTATTTTCTGTGCCTCAAAACAGGTCTAGTTCATATAATATTTATACGAACATCCTGGCAGGGTCGCCAATGTGAAGGTACCAACTTTTTACCTTTTTATTTAATCTTATTACCATCAGAAGATTTCAGAATAATACTTACTGCTCACTGCTGCCAGAATTTTACTTACCGTCATAGTCCCCGTTAAACTTACCTTATTAAACTGCCCTGGTCGCCACGATATTTTTTTGTTATATATCGAAACCTTTACACTCTTGCCCTTATAAAAATCGCGCTATCTGACTGCTCTTTCAAAAATTCAGAAAACCCCCGAAAACGTTAGACGAGTTTATCAGCACAGAATAGGAAATGGTTCACGGCGAAATAACTACACTAACACATGTTTATAGAAGAATGAACCTTTTAATTTATTCTATCATTGATTATTATTGTTCTTTATATTTATAACTTTTTACTAATTCTATTCCAATAATTTTGTTTAGACTACTACTAAATCTTTCTAAGTGAGCCAGTACTTTTTATAACCCCCACACACACACTCACTCAATTTACATTTGTTTTTTGATAACTTCCTATTTCCTTAATGAACTCATTATGAATTAAAATGTTTTGGCCAAATGAAACTGTCTTTACACTTGTTACCTATTTACGTAATATCCAAATGTAGTACACGATATTGTCCGGGACTGTTTCCACTAATAACTCTCCACTCCGAACACAGTTTATTGTTACCTTACGTCATTTACTCGTCACTTTATTATTTAATACTGTTTGTATATTTTATAATACTTGGTAGGCCTACTTTTGTATTTTTCGGCCTACCAAGAACTCGTCCGAGGCTACCGTTTTTTGTTAACTTGTAACTGTCTGCTGATTGTCTGGCCGCTCGGCCGTGAGTTGCAATGGAACTGCACTCAGTATTGCGCTAAGGCGGTGACGCACATATTTTTCGTCTGGTCACGTGATCAACAGTCTGTGCTTCCATTGGTGCTTTTAAAAGAGCGCTATAACACAGGCATAAGATTTAGCAATTTTTTGCCGCCTGGTGCAATTCATAACTTGGCGTCATTTTCTCCGTGATTCACGGCTGATGCAAAATTGTATACTGTTTCATCATCTGGGTGGACTGTTTGAGTGCGGAGACAAAACATAGACGTTTTGTTTTGTAATAAACACTGCATACGTGGTTGACTAAGTCGAGGTTCCCAAAAGGTGAACGTTGGCTACATAGGGAATACAAATTTTTAAGATATTACCTTGGCCCTACAATTCCGTACCATTACAAGACTGCTAACACAGATAAAATAGCTGATACCAATATTTGATTGTCTACTTATTACAAAAATATTTCATAAATTATAGCAGAAGTAGGGGGTATCAGCAAAGTCTTCTGTGACCTACCATAAAGGCATTCAGCAAATAACATGTGATCACACATAACTCTTCTAGCAAAATTTATGAACATATGATGATATTAAGTCAAAACGTATTGTAACAAGAAGCCCATCGAAGAGCCCAGCACATTCTCCACTCTCCCCCCCTCCATCCAGTGTGGCAGGTGTTGCCCCAGTCAAGGCTGCTCTCAAGTAGGTTCCAATGTATTCAAGAACACTTGAGATACGCATTAAGTGGCATGAAGTGAGGATGCGCTATGCCATAGCAGCTGAGTTGTGTTGAGCGATTTTCCTTAGCGCGGATTGAGTATTGTGTGAAGTGGTATTGTGTTATAATTAGTGCATTCTTTATAATTGACATTATTATTACGTGGTGACAAATCAAACTGGAATTATTATACAAGTTTATTACAAATTATCAATTATGATAATTAAAACTGGTTATTAGTGATTTCATTGGTGTCTTGTATTTTGTTTCCTACTGTACCACAGTGAGACTGTCATAACAATATGATAATTTATCACACAGAACTGGATTTTAAATATGATCAGTCTTATTGAATGAGGAAACCATCATTGGTTCTCAACCACTTGACATTTATCTGTCTGTCTGTCCATCTGTCTATCTATTTGGGGTTGCCTAACTATCGGGAGGGGAGGCAAAAACATGAGGAGCCAGTATTCGTCAGGCAGCCGAATGCAGCTCATCAACCATTCTCTCCCGGCGGCTACCAGTTTGAATTTTGTCTGCTAATATCTACTATACCTAGATAAACGACTACGCGACTCTCCGGGTTCCTGACCTAAGACGATTTCCCGATTCACTTCAGCTGGTGGCCGAACATCTGCCACCAATGGCATTAAACGAGTGATCCTCCGTCTGTGCCGTCGGGAGGAAGAACTGGACAATACATCATGAGTACCTCAGGTTTTATGCCGGATTATACCAGGTGACATTTAACCCTTTTATAAATATTTTTGGGCCTCTACAATGTAGAACATCTGATTCTATTCCTGGAACATCTCCAGTTAAAGTTATTGGTGCACAAGTCCAGCGAGACAGTTAGTGCTCATAAATTTTGTCAGTTTTATTTTACTAACGCTTAAGCCCCCCCGAGTAAGTGTGAACCCAGACGGGGTCATGCGTCACCGAATTTTGCTGCGAAATTTTCTTTTATTGTAAAAGTGTGCGTTACTTAAGGTTACTGATTTATAGGGCGATGCATTATGCTTGCATTACTTGACGGTATCCATAGCTCTATTTGGGTTTTGTTTTTTTCTAAGAAGATTTAAAGGTTTGGGGAGGTGCTGTAACCTGTGGACGTCACCTGTTGGTGCCGTTATCCACAGGTCCATAACATGTCATAGGTTGCTGGATCTGGTTGTGCGCATGGCCTCGCCTGTGGTCAAGCCAATTCTGTATGAACACCTCCAATGGGTTTTATTAGGGTCTGATGTTATAAAATTTTTAATTGAAATTGTTATTATATATTTTATAAAATTGTGTTAACCATGTAATAATTCAGTAATAAGTGAATTTTCATCATTTTTTTTTACTGCCATAGCCAGTGTATTAATTGTTCAGTTCTTAATATGAGCACACTATTGGTTCTTACTTTTCAATCATAAACCTTATTATATATTTTATAAAATTTATGTTAACCATGTAATAATTCAGTAATAAGTAAATTTTCATCATTTTCTTTTACTGCCATAGACAGTGTATTAATTGTTCAGTTGTTATTATGAGCACACTACCGAGTCTTACTTTCAATCATAAATTCTATTATACATTTTATAAGGCCGTGCAGCCATGTTGACCTGGCGATGGCACATTCCTATCTGGGGGGGGGGGACTTTTCTAAATTTTGCATACTTGTAATAATTTCATTGGTCGCAACTCAGTCATACCCGGACGTGTTAATGGATTTGTTTTAATGAAAAGTTTTTAATGGAGGCTGGGCACTTTACCCGTTTACAGTAGTTTGGGATGGGGGTCTTGGTCACGGATACTGGGGGTTATATTCTCCTGAGGCTTGGTGAAAAATATATAGGCTGCCTGCCAGGTGAACATGTGTGTAGTATATGTGTGTATATATATATATATATGTGTGTGTGCTATGTGTATTTATGTAACTATATTGATGGATGTTCTATTTATGTACGTTTAGGAGAAATTACTATGATGATGTTTACATATATTCTAATTTTATGAGATTACACGTGTATATTTTCAGAAGATTGTAATGCCAGGGAGGGGAGTAAAAGTTTGTAACGAAGTTTTTCAATTCTATAAAAGTATATCGTATACTGAGAGTTATACTTACAAAGTTACTTGAAATGGCTGAATAAAAATTGTTATTGTTGTTTAACAACCAAGTTTAATTGCAAGTCCCGTCATACTGGACCCAGCGCATTTTTGGCTTCTCTAGGCTCTTGCCTAGTTTTAAATAACTAGTGGCCCCTCTTTCAAAAAAAAAAAAAAAAAAAGTTTTTTTTATAAAGTCTAAAAGTTTGAAAGAGGGGTTACAGTATCAAGTAGTTTTTTCTGAGTTATTTGCTACAAAAATTATTGGAAAATGAGCTTTTTTAGGTAAGTTATGTGGTAAAAACCAAAGCAATGCATTTGACAATTTTCGAGTATTTTCGGAAGTTTCAATAGATCGTTTGGAATATATTTTTTTCATAGCTTATTTTCGCTTTTTCTATTCCCTCATTTGTAAAATAATTTTGTTTAGCACAACAAAATATATCTGTGTGTATAGCAAAATATATTTTATACAAACAGCTGATTTCAATGTGTTATGCAGCAATCAGCTGTTACTGGTACCTATTGTTGCTTATGTTGATTTCAAGTGTAGTTGTGAAGATTTGGATACTGAAATATGGATAGAAAAGGTGCAAATAGAACAAAGAAGAGAAAGTTCCATGGTAATAGATTTACTAAAAAGAAAGACACTAATAATAAAGTGCCTCAGGTAAGAAATTAAAACTAACCAAGGAAGATGTGTCACCTAACCTCAAAGACTCATTTAGACTCAGTCCTGGTGCAGTAAATAATAGGCCTACAGGCTATACAGACTTATCGATTTAGATATGTTATCCCAAGGTTTGAACAGTGTAGCCTGTAAAGTGTGTGGAGGGAACATTTATCTGTCTGAAACTCGTGTTCGGGGATTAGGATCAAAAATTTTGATTAATTGTAAAAAATGTAATCCAAGTGATGATGCCTATTTTCATACAAGCAAAGTGATTGAAAATACCAGCTGCACTTATGAGGTGAACAGAAGAATGGTTTATGCTGTGAGATCTATTGGGCAAGGCCTAAATGGAATCAAGAAATTCTGTGGAATAATGAATTTACCAGCACCTGTCGCTCTGCCTACCTATAACCTTATCAATAACTACATTTTACAAGCTACTAGAAATGCTTCAAAAGAAAGTATGCAACAGGCTGCTCTTGAAGAAGTGCAGGAAACGGGTACAGATCCAAATACTGATATAACTGTATCTGGTGATGGTACATGGATGAAGAGGGGACATACGTCTCTTCATGGTGTGTGTGCTGTAATTGGTGCAAACACTGGGAAAATTATTGATACTGCGGTTCTATCATCTTTTTGCCATGGCTGTAGCCGTTGGAGAGGTCCTAAAAAGGGTGATGGTTATTATGATAAGTGGAATGAAGAACATAAGAAAAGTGGAAATTGCAAAAGAAATCACTTTGGGTCAGCTGGAAGTATGGAAGTAGAAGGAATAAAGAAAATATTTCATAGATCAGAAAATCTGTATGGGGTACGTTACACTAACTATATAGGGGATGGTGATACATCAACTTTTCTCAGTATATCTAAAAGCAAGCCTTATGAACCTGATGTGTCCATAACAAAAGAAGAGTGTGTTGGGCATGTGCAAAAAAGATTGTCCACAAGGCTCCGGAAATTAAAATCAAAAAACAAAGGTGTAATTTAGGAGGCAAAAACCGATTAACAGATGCTGTTATTGATCAGCTGGCTGTGTATTATGGAAATGCTATAAGAGGAAATAGTAACGATTTGGCAAGTATGAGGATGGCTATATGGGCAGTATGGAACCACAAGGCTAGCTCAGATGAAAAACCCCTACATCATTTTTGTCCTAAAGGACTGGATTCTTGGTGCAAGTACCAAAAAGCACTAGCTAACAATACAGCTGAGACTTTTTCACACAAAAACACAATACCTATACCAATAATGGAACTCATTAAGCCTGTATTCTCAGACCTGTCAACACCTGAACTATTAAGAAGATGTTTGAAAGGGAAAACTCAGAATGCAAACGAGTCTTTCAATAGCGTACTGTGGGCTTTGTGCCCTAAAAGGGGCTTTGCTGGGACAAAAGTGGTAGAAATTGCTGCAAATGAAGCTACTCTTCTGTATAATGAAGGCTGTCAGTCGAAAATGAGAGTCCTTAAATATTTAGATATTGTCCCTGGAGAGCACACAGAAGACGCTCTGAAGAAATTTGATGTGAGGAGGTTGTGCGATGCAGAAAAGCGGTTTCGCAGGGCAAGCCTAGAAGACAGAAGAGCTAGAAGAAGGCTCAGACTTGAAAAAGAACAGATTATAATTGATAAGGAAGGAATAACTTATGCTGCTGGGGAGTTTTAAAGGTACTGACACTGTTACTTTTCTGAAAAATTGTGCAATAAAACTTTAACCTTGAATTTCCAAAAATTGTGTTTTTTTTAACATTTTACAAAATATCTTAAACACTATGTGGACTAAACCTACCAGATTGTTGAGGCTTGTTTATAATACCTTTGTCTATAGTTTGAACTACAATAAGGTAATTGAGTGGAATATTTTTTAAGTTAAAACATTTTTTGTGTAAAAAATTAAGTTTTTTATAAATGTGTTACAAAAATTTTTTTTAATCAAACATTTATTTTACTAGAACAATTTCCATAGTTCACACCATAGCCACAGAGGTATAAAAGAGCGATACATGTCATTTATTAAAATATGTCAAAAGGTAAAAGAGAAATCATGTAAAAAGTAAAGAAATATATTCATTTTTTATTTTTTTTTAAATTATTTATATTTTCAAAACTAACTTTCATACAGTATTGACTTTTTGTACAAAGCTTGGACAAGACACATTTAACTAACTGTCCAAATTGCGTTTGATTAACTTTACAAATAAAGTCACCAGAAATTACTGAACATTTACTACCAAAAATGATTGCGTGAGCTACATCAGCCCCCTTAATATTTCTGTGACAGTTATGTTCTATCTTAATTTCACTGTTTTATTTTACTGATATGTTAGAAGTTAAGGGTATGTTTGGTTGTAGTTGTAGTTAGGTTAGATAGTAGAGGTTAGATTATAGCTTGTTAGATTATGGTATAAGTTAGATTGTTATGGCTTGTTCATTTATATTGTTATACTGAAAGTAAATGCATAATGTGTTGAAATGTTACATGATATTTTTGTGGAGTTACAATTAATTTTGGTTTTGGTTGTATTAGGTTGCATTAAAATATTTTCAGTTATTTTTTCTATGTTAGCAGTCTTCATAACAACTTTGTCGAATTTTGTTGCTTCTCTGCTATATACACTTTTCCCTCGAATGAGGCCTTTCAGTTTTGCAACCATTATCAAGTTCTTCCTACAACAACATGCAAGGTTGCAATTAATGGTTGCAAAACCAAAAGGCCTCGTTCGAGGGAAAAGTGTATATAGCAGAGAAGCAACAAAATTCGACAAAGTTAAAATATTTTGCTAAAACTTTTCATATTCAGATGTTTGTGTATAATATTTAAATTTATTTCCTTCAAAACTGTGCCCCCTGAATTAAATAAGGCATTCTCCCCACCCTGTAATATTTGCTTAATCCAAAAATTAGATTTGTAACAGTTGCCAGACTTCTTGAATGGGCCATGGGAAATACAATGCATTTTTGTGCATGTCAATGAAATGAAAAGGCCTAGTTATTTTATTTTATTGAGTTGTATATAATACATCTGAGTTAAGAAAGCAGTAACAATTATGTCTAAATTAGGATTATAATTGGTAACTCAGAATAACTTTACTGACTTATGAACTGAAAACTCTATGACATAACTTTCAAGTAACACTTTCAGTTGTTTATGTTAATTAAAAATAAGTTAAGTTTTGTCAGCAGTTATTCACATGACATGGACCTTTAAATTACAAATACTATGATCATTCAGTTAATCACAGTAGTTTTTTAATAAAGTAAAAGAATTGCAAGGGAAAAATCCATTTCATTTACAGTTAAAAAAATTGTATCAACATAACCTAACTTAACAATGCCAAGTGATCACTATAAGAATTTTTTACCCCAGGGTTCAATCCTATCAAGCAATTCTTAATTATACTGACAGGCATTTGTTTCAATTTCTCTTATTAATTTCTGTAGATGCCTCACTCTTGTTGCGTACCTAATTGTCGAGGAAATTATGATGCAGCAAATAAAGTTGCAGTTTTTCGTTTCCAAGAGATGAAGAACGGAATGCAGCTTGGTTTCGAGCTATTCCATGGAAGGATTTCAAATACACTTCATCTTCATAGGTGTGTTATGTTATTCTAATTTTACTTCTTATTTAATACAGTTATTAAGAATTATAAAGTTAATAATAACTTGTTTGGGAGAAGTTAAACCAATTGGTTATTTAAAATTTATAGATAAACGTTAGAAATAAGGTTGCTATACAACTAGATGAATACATAGATACACTAACCAATGATTCGAATTACTGATTGAATTTTTCCTAAGAAAATTATATGTTTAAAAATTCTGTAATTATTATCTTGGTTTAAAGCTTACATGTAGGACATATCGAGTTTTAGTATATATAATATGTTGATGTAAAACTATTATTCTTTTGGACTCAGTGGTTAAATTTTGGTACAGAATTATCAAGAGAGTACTATTTCTAAAACAGCGGGGTATTAGGGTAGTCTGTAATTTTAGATTATATGTTCTATTTTTGTTCATTGTTTGAAAACAGATGGCATGAACAGAGCACAGTTGCTAGTGCATTTCATTTTTCAAGTCATTCTGCATTAATTCATAAATAATCATTGAGAGTATATACAAATTAACACTGAATTGTTCATTTGGTGACACTAAAGATAAAAAAGCATTTGTGTTTTTCTCAACAATATGGTATTAATTGAAATGTATGGTCATTATAGACAAATTTTGGCACAAAGTTTTAACAAGTACTCACTCAGTAAAAATACTTGTATTGATTTGAGTGTTTTTATAATCTGAGTTGAGTATTTGCAGCACTTAATAAATTGAGTGTTGGAATTCTTTTAGATAAAGCCTAATTTTACTATTTATTTTTTTGAAATAATAATTTTTTTAACAGTTCTCTGAAAGACATTTTTCTGCCAGTGACACTGAGTGGAGTACATTTACATTTGATGAGAAGACAGGGAAAATTTTGTCTGCACCACTGAAGTATCCAAGACTTAAAAACACTGCAGTCCCAACTGTATTTCCTGGTTGTCCATCTTACTTATCACGTCAGAATTCTTCAAGAGAAGATCCAAACCTAAAGAAGATGAAGATAGAAGAAAACAAATGGCCAGTGCTCTTGCTCTTAGTGAAAAATTGTTTGTGCAATATGAAAAGGACCTATCTTTTTCTAATTTTGATGAACTTCTAAACACATATAGAAAGTTCAATTATAATAAGTATTGGGGTGTTGTGACAAGTGATGATGCACTAATGTTTTTACATTTGAAAAATGATAACAGAGCTGTGACTTTTTTTTACGCGGTGACAATAAATGTAGATTTAAATGTAACAGTATCATATAGGGGAGTACCAGTTGATAAGCTAAAAAACATTGGGGAATTTCCTCAGAAGATTTGTCACATGTACAACATATATAAGATTTTAAGTTGTATAGAAAACTTAAACACCAATTCTAGTAGTAGTGATGTCAACAACAATAGCAGTTGTAATAACATTAGCAATGTACTCCAGGTGATAGGCACACTTTTAAACTCATGCATAAACAATGTGTCTGAACAGCGAAAATTTATTATAGATTTTATGGTTGAACAACTAAATTTAATTAATTGCAAGCCAGAAAATTACCGGTACAGCACAGATCTATTAATTTTTTCTGCTGTTTTTTTTTTCCCACATGCATACAAATTTGTTAGGGAGTCTGGGCATTTTATTCTTCTTCATCCGACAATTAAAAACATAAACAGCAAATTAAAATTAGGTCCTCAGAATGAAATGAGTGATCCTAGTTTTCTCTCATATTTAAGTAAAAAAGCAAAATTTGTGAAGAAATCCGATACAAATATTCTTATAATGATCGATGAAATACACTGAAACTGTATGTAGATTATAAAGGAGGTGTTATTGTTGGTATGGCATATGATAATTCTAATATGGCTAATAGAGCATTTGTTTTTATGATTAAGAGTATTGTGAGTTCTTACAAAAATGTGGCTTATATCTTACCTGTGAAGGAAATTACAGCTGATGTTCTGTTTACTGTATTAAAAAATATAATTTTAAAGTTAGAAGCAATAAACTTCCGCGTAGATATGGTTGTCACTGACAATAACTCAATAAGCAGAAAAACTATGGCAATGTTTCAGAATCCACTAGCAGATTACGTGTATCCTCATCCATGTGACCCAAAGAGACCTTTATTCTACTGTGTTGATACAGTACATTTAATTAAGTGTGTTAGGAATAATTGGTTAAACCAAAAGAACAGTGAACAAGCCATGTATTATCCTGGTTTTAATTATAATTTTAGTAATTGTAATAATGATGGAGGTGAGGGTGGTAGTTGCGGTAATAGCAGCACCAGCAGTAGTGGTAGTAACAATAGTAGTGTTTCTGTTCATGACAATAATGGAACTTATAATAATATTCACAATAGTGATATGAATTCACTTCAGTAAAAACTAAAAAAATTATATGAGATCAAGTGTGGAAATTTGTTAAAATTTGCATACACCTTGTCAAGAAAAGCACTGTGCCCCACAAATTTAGAACTCCAAAATGTAAAATTAGCTCTAAAATTAATAAATATGCATGTGTCAAATAGCCTTGTTGAACTTAAAGACAAACATAATTTAATCAATGCTGATGGTACAGCAACATTTATCAAAATATTTTCTATTTGTTTGATGTTATGAATGTGAAGACTCCTTTTAAAGGTTTAAAGTTAAGAAATATTTATCAAGAGCCACTAACAATTGTGTCAGTGATGAAAAACTAGCTTTTCTTAAAGCATTTGTAAACTGGCTTGATAAGTGGAATAAACTGAATATTAATGGTGGGAAAATGACTATAGAAACTTATTCAGCTTTAGTGGTTAGTACAATGTCAATTATTGAATTTACAGATTATTGTGTTAATGAATTAGGAATGGCATACATATTACCAGGCAAAATTCAAACTGATGATTTGGATTTAGATTTGGATTGTACAGAAGGCTAGCAGGCACCCAATACCATATATCAGTCCATCAGATTTTTGAAATTGAAAGTAGAATTAGAGATTTTTCTGTCCAGAGACTAACTTTAAACTCAGGCTTAAAGGGGTCCTTCATTATTGATCAGTTCTGTGATGATATGTCTGGGCAAACTGTTGAGAAATCTGGAGAGAATTTTATAAGAGATAGTGGCTTCAGCTATATTTCTGTGACTGACGAGGATATTTCAAAAGTAAATGCAGAAATGCCTTTACTAACTTACTTATCCGGGTATTGTGTACATTCTTTGTTAAAAAGATATAACTGTCAGGACTGGAAGGCAATTTAACCATTGGAAGGCCTTTAGATATACACCCGGACTTTAAATTGATCCACTCATGTGATAGAGGAGGACTTAGATTTCCAGCAGTATCTGTTGTTAATGCTATAGTTCACAACTAGTAGTTAAACTTATTATTAGTAATAAAGAAATGGAATTGAAATTTCTCCAAGTATCTGATCAAAGAAATTTAGTTGTTAAGGTAACAACAGATATATAGAAATTTAAAGAAATGCATATTGCACACATAAGCAATATTCAATATTGACAATATTGTTAAGGTCTTGTACCAACACATTGTTAAAAAACTACTGCAAGGAGAAGAATGACAACATTTTTAAAACAGAGAAAAAAGGAAAGTTAATGCTCTTAATTGATTTTTAAATTAAGGCAAAATACGATTTCGTTATGTGTTTTTTTTTCAGAAAAAGTAAGGAGATGACAGCTGAAAATTATTTCAATGTGTGATAAATAAAACATTTTTACCTGCTTGTGTTATTTTGTGTATATTTTAAGTTAGTTGTGTTAGTAAAATAATTTTCAAACTGTTCAGTGAAGCTTTGTTTTTTACTAGTTACATTAGGTATGTTTTCATTTTCTTTCTTCTTTTTTACATTTTTATAATGAAATTACTAATTACTAAGTTACTAAACCCTTACTAAATACTAAGATAATTACTAAGTTAGAATAATATTGTCAATGGAAAAAATCAGTTTGTTATTCTAATGTTTAGTTTCAGAAATAATGTCAGGAAAATATTTATATTAAATATCACTATAATATTGACGACTCGGGACACAAAGTTTTTTGTAAGTAAAAACGTAAAGCTTTACCTTACAGCCTAAACCGGCTTTCACCTATAGAAGGCTTCATCAGAGGCTGTCGTTAGTAGCGCTGCTCGTCTTGTTGTTGGCGACGAGAAAGTGTTTCGAAAGATTGAAGCTGTGTGTGTGTGTGGTGAGATGTGTTCGAATAATGCGTGCGATTTGAATTGTGTCTGTTCGTTTAGGATGTCGTTTTTATTTGTTTTTGTGTGTTTGTATATTTCTAATTGTTCTAGAGTGTCTAGTTTTCGGCCTTTTATGTGTACGTGTAGTATGTTCATGTTATTGTCGATGTTTTTATATGTGTGGTTTGCTTCAATGAGGTGGTTTGCGAAGGTAGATTCTGTAGTGGTGTGGAGTGCTTTTGTGTGTTCAATGTATCTCTGTTTGAAGCTACGTCCTGTCTGGCCTATGTAGAATTTACATCACATAGAACACACAAAAGCACTCCACACCACTACAGAATCTACCTTCGCAAACCACCTCATTGAAGCAAACCACACATATAAAAACATCGACAATAACATGAACATACTACACGTACACACAAAAGGCCGAAAACTAGACACTCTAGAACAATTAGAAATATACAAACACACAAAAACAAATAAAAACGACATCCTAAACGAACAGACACAATTCAAATCGCACGCATTATTCGAACACATCTCACCACACACACACAGCTTCAATCTTTCGAAACACTTTCTCGTCACCAACAACAAGACGAGCAGCGCTACTAACGACAGCCTCTGATGAAGCCTTCTATAGGTGAAAGCCGGTTTAGGCTGTAAGGTAAAGCTTTACGTTTTTACTTATAAAAAACTTTGTGTTCCGAGTCGTCAATATTATAGTGATATTTAGTTAAGTAACGGACACGTCATGGACAACGAAATCCAAGAATATTTATATTGTTAATAAAAACAACAACAACTGTAATGGTGTGTAAATTGTAATGTAACAAAATAGTTTTTTTTAAGTATATCATTATTAGATGGTAACCAAGTCACAGATTTAATTATAAATTTACCTTATTTCAGTCATGTGACTTATTTTTCTTGTTGTTTGTTACTTATGACGTGTTTCGGAGCTCTTCAATGCTCCATCCTCAGAAAATCCGTTGCTATACTTCGTCACGTTAATATTAAACATTTTTTTTTTGCATTGAAAACATATGTATAATATTAAAACACGTATACACTTATACGATGGTCACATATACAAAACTACATAGTTCGGGTGCACCCAACACTGTCACATGCCAGACTGTCCAAATAATAATAATGATATACTTAAAAGTAACTGCTTGTCAGGCATCAACGGTAAACAATTATATTGATATTAAAATTAAAGTATTGAAAACGAATTTGAACATTAAATTTAACAAGAAGTGTCTCCAATTAAAATTAACACCCAAATATTGTACCATAAAAGTCAGAACCGAATCTAAAGCTGCTATAAAAACAAAGCAAAGGACAGTCTGGCATGTGACAGTGTTGGGTGCACCCGAACTATGTAGTTTTATATATGTGACCATCATATAAGTGTATACGTGTTTTAATATTATACATATGTTTTCAATGCAAAAAAAATTAACGTGACGAAGTATAGCAACGGATTTTCTGAGGATGGAGCATTGAAGAGCTCCGAAACGCGTCATAAGTAACAAACAACAAGAAAAATAAGTCACATGACGGAAATAAGGTAAATTTATAACAAAACAGTAGTTACATATATATAACACAATACGTCGAATAAGAGTGTACCATGAACATGTTTGAGCAAAAATGAGAAAGAATAACTGAAGTATAAAGCCAAGTGTGTATCCATATACAAATAATGTCGAAGCAAGCCAACGCAGGAGAAGGAAGAACTATGATAAAAGCATCATCAAAGTGATAGGAGGAGAATAGAAGATAAAAAATCAAACCAATACGTTAGCAACAAAGGCCCAATAGATCATACAAGTGAGGGGACATATCATCTATTATCATAAAAGTGAGGGGACATATTAACTAAGGAAAATAAATGATCACCAAAGTGAGGGGACATACCAACAATAGATCATACAAATAAGTGGACATATAATTTAAGCAAAATAAATATGAACTGCGACAAATAAATATGAATATGATATAAATAATTATGTTATAAATATGATATGAGTTATCATACAAGTGAGGGAACAACAAATACCCTGTAAGTGATGAAAAATAAATATGGAAAAGAAGAAACCTAATAACTAGAAGAGGAGATGTAAATATTAAGAAGAAGAAGAAGAAGAAGAAGAAGAAGAAGAAATGTATAATAAATAATGAAGACTATGTAACAAGAACAAG
Source organism: Magicicada septendecula (assembly GCA_034769895.1). Taxonomy (NCBI): domain Eukaryota; kingdom Metazoa; phylum Arthropoda; class Insecta; order Hemiptera; family Cicadidae; genus Magicicada; species Magicicada septendecula. The sequence goes on along the minus strand of CM068375.1, from coordinate 425,148,737 downwards.
ACAACAACATTCCCAGTGTAAGGAAGGCACCACGACCAGAAAGATGATAAGACAAGTGTAATGACTGCCAGATTAGTAATTATAATACCCTCCAACAAGGAAGGATATAATGAAGACAAGATGACTAAGAATCAAGTGTCGACGACTTAATAAGTAGCCACAAACAATGATAGTGAATATCTTATATGAGTGCATCGATACATACTAAAATAACACTACCCCAAGTAAGCACCACAGACAATAAAAGTGTAATGTTTATAGAAGAGAAAGATAAAAAAGTGTTAACGAGTAGAAACAGTGATTACCAAGTAAACTACACAAACATTTAGTGTACGATTTATGAACCAAGATTGTAACAAAATACAAACATAGTAAGACCACCAATATACTGAGATTAAAAAGAGAAATAATTGCTCAAAAAACCACTGAAATAGAATATAAAATCCTTGATAAGAAATATGCCTAAATATCAAAATAACAAAGGACAATATATATATATATATATATATATATATATATATAATGTAATAACTAATGTATTGTAAATAAGACAATTTGTTATAGAAAGACAAGACAATTTACCCAAACCAAAATACAAACACATATGTGTGTAACATGAATAAGTAAAAATTAAGTATTGATGTATAAACAAATAGTATAAAATGTGTCTAAAATAGCGAGAACATTGTAATAGACAATAGTAATAACATGTCATAATAAGATTATAATAATTAAGCAGAATGTTGAACAGATTAGGATGTATATTGTTGTCAACTCAGTAAGAGACACATAACCTCATTTGAGCAGGACCTACAACATAAAATCACACATAATAATTAGAAAAAAGCAATCAAAGGTAATTGTTCAAAGCAACAACCAAAATAAGACAAATGAATAAGATAATGAACACAGTATAAGCTGAGAAAGACAATTATATAATTTAAATTATTGAAACAAACAATAGCCAGATCAGCCAAAACACAAGGTGACCACCAGAGTTACACAAAATACACTATTAAAACTTGATAATAGAGAGGAAAATAGTTCACCAGTAGTAAGTAGAATACTCAGTTCCTCTATGGGTATACTTAACAAGCATTAAATGTATAAATTAATATCAAAACAATGATAAACAAATATACTTGACCAGTAGGACTAGATGCAAATAACCATCCTACTGAAATTTAGAGATATTTAAACCAACAGAAAGGTGGTACACACACTATACAGACAATGTAGAAGGTCTAGGTACACTTTAATAGATAAATATACATGCATTAAGTACAAACAATAACAAAATAAGAATATCAAAGTAACGGAATTGTGACATGGTGTATTTAAACAATACTATATGACTAAATGAAGCACCATATACAGAAATAAAGCTTCAACAAAGGTGTACAAAAATGTGAAGTACAATTTGAATACCGGAGAAGTATCTTATAATAAGATAATATGTCAGAATAAGTAAATACAAGTGCAAGGACCTAAATATAGCTTACACCCCAAAATGCATTTTACTAAAATTGTAGACATCTTAATATTTAGAAATAATTGGTAAGAGAAATGGACTCTGAACACCTAAATATAAGTATTAGAATAAAATTACATAAAAATAAAGTGGAAAAGACTTAATTATATCAAGAACCACAATAAGTGAATTTTCGGGAAGTGAGCTAGGTTATTTATGAACGGATTTGTAGCTTGTTTGGACTTTATAGAAAGACCCAAGTATCCGCAGAATAATGGTACCAATAGTTTATTAATTAGACAAGTCATAAGAAAGTTATGAATAATAACAAATTTTCTATCATTTCCAAAAAGCATTGAACGCGTCACAGCTTACTCTGAAACCCAAAAACTGACACCAGAAAATAAAATTTTTAACGTTACTAAAGCGTTTGGGGTTGAGATTAAAGAATTTTTAACCAATGGGAAGAGCTAATTTCAGGAGACGCCAGAAAGAACTTCGATGAGAAGCATCAATTGTTCTTGGACCATCAAAGCGAATGGAACGCACGTCAGTCAGTGACAAGATTTTTGAATTTGTGCGAGTCCCTCAGTATAGTCAAGCATTGCAAACATAACCTAAGTAAACAACCATTACGTGTGACAGTGCAACGAGTGATGTGATAAATAATAACCATCGCCAGTGTAAATAAGGGCAATGAGGAGTCTTAATGCAGGGAGTACTATTTATTAACAATATTTAAAAAAATGAAATCTAATAATTACTGATTGATGAATTTTATGTTGACACTACTCTAGTCAAGCACGGGTTGTACATGACTAAATTAGTAAACAATTGTCAATTAATAGGCATATGAGTAAAGGTTCTCGATTTTATTAATTGTATTGATTAAATAAAATGTTATTGATATTTTTAAAGAAAATAATAAACGAATTCAATATGATAACAAATGTTGAAAATAACAAAAGTAAATAACATGACGCTAACTTGACTACATCGATTGCTGAATCAAGTCATTTATAAATTAACATTCGAGAACAATCACTGCCGTTAATAAACAATGCAATCACTTTAAATATATGTTATGTATAGTTTTAAGATTTTTGTATACTATAAATTAAATATTTTAATAACTCACTTTGAGTAACAGGTTAAGCTAACCTATACGGAACAAAGGTTCAATATCAACACTGAGTCCTGTTTTAAATTTATAATCATTTGAAGAGACTCAATTAATAAGAATTTATGACTTAAATAAAATACATTTCATTGTTAATACTTAGCCAAATAATATTATTTTGATACGCAGCGTTTATGAACGTGCATCACACCTATCTGAATAGCTGATAATTTTACACCAGTTGTACCATAATACGATATATTTCTGATATCGTATTTAAAATTATTTTTTCGAATTTTAATTATTCTGTATAAAATAATATTGCTTTGTTTCAGCATCTTTGTAACTTGTATCATGTCAATTTAAAGAACGCACGAATTTTGGTAATTATAACCAAAATGAACCAAATAAGGTTAGCAATAATATTGTATACCATATCAATGTTACCAGCCCTGAGCTGAAAGACTCTCATCAATTAATTAACTTGTTTTTTAACAATTATTTATTGTTTTAAAAGGATTTCAATTTAAATTAACTTAACGTTAATAAAGTAATAATTCTCTTACCTGTGGATCAGTCTTATTATTTTTTCAAAATAGGCACAAGAAAAGTTTATTTAAAGAGCAATTGTTTCCTAAGGTGGCAGCACGATAATCGAGCGGCCAGAATTTGAATTTCAATTCAGTATGAAATACAAAAATTATTTCATTTACTGTACACATACTAATACACAAGTGAAATATTCTGTAAATTGTGTTGTGACATTTAAGTGATACAGGGCCTATATTGGAAGACTGAGGACATTCACCGATGGTAAGTGAAAAGGTAAACCTACCAGAGTGCATCGAGAGAATTTTAACATTCCTTTTAAACAACTTTCTAATAATTAAAATCATAATAACACTAAGAATCATTACAAAGTAACAAACCGTGTTATTACAACGGACTAAATATATTAAAATTGTTTTATTATAACGTGACGCTCCAAAGCGGGGGTCTGGTTCTAAGAGAAAAATATACCAATACCGTTTTATTACAACGTGGTTTGAAGATAACAAGATTAACAACAAACATAAATATACTATAGACAGAATTTGTTTTACTATAAAATGAAAGACTGAAATTGAATCATGATTGAACTTTTTTAGCACTTCCCATCTGTGTCCACCTTTCTTATCCTAAGTGTATAGAAAATACAACACCAATCTGGAATTTAATAAATATTTGAGTGTTTTTGAAACTATCATATAAAATCGAAAATTAATATTTTTAGTTATTGCATAATCATGGTCAGTGGTGGAGATATAGTAAGGGATCCCCCCACCATAGCAAATAATCTATGGGGAAAAATATTAACAGCATCTTAACTATTTTGTGATATTTTCTGTTTCAGTTATTATAAAGACTATCACTCAAATTCAAAAGTACCATAATATATTCTCCTTGCTTTCCATCTTTACACAAGCAATGTGCAACCCCCTAAGTAAAGAATACTAAGTATCAGGATCTATCTCTACTCATGATTATGGCATTACTGTACTTATATTAAAAGTATGATTACTGTCCTCAAATGTTAAAAAAAAATCTTAATTTATTAAGATAAACTAGTTTGATTATTTTGGTGCTGAAAAACAAATACGTTTGTATCCCCGTTGTTTAAAATAATTAATTTTTATTTTTATTTATATTAATTTTTAATTAGAGGAAAATGCTGTACATAGTAATTTCATCATTCCAATCTGTAATTTAGCAGATTCCTGTAACATGCAAAGATACCAACACACTTAATTAAATTAATCCAAAATCCAAGAATCTCTCTCGAAAGTAGAATGTAAAGTTAAAGTGCAGAAAACCTTGTCACGGTTAGTCACAACTCAAACTGGACTCCGCAATTTGATAGTCTGTCATGCTTGTTATTTAATCTAGCACTAGAAGAAGCGATAAGAGATTCCCAAATAAACACAAGAGGTATAATCATGAACAAAAGTATACAGCTCTTAGCATACACAGATGATTTTGATCTAATTGCCAGGACAAAACGAGATCTCATTAGTGCCTTTACAGCATTAGAGGAAGCCTCAAGTAAAATTGGACTGCGGATAAACTTGGAGAAAACAAAATAATATGCTGCCAACAAACTACTATTAAACCCAACCCTTCAAAACCTTGAAATAGGCACACAAAATATAGAGGTAGTAAAAGTGTTCATATATCTTGGCTCCCAGATAAACAGCACTAATGACATCAACACTGAAATAAGAAGAAGAATATATCTCGGAAATAAAACATATTATGGATAAAAAAGCACCTGACATCTATCTTCATTTCAAGAAGCGCGAAATGCAAAATCTTCAAAACACTTATCAGGCCAGTGCTGACGTATGCTTCAGAAACCTGGACAATGACAAAAAATAGCGAGAAACTTCTAGGTTGTTGTGAAAGACGGATTCTAAGAACAATATTTAGAGGAGTACAAGAAAATGGAATGTGGTGGAGGCGCTATAATTATGAACTATACCATCTGTACAAAGAACCGGACATTGTTAGGATAATCAAATACACAGGCTAATGTGGGTTGAACACATAGAGAGAACGGTGGAAGGACAGCCGGCGAAACATATTTTATACCAGAAACCAATGGGTAGTAGAAAAAGGGGAAGACCCTGAAGTAAATTCAAAGACCAGACCTCGAAAAGTTGAACATAAGAAACTGGAAAGTAAGAGCATGCAATAGGGAGGAATGGAATAGACTCTTGGAGCAGGCCAAGACCCACCAAGGGTTGTAGAGCCACGGTTGATGATGATGTAATATGCAAAATTTTATTTTCTAAAATAACACATTATGTTTAAAAATTTATGTTTGTTTGGTAACATGCAGATTTGTGTTTTGTAGTAGATATGACCATTTATATTTCAAATAAAACACATAAAATACAATAGTGTAATAGCAGTTTAATGAAGAAAGTTGTGTTAGTGGTTAAAATCACAAGCAGAATTATCACTATTGCACACCACTATACATAAAATTCCGATTAGTGCTTTCAAGCTTCACAGCTCATCAAGCTTCACACTTCCGATCTGATGATGAGCTGTAAAGCTTGAAAGGGCTAATCGGAATTTTATATATAGTGGTATGCAACAGTGATAATTCTGCTAGTAATAGTGTAATAGTTGCAGTATTATGTCACTACGTGGCAGCTAGGCAGATATGAATCTTGCCAGATGTTACCAATGTGAAAGATGTGGAATAGACCACATATTTCCTATGTGATAAAAAAAACTGATTACATTAAAACAGCTTAAATTGTCTGTAGACCTAAATCGTATTAATTTTGTAACCACTACCAAATCCAGTATAACTATTAATTATATCATGAAAATGTGTTAGGTTAGAGTAATATATTTAGATTAGATGTAATTTATATAAAAATATTCATGAAATGCCTATAAATTTTTATAAATTCTTAATGTTACAATTTTGAGACAAAAAATGTATATTTGAAAAAGATTAATTTTTGTACACTCTAATGTGTAATACATGGAAGATTATTGATGCTAAATTGCTGACAAACTATAGCAATTTAGTACACTATGAAAAGGTCCAAAGACAGACTGAAATTTCCATAGCATTTTATCGATGAAAACAGATTTAAGTGAGACGTTTTGAGTTGCAAAACTAAGTATCTTTTCAATAAATTCATAGAGTACTGATATTATAAAACAAATCATGTTTTACTAAAAATATTAATTTGTGATTTATCATTAGAAATCCTTATTATTTTAGTTTATAACTACCTAAAATCAATATATCGTTTCAGTAAAAGGTAATATTTTGTAATAGTTTTGAGTTAGAAACCCTTGGCCTTTGCTCGATTAGGTAAGAAATTTTACTGTAAAAGAGAGAAAAGGTTTTGTCTGAAAAAGGTGGGATTTTTTAAATAAAATTGGGGGGAAAGCTTCATAGTCGTTGGGGGGGGGGGATTGTCACCCCTGCTGATATGTTACCAAATAGGTATACTGCAGTGGTGAATCTAGACTTTAGCTTTGGTGGTGGGGTGGAGGGTTCTTCATACAAAAGAAAAAACAAGTTAAGACTAATCAATATTATTATCTTTAAAGTGGCTGAAAAACGCGTGATAACATCCTGAAATCGGTCCCATTAAAGTAAACGGTAAGAACACAATAAAAATACGCATTATTGAAACATTTTAAAAATATACTTATTACCTGAATTGATTTTTCTTTATTTCAAATTTCAGACATACATCCAAATGTTGTGTAATAAACCTGTTCGTATATTTTTAAAAAAGAGCTACTGCTATATTAGTGCACACAGCTGAAAAAAATAAAATAATAAAACAGCCTGAAAATTCAGAGATTAACAAAATTCGTCAACTTTTCGACCCTCTGGGGGGGGGGGAGCAGTCTCATTCACCTCCCCCTTGTAAACACGCTCCTGGTTTATTAAATAAGTGGCTGGATTTTAGTAGTTTAGTCTATTTGTACAAGTAAGCAATTAAATAGATTCATACTTTATGCCACCCTTCAAGACACTTTCTGCCATTAATTTAAAAGACTGTTACTAACAACAAACATTTCGATAGCTGAATTATTGTTACAATCTGTTTCTGTAAATACTGAAGGCAACTTAGGAGTTTGTCACTCAATAATACCATGTCTAGACATGGATTCTGTGAATGTTAAGGTACCAAATCTTGACACTGCATTTTTTGGAACGTTGAACTTCATGTGAATTTTATTTTTCTACTTACAGTATTGCATAGTATCAAACTTAAAACCTTATTACGTTCTTATAATTAAATGATTAGTAAAAGGTATTTTGACATGATAATGCCTTTTAGTTTGACATCGTTTGAAACTTTCTGTAATATTTAATGCTGCATGACGTCATCATAGCGTGACGCTTCCACACTTTCGATTCCCCACAGTCTAGAAATTTGATATGTAAACGCATCAAGACAGAAATAATCGCTGCTGACATTGAGTTTAACAAACATTTCAGAGTGAATAAATTTGGTTTTACATGCTCTTTTGTCTGTACTGCATCGTTTGAAACTTTCTGTAACATGTAACGCTGTATGACGTCATTGGGATTGTTGTAAATAAAGGTTTGTTTTGATATGTCGCAATATGTAAATAAAGGTTTATTTTGTGTTGTGGTGAAATACACTGCTGCTGATATATAGTAACCAAACGTGGCGACTGACTAAAACAGCGTTCTACAATGGTTAGCAGCGACGAGAAGGCTCAGATCAAGAAACGACAAAATGCTGAGCGAGTAAGAAAGTGTCGGGAACGAAAGAAGCTCGAGAAGGAACAGCAATGAGTGGCTGCTGTCGGCGGTGAAGCTTCGGTACCAGCGGCCGCATTGCAACATTTGATCCAGATCTGGATCATTTGCACAAAAGAAACAATCAGTCAGTTAATAACCATAATAATGTTGCGTTTAGCTGGCGGCTGAAAGACATTATCATGCTCTTAAGCTTTTACCATTTGGTAAACGGTTCTGTATCTTTTTAATTGCTTTTAGACATTCATTTGCCACTCTAACAATGTGCAAAGAACATGCACTGCACCATTAAAAATACTCGACAAACATCATAAAAACATCACAAAATAAATTATACTACAAACACAAATATACAATGTATAATACAATTTTCAATGGGACACCTTAAACTTACTCCTTGGCATATGTATTGTCTGACCTAAATTCAATTCATGTGTTATGATATTTTTCACATTTTATTATAATAAACTATTTTCTGTACTAACCAGAACAGGTGATTAACTCAAGTCATATGACATACATATGGAAAGCAGTGTGACCAACACTATACACTTAACCTAGCTACTCATTTCTAGTACCATACTGAAAAATGTAATTGATTTTATGGTGCTGGCGTAGAATCGAACCCAGGGCTCACAACATGGGTCTACTAAGTTCCATAAACTGGCTTCCAGCAGTTATACCACCATCAAGTCTAAACTACTGTTTTGACATTTGAGTTAATCTGTTTAATCAAGTCAGTTAGTTTAATCAATGATTGAATAACCGCTGAAACAAATTGAAAGACACATAAGGAATAGTCGGTGACAGACAGTACATGTATGAAGGAGAGTGTTGACTTGTGATCAACATATGTAATGCAGGCCATTCTGCACAGACAACTGACAGCATTGTAGATACATTTTGTTAGAACACTTTTTAATGATATTTTAATGTACTGAAATAAAAGTTGGACTATTAGAACTGCTGTTTCCAGGCATAAGATGGCTTTGTAATGTCTACCTGGATGGAAGTTACTGACGATATCATGAACACTAAATCTTTCACAACTGGAGTTGTTTTCAATAAAATTATTTTCTGGGCTGTGGTCCTGTTTGTGTAGATCCAAACGTTTCGAATGCAGCTGCGACAGCCAATCTCAGTGGTCTTCTGTTCTGCTCCTCTGGTGACTAAATGGCAACGTGACTCTATACCGCCAATAAGACTTTGTATCCAGCACTCAGAGGTTCTTGGATTGCTACAATGGATGTAACGTCTAACTCTTTTGTTGACACAGGTGAGCAACAGGATTTACCAAGCTCTCGGCCAATCAGATAGGAGCCCACACTGGATCGCTATTTAAGTGTGATGGTTTCGGTCACGTTGTCATTTAGTTGCCAGAGGAGCAGAACAAAAGACCACTGAGGATGATTGTTGTAGCTGCAGTCAAAACATTTGAATCTACAAAAAGAGGACCATGGCCCAACAGCCCGGAAAATAATTTTACTGAAGATATCATGAATGCCCAGTAAAACAAATATCTCAGTACTTACAGAACTGATAATAAAATAAATCATTAGTTCCCTAAATATTAAAGATAATGCAAAAAATAGAGCTGTATAATAACTGGTTGGCCAGTGAAAAATTTCAGATAGAAGGTTGAAGAGAAGACCTGAAAGGAATAGAAAGAGAAGAAATGCAGTTCCAATACATCATCGCATCAGTATGCCTTGATGCTCTACAGATGGAAAATCAAATAGATAAATTTGTAATGCCTACATCATAGACTACTACTACACAATAAAGTAAAATTGTCAATTTATTTCAAATTATGCTTTTATAATTGGCAGAAATTTCATTCCTTCTATGATATGAAGATGCCACATATCACATCATAGAATGCATCACACATAAAATTAACAATATGTTGGTATTAGTTGTTTCTAACAGTAAAATAATATAATTTAAATACTACTAGGGTCTATTAATATTTATGGAAATATTTGTATATAATTCTTAAATTCTTAGTGACCATCAATCAATGAATTTTTCAGTGAAGGGTTTGTGATGATCAGCCAAAAATATAAAACAAATTTTTTAACTTATTTGTGTCGTTTCGACAGTGTTTATTGTCATCATCAGGATCTGTGTATGAATACAAAAGAAATGTCAAACATAACAACAATTATTTGAGTGAATGAGTTTGTGTATGTGACTGTGTGTGTATGTGTGTGGGCAGCATATACTACAACATTATATATACAACACTATAACATATAGCTATAATATATTTTACTATCCTATATGTTGTATGCTATGGTATATGTATAAACGTTTTTTGTACCCATTCTAATATCTAATTGTTGATTATTCTTTTATAATTAATTAAAAATACCATTACAGTATGAGTAATCTAAATTGTAATAGTGCATAAATTAGGTTCTGTGATATTATAATTTTCTCGTTGTCTTAAAGAAAACATTTTAAGATGTAAACAAACTATCTCAACTCCTTCACATATACAATGATACATACAAATGCACGCACATGTGTGCGCGCGCATACACGCACACATAGTCACATACACAAACACATTCACTCAAATAATTGTTCTGTTTTGTTTGACATTTCTTTTGAATTCATACACAGGTCCTGATGATGACAATAAACATTGTTGAAATGTCAACACAAATAAGTTAAAAAATTTGTGTTATGTTTTTGACCAATCCGCACAAACCTTTCACCGAAAAATTTGTATATAATACTGCAAAGTAAGCACATTGCTATACAACAACTTGTTGCTATCCTGTTAACTATTTCAAGAAATTGAGCTTCAACTGTGAATATTAGGGGAATTTAATAACATTGTTGTGTTATTATTGTAGTAAGCAGTTCTCCAATAATTACGCAGTGTAATACCCTTGAAAACTGTAAGATACTCAGTACAGTTTTTAAAGGGGTCATAGATAAGAATTATAGTCCAAACCAGAGAAAACTCAGCATTTGAAGAAAACACATCATCATTTAAGACATAAATAAAATTATCTAGTTGACACAGTTTGAGGTGTGTGTGTGGTCAAGTTTACTGTATCCCGGGAATTGTTAGTAACAGTCCCAGATGACTGTGGTGCTCTTGTGTGCAGTTGTTCTTCTGTGGAATTAGTCTTTTCACTATTACTACTTAATGGTAAAGACAGTTCTTTAGTTATAAAATTGTAAACTTTCTGAGAGTCGTTTATTATGTTGTCAGCCAGTGCAGAGCTGCTTATTGCGTTCAGTTCATTGTCTACATCTAAACCACCTTTTTTCACACCAGCGATCACCGATGGTTTGTTTACAACATCATCTCCTCTGTAATAATTCACCGGACAGTTGTACAATCTGTTCAGTTTGGCGATGTCTACGCGACTGAACCTGATTCTCTGGCCCATCCATCCCAGAGCAGCCAGATCCCGTGGAATTATGGTCATGCTTCTGCCATTCTTTGAGAAGGCAATAGTACGATAGTGCATAACGCTACCATAATCATACGGCATACTAAGGTAAATTGTTTCAGCTGTGCTGCGTTTCAGGAAGTTGTATTCTTTGCCTGGAATTCAAATAATTTATTACTCACTTGAAACAATTAGCTATTAAATATATATTAGTAGAAGCATGTGAGACATTATGATTACTGCGGCCAGCACTATGATAACAAATTTTTAAATATATGTTGCAACAGATCAAATTTTATTATACTAATAAGGATATAGTGAGTGTGTAAAAATCACAAACAAGTCTATTATGGAGGAGATGAAAAATTATTTATTATACACACAAATATTGTTTTTAATGATGTATATTGTATTTTAAATTGTCATGTATTGATAATAGAAATAATTGTTTGTATTGTTCGATAATATAAATCGATTTTACTTCGTTGCTGCAATGTCCTCCTCTCCTCTCGTCGGTCCCGTCCTGGCGTCCTCTTCTTCAGCGTCACTCCTTCCTGGTGTCCGCTTCGTCCTGGCGTCCTCTTCGTCTCGTCGTCCTCTTCTACAGCATCACTCCTTCCTGGTGTCCTCTTTGTCCTGGTGTCCTCTTCGTCCTGTCGTCCTCTTCTACGTCAGGCGGCTCCAGTGGCGATATTTCAATGAGTCTCATTGTTATGATTGACTAACATTAATTAGTTTCTTCTTAAATTGTTCACTCACAATGATTTTAAATTTCACTCGTACAGTTTATTATTAATTTATACTTTATATTTTATTAATCTCAGGATTTATATGGGTGTTACTTAATGCGGTGCGTTTAATGTACACCTTCCACGATATCTTGAACGCAAAACTTCGTTAAGAATTACCACGGTTTATTTTATATATGATATTTCGACGTTCGTAAGAGAACAACTCTCTTCACCAGGCACAACTTCCCCTTGCAACTTCTACAGACAGACTATGTCCATCCTTGCTCTACAACGTATGAATCTCACTGAATTTAGTGTATTCTGATAGGCTAAGCCCAAGTCACATGATTGATGGAACAAACAGATATACAAATTTCATGAAAAATTTTGTATAATTTAGCAAAGTCCTGCATGGAAATTATCTCCAAATTTTATTACCCTATCATTGATAAGAGTTACAATTGAGTTTTTCTTAACTTAAAAAACCATATTTCTAAAATAGTTATGAACCTCAGAGTATACACAAATTGAAGCTATTTACCTAAATAATTCCTTGTCAAAGTTTCACGTCATTCGGTTTACTACCACTGAAGCTATAGCGATCACACATTATCACACCCGCACACATGCACAAATTCACACAAAAAATACATGACACTATAGAACACCTTTTTATGAAGAGTTTGGTATACCCTACATGCTTATCCATTTCTAAATACAAAACTTACGGCTAAAAGACAAAATATTACATAAAACAAATTTAAACAAGAAAATGCTCGTCATCCATGTGCTCTGATATAAACAACATAGCTTATCATCTTGTGTTCTGTTGCAGGATTAACCCCTCCACGTGTAAAAAAAAATGTTTATATGGAATACAAACATTTTTTTTTCTTCCAAACCTAAATTGACATAACTTCTTCCCAATAATCATAATCATCCAAATAATAACATAATAAGTTCAAAAATCAAAATAACTAAGTAGCTTCTATCAAACAACATTTCCCCAACTGTCACTTTGACAGCACTACGAGGGGGTACCCAAAAATAACAGGAATTTTTTTTTAAAGCTATGTATTTAATTTTTTTTACAAAACAACCTTATCACCTCCAAAGTACTCTCCATTACACATAATACATTTGTCCAATCTGCGATCCCATTCCTGGAAACATTTTTTAAACTCGTCTGTTGTGATGGCCGACAGCTCCTGCCTTGTTTTTTTCTTTACCGCTTCCACATCGTCAAAACGTTGTCCTTTCATGTCCCTCTTCATTCGCAGAAACAAGAAGAAATCGCACAGAGCATGGTCAGGTGAGTAAGGGGCATGGGGCAAGTGAGTCATGTTGTTTTTTGCTAAAAACTGGCGCACTGAAATGGCTGCGTGAGGAGGTGCATTGCAAATTTTGCAGTGACCCTTCTCATCCCCAAATCTTCTGACAAAATTCGCTGAACTGAGCTCCAAGTTATTCCAGATAACTTACTAATCTCTTCAATGGTCCATCATCGGTCTTCAAGCATGATTGCATGAACTTTTTCAACATTTTCGTCAATTCTGGAAGTTGACGGACGTCCAGAACGAGGTTTGTCATCAATTGACATTTCACCTTCTTTGAAATGAGAAAACCATTGGTACATTTGAGTTTTTCCCATAGCACTATCCTTGTAAGCTGTTTTCAACATCACAACAGTTTCTGCGGCGTTTTTCCCAAGCAGGAAGCAAAAATTCACAGCAGCAAGTTCACTTCAATCCGCTTTGACAAAAAACGAAGAGCAAGCGAAGCTGCTTTTACAAAACGAATTACTGTGACCGGACACAACTTTTGCAGGCGACAACAATGATGGCACTGAACTCGGAATGAGTTGCGCTACGCTCGCCTAGCGGGAGAAATGCGTACTACGTAAGCACCGCCAATCGTAGCGCTATTCCGGTTATTTTTGGGTACCCCCTCGTAATTGTAAACAAACAACCCCGCATGGCTGCTATCACCAAACATTCCTGAACACTGAAGAAAATGCTCGTCATCCATGTGATCTGATATAAACAACATAGCTTATCATCCTGTGTTCTGTTGCAATGTATATTAAACACATACAATTATTTTTCATAAAAATAGAAGAAACAATTGAAGAATGAGGACAACAATGTCTACTAGTTCCCATTAATTAATGCGCTTCAGGATAGTAGATACAGTAATACTCTTTCTGTGTCATATGATGTACGTTAGTATTGGCATATTGTTACGACGGTCTCTGTATGGTACAGTGGAAAACAAAATACAAGACGCTAATAAAGTCACTACAAGCCAGCTTTAATTATCACAATTAACAGTTTGTAATCAACAAGTTATTCAACAAGATTATTCTTGTACAATTTAATTAATCTGTCCACATATGTCAACTATAATAATGTCCACACTGTAATCAGTTTTTACTAATAGACTATTTGAAACGCACTGTGTAAATCACCCGACAGTAACTCGACCTCACTTGAATAAATCGCCACTTAAACTGAACTGAGCATCGCTGAATGCTTGTATTTATAAGCATCAACTGCTAGAAAACACTAGAGCGTAATTGACGGCGGCCTTGATCGCAGTGCACGCGGATCGGTATGGTCTGGAATAGCCTTGTTGCAGACGCGTGACAAGTGTCATGTAATTGTCCTTCATCTCACAATAGCAGCAATATGTACGCGCACACACACACATGTTACACTGGAATAGCCGAGATTTACTCAAAAGGATAGTCAGCATAACTCTGAACTAACAGTTATGTGCCTTGATAAAACTTTATGGAACTGCAAAACATCATGGACAACATAGTGTAATGATCCACTTCACTGAACTTCTAGTAGCCTATAGTGTAAGTCATCATCACCATGCTCAACTGCAGAACATCATGGACAACATAGTGTAATGATCCACTTCACTGCACTTCTAGTAGCCTATAGTGTAAGTCATCATCACCATGCTCAACTGCAGAACATCATGGACAACATAGTGTAATGATCCACTTCACTGAACTTCTAGTAGCCTATAGTGTCAGTCATCATCACCATGCTCAACTGCAGAACATCATGGACAACATAGTGTAATGATCCACTTCACTGCACTTCTAGTAGCCTATAGTGTAAGTCATCATCACCATGCTCAACTGCAGAACATCATGGACAACATAGTGTAATGATCCACTTCACTGAACTTCTAGTAGCCTATAGTGTAAGTCATCATCACCATGCTCAACTGCAGAACATCATGGACAACATAGTGTAATGATCCACTTCACTGAACTTCTAGTAGCCTATAGTGTAAGTCATCATCACCATGCTCAACTGCAGAACATCATGGACAACATAGTGTAATGATCCACTTCACTGAACTTCTAGTAGCCTTTAGTGTAAGTCATCATCACCATGCTCAACTGCAGAACATCATGGACAACATAGTGTAATGATCCACTTCACTGAACTTCTAGTAGCCTATAGTGTAAGTCATCATCACCATGCTCAACTGCAGAACATCATGGACAACATAGTGTAATGATCCACTTCACTGAACTTCTAGTAGCCTATAGTGTAAGTCATCATCACCATGCTCAACTGCAGAACATCATGGACAACATAGTGTAATGATCCACTTCACTGAACTTCTAGTAGCCTATAGTGTAAGTCATCATCACCATGCTCAACTGCAGAACATCATGGACAACATAGTGTAATGATCCACTTCACTGAACTTCTAGTAGCCTATAGTGTAAGTCATCATCACCATGCTCAACTGCAGAACATCATGGACAACATAGTGTAATGATCCACTTCACTGAACTTCTAGTAGCCTATAGTGTAAGTCATCATCACCATGCTCAACTTTCATTCTTCAGAGTACTTCGGTGGGTTTGATTCCTCCACTATTAAAATTCCATTTCCTTAAGGAACATGGAAGTAAAAATGAATACCAAAACAATATTTCTCTTTCATTTTATAGATGACGTCACCACCTTATATAGTGCCATGCAGTTACATAGTGTTATCATGTATATTATCTAACCTTATTATAACCTATACCTACTATATTATAACTCTAGTTATAACTATATTATAACTATTATTATAATTATATTATATACTTATAATATTATAACTATATACATAGGCGTGTGCAGGACTTCAGTAGTGGTGGTGCCAAGAATGGCTTCCGGGGGAGGGGGTCTGGGGTCCTCCCCCCGAAGATTTTTGAAAATGTATTGCTTAAAAACGTGTTTTAATGCTATCTGGAAGCCATAAACAACATTTTGAAAAGCGAGGTTTTTTGAGGGCCTTCAAATAAATTTGTACTTTTTTAAGGGACTCAACTCTTTGCACTTACCGGACCGATCAAAAGTTGACAACACACACATGTTTAACAAAGTAGCTTTAGAAATATCAATTTAGACGAATTTTGTCTTTTAATGAATGATCCAGTTAGCCTATCTGGTTAATTTGTATAACAAAACGGAAACAACTTTTATTTTTAGAATATTTATTTATATTCAATGTACAATATTAGTGGAAAAAAACACAGAATTGAAAAATTGATTAATCTGTACTGTAGACAAATAAAGCTGCAACAGGTTCAAGTTTAGTATTTAATAGTTAGTAGTGTCCAGAACAAAATATAAAAGTAAGGAAATATTTTACATTACATTACAGAGTCATCCGATGGTCGAATGCAACACTGTTTTTGAAGTTGTCAATTACATCACATGTTCTTGTGTTAGCAGCCAGTTCTTGTTCCACAAACGGAATCATCAAGTTTTCCAAACGATCTTGACACATCGTAGATCTGTGCTTGGATTTTATGATACTCAGCTTTGAGAAGGTTCTATCACTTGTACAGCTAGTTACAGGCATCATAGAAAATTTATTAATAACAGCACTAAAGTTTTCAAAGGTTGAACTTTGCTGGAACTTCGATAACCAGTTAATCCAGTCTGGAACACATTTAGGCGGCAAGTTTGAATCAGTTTCTCCACGCTTCTTTGATTTCAACAGCTTAAATTCTGCCTCTAGTTCTGCAGCATTGACATTGAATTGTTTTGCGAGAATTTCGAAGTCCTTATTTTCACACTTGTAACAATCATTAAGATTCAATCCCATCAGTTTCCCTGTGGCAGAGATAACGTTTTTTGTTTCTTGAGCAAATCGAGAATTTAGATTTTCCACAAGGCGGTCCAAAACAGGATTGGAAGTGAACAGTTTCAATTCCTCTTTTTTTGTCTGCGTAGAAAGCAGAAGAAAGGCAACTAGTGTCTTCTAAGAGGACTGATACTTTCCTTTTCCGAACATTAGGGATTTGAACATCTAATGTACTACACATTTCCTTTGTTTTGATAAAAATATCCTCAAACTCTTCTTCACTATTTCTCATTTCTACCAAAGCAAGAGCTAGGATTTCAACATCTTCAACTGCTTGGCAAAGGTCTATTTTAGGACTTTCCAGAGCTTTGCTCACTTTCACCACAAGCTGAAGTACGGGATGCATAATTTGCAAAGACGCAATAAAATTAAAAGATTTTACTTGTAGTCAAATACCTTTACCTTGGGCCCGAACTTTTGAATCGTAAGTAGATTCCATACACTCTTCAATGGCTTTTACAATTTCGTTTAATTGAACACAAATAACAGACACCGCTTCTGAACGGCAGGCCCATCTAGTGTCTGAAAGGGATTTTAGAGTCTTTAGTTTCATTGTAGTTTGTTTGACAATATCCTCAAAGACTGCGTGCCTCTTTGGACTACCTTCGATTAAGTTAAAATCTAGCTGGACTATTCCAAAGAAGTCGAAAATAATTGGATTTTCCTTGTGACTTGTGCAGGCACTTACCAAGGCAAGGTTCAAACAATGTGTATAACAGTGCACGTACATTATGGAAGGATTGACTTCTTTACATCTGGCCTGTACTCCGGTAAATTCACCGGCCATTGCCGAAGCCCCGTCAAAACACACACAAACTACATCTCTCCACAGCACACAGTTTATTGCCTTAAATATGCTTTCCGCATCAGTAGACTTCAATCGCTGTAAGAACACCAATCTTTCGACAGGATATGCATTTCCTTTCGGTATGTAGCGAAACACGACTGCTAATTGCTTGTGATGGCTCACGTCAGATGTTTCATCGCCAATAACTGCAAAGGGCTGTCCCTTGATTTCATCACTTATAGTTTTCAGTATCACTGCTCTCAGTGACGATAAGATGTCATTTTGAATGAGGTTGCTAAGATAAGTACAGTTCTTAGGAGCATTTTTTAAGTAGTTTTGAAAAAAAGGGTCATATTTTTGCAAGATAGCAACAATTTCCAGGAAAAGACCTTTCTCTGTACTATCCTCGCTCTCGTCATGTCCCCTAAGAGGTTTTCCACCTTTAGCCAACAAACGGATAATATCGAAAAGCCGCGACATGTACTCACGATTTTCTAGGCGTTTTTTCTCCTTCTCTTTTAGTTCAGCTTCCTTAGCATCATCCAACATTACATCAACTGGTTTGCTACTATCATAATTTTCCCAGCCAACCATACTCGATACATGGCATCTACTTTTTTCATGGGCTCTGAACATTTCATTAGCTTTATGCCAAAAACTAAACCCTGTTGTTGTAAACACATTTTCAACTAACCCAGGAAGTAAGCAAAACAATTTAAAGCAAAACAACGACAGGCAAAACAATAAGCAGCATCTTTTGCCACGCTGTACTCTAGCCATTTGTAATTTTCGAACCATTTGGGTTTAAATGATCTTTTCCTAGAATTTTTCCCCTTACCAACTTCTTTTGTAGGGTAGTTTGAAATTCGTGGTTGGTATGGTCCACAAGAAATCCTAGCTGACTTTTCTTACCTGTTCTTTGGCAAGTCTTGACAAGGATCATTGAGCTTCACTGGCTCACTGACATCATCCTTTTTTTCATCATCATCATTATAAATAATTTCCGAACTGGGACCAGCAACAGCATCTGAAAAGGGAACATACACTTAGGCTTAGGCCTATTTTTATCGCTTTAAATTATACTATGCTGTACAATTTACTATAGACTACAAATCTTTTTCCCTCTTGATGCTTCGTAATATGTGGATGGCCATTTATTGTAAATATAAAGAAAATTGCATGTTAGGGGTACGTGGGTAATAGTGTACAATATATTGTACACTATTATTCACTCACATACAAAAAGTTAGTAAATTTAATTTTAATTTTGGATTAATTTAGCAAAAACAAAATTAATAATCGAAATATTTAAGCAAGAAGAAAGTAACACATTACAAGACAGACATGGCTGTAAGAAGTATATTACAAAATATAGTGAAAATAACTTACCGGTTTGTGGTTGAGTGTCCAAATCCTTGGTGGGCTCGGGTTTTTTAATCAGCCATTTATACATCATAAAAATAAGCTTATTTAACAATTAAATAACATAATGAACAGTACTATCTTGTGTCCAAACTGAACGCCACTGGCCGACTGAGTCTCTCGTCTCAGTCTGACTGGCACCAGCACCGCGATAGCTGGCGCTGCCACCCTGTCGCTGAGTAAGGCCTAAAAACACGGCAACGATGACAACTACACTATTCATGCAGCCGCTTCCCGACGCGACGGCCGACGCCAGATTATGTGACAAAAGCTATACGAAATTAAAGTTGATTAGATTCATATATTTATCGGTTTAATAGGAGTGCTGTTACGGAAATTATGCAGTTTCTACGTAAAAACATATTCTGCACATTAAAAAAAAAAATTCTCAATCTAATGGTGGTGCCACGGCACCGGTGGCACCTTCGTTGGACATGCCTATGACTATATACCTATATTAATAACCTTATGTATTATCATGTAATACTGCGTCGGCCAAAAGGATGATGGTCAAAAGCTTTTGATGTAATAACGTGTTCTTAAAAGTCTGGGAATTCCTGAAACTGTCGCTGTGCACCAATCTGATTGCACTGTTAATAAGGGTATAATACCGTTTTGAGTCCACGTTGCTGATGCGTTGCCACAGTTAGTATTCACTAAATGTGTATTAGCACTTTCAATGGAACTGACCCAATACGACACTGTCATTTTTCTGTCCATGTATCTGTTGTTCAACAATGTGCAGAAACATGTCAATAATATAACTACACTGATGCAAGATAAAAAATTAATTTCAGGTGATACTATGATGTGTCACTATATAACTGAATGTGTCACTACGAACTACAACTTTTATAGTGAATAAACTTTAAATATTACTACATAACTACATAAAGACTTTGCAGTGAAAATTATATTTTTAACTCATTTCCTTGATATTACTGAATGCATCCTGTTTGTCACAAATTGTACATGTGAGTGTGTGTCTGTTGTGCGTTTTGTAATATACAAGGATTGTTCAATAGAAACACGTTGATTTGCACAGCAGTGACTTCGTCTCTATGGCAATGGGATTCATTTGTTTATATTGTCTGTTTAAGTACTAGTGATATATCTGTCAAAAAAGATTGCAGTTTGCTCTTTTCTAAGCGATATGACTGGTTTGAAAAATGGCATCTATGATAGAGAATCCGTCCAAAGATTATCTGCGTGCTGTTATTTAGTTTTTGGCTGCTAAGGGGCGTCAGCCAATGGAAATTTATATGAGAATGAAAGGTGTATATGGTGACTATAGTTATTCTCATATGACAGTAGTTGAATGGTGCAATAAATTTTGACAAAAAAGAGAATCCACTAAAGATTTGGCCCATCCTGGACCTGCACGTGTTGCAGCTCACAAATGGTGGCATTCTTCTGCATGATAATGCTCGACTCCATGTAACCCAGACGACTCAAGATCTGCTTGGTCATATGAAGTAGAAAGTCTTACAAAATTCATCTTATAGACCTGACTTCTCCCCATGCGATTATCATGTTTTTGGCCCATTAAAGTAATCACTAAAAGGATGGCGGTTCAAATCGGACGCTGAGGTAGAGTTTGCTGTTAGCGAATGGTACCTCAAACAGACACAAGAATTTTACCAGCAGGAAATCTACAGATTAGTGCAACAGTGGGACTCATGCCTTAATGTTAATGGAGACTTCTTTTAAAATTATTGAATAAAAAATGCTTTACAGCCTCTAAAATTGTTTCTATTGAACAATCCTCATATATAAATAAAATAACTCAAAATGTACCTGGACTTATGTTACGCCACACTACAGTAACATGATTGTCTCTGTCTGGACGAGTGTGCTCATGCCAGAATCCAAGTGCATGTAAAAACTCATGTTGTATGGTTCCTCGAGTTTGGCAAGTACGTCCTCCTAAATACAGGTCGAGAGGGCCCACATTATGGAATCCCACTGCAGCTGCACAACTACATAACAAATACAGATTTTTGAAGAAGAATCGTATGATTTTTATAAAACTGTTTCATTAAAACTGTCTACATTGGTGACTTTGTTACTTCCTTCACAACCAAAGCTTGTCTCTAGAATGATTTGAAGATAATGTAAGTTACAATACACATATAACTTACAATGTAGTGCATCTGGCAAGAAAAATGTATATAACTAGTGGAGAAAATAATTATTCACTCACCCACGGCCAGGATTACGAAGTCGGAGGTATGTGTACTGGTTGTTCCTTGGTTCAAATCTAACACACGTCTCAAGCATTAGATCTGCTAGGGCAGCTTGAATTCTATACTGTTCTGTTCTGGTGAATTCATTTGGTGAAAACTCGTAATACACTATTTTGTCTGGCCACAGTGCTGTAGGATCTGCTATCAAATTCTTTTTTGACCTCAGCTGTTGAAACAGAATTTCAGTTTGATAAGTTTTAAATAAACCATTAGATTTCAGTTCACATGCACACGCACACACGCACACACGCACGCACGCACACACACACACACACACACACACACACACACACACACACACACACACACACACACACACACACACACACACACACACACACACACACACACACACACACACACACACACACACACACACACACACACACACACACACACACACACACACACACACACACACACACACACACACACACACACACACACACACACACATGCACGCACACACACACACACAAAACTTTTCTTTTTTTATTTTCTTATAGTAAAATAATATGTTTTCCACTACACTGTTCTGGGCTGTTGCCGGGATGTTTCGTGTAGTCCTTATAAGGCCAAAAATAAGTGTGCCAGTCCTTTTAACAGCCACAAAATCTGTACTAGCCTTTATAAGACAAAAAACGCATAAGAAACAATTTAGACCCTCCCCCCCTGAGAAAACTGATTGAAAACCATTATTTTTTAGAGCACTTTTGAGGACCAGTAGTATCCCTCTTTCTCACCACTCAGTAAAGTCTCTCTGCTCTTTTTGCTTCCTTGGTTCACTTTTGTTGCTGTATGAGTTTGATATTGTAAAACTATTATTATTCAGTTATTAATCTATTACTGTATCAAATATAATATTGTGTTTGGCGTTTGTTGTGACTGTTCAGGAATTTAATCTATGATTTTTATAATTTTTTTAAGTATAGAGGTTTTCTAAGATGCCCATTATTTCACCTTCTGCTGCTGATTTTATGAGTTTAACATTGTCCTTGGTTTAAAATAATACAATAATTTACTTCAAGAACAATATAAGAAAGTGTTGAAAAAAATATGCTGTTGGAACACACACACACACACACACACACACACACACACACACACACACACACACACACACACACACACACACACACACACACACACACACACACACACACACACACACACACACACACACACACACACACACACACACACACACACACACACACACACACACACACTCTCTCTCTCTCTCCTCTCTCTCTCTCTCTCTCTCTCTCTCTAAATGAAGAGACCCACCCTTAGCAGCCATGGACCACCTATAACCCTCTTACTCCCTAAAACAAAATAACAGCCTCCTCAAATTTCATATTTTATATAACTCTGTGTTGATATTCTACAAAAAATTGTCTCTACCAAATTGAATATAAATTTATCACTTTGCTTTTAATTGCTATCCAATAAGCTCAGCTTGTGATATGAATGAACCACGAACTGGTTCAATTAATACACGGTGCTGATATAATCCAGTTTATCAAGAGTGGAAGAATAGAATGGCTGCATCATGTAAGATGAATGGACGATAGCAGGACAACTAAAAGAATCACAGAATGGAAACCAATGGACAGAAGAATTATAGAAAGACCTAGGAAAAGATGGATAGATGATGTATCCTAGGTCTTCCTATAATACATCCCAGAAGATTTGAGATGTATTGTAACCCCTCTTTCAACCTTTAGACTTTATTAAAAAAAACTTTTTATTTTATTTTATTTTATTTTATTTTTTTTTTTGAAAGAGGGGCCACTAGTTATTTAAAACTAGGCCAGAGCCTAGGGAAGCCAAAACTGCGCTGGGTCCAGTATGACGGGACTTGCAATTAAACTCATTGTTTAGCAACAATAACAATTTTATTTAGCTATTTCAAATAACATGCAAGTATCCTTTCATCAAATTAAATTACATGTAGACATCAGCCTAATAATACCTCCTTACATGTAGACATCAGCATAATAATACCTCCCAAATATAAATAACTATAACATCAATCAATATGCACACATAATTACACACAAATAAATAGTTACATAAATACACATGGCGGACACATATCGATATGCACACATATATATATACTACACACATGTTCACCTGGCAGGCAGCTCAGAAACATTTAACCATGCCACCGAAGAATAGCATCTTCAGTATCAGTGACCTAGATCCCCATCCCAAAATACTGTAAAAGGGTAAAGTACCCAGCCTACATAAACCTTCATAAACCAAACCATTAACCAGTCCAGTTATGACTGCTTGCAACCAAAGAAATTATCACAAAATCTCAAAATTTTAGAAAAGCTCCCCCAGATAGGACTGCGCCATGGCCAGGTCAACATGGCCGCACGGCCGTACGAAGGTATAACAGAATTTATGAATAGCAGTAAGAATCAATAGTGTACTCATATTAACAACTGCACCAGTAGTACACTGGCTATGGCAGTAGAAGAACTGAATGAAATTTCACTTATATTGAATTGTTACTGAGTTAATATAATTTTTATAAAACATATAAAATATGGTTTATAATTGAACCAATAGTGTGCTCATATTAACAATTTAACTAGTAGTACACTGGCTATGGCAGTAAAAGAACTGAATGAAATTTCACTTATATTGAAATGTTACTGAGTTAATATAATTTTATAAAATATATATATAAAGACCATTTTAATTAAAAAAAAACTTTATAACATCAGCCCCCTAATAAAACACGTTTGAGTTGTTTCTACAGTGTTGGCTTGGCCACAGGCGAGGCCATGCGCACCACCAGATCCAGCAACCTAAAACATGCTATAGACCTGTACTAACGGCACCAGCGGGTGACGTCCACAGGTTACAGCACCACCCCAAACCTTTAAATCTACAAAAAACGAAACCCATATAGCTATGAATACCCTTAATCAATGTAAGCATAATTCACCCCCTACAAATCAGTAAACTTAAGTCACCCACACTTTTACCCTTAAAGAAAATTTCTCAGCAAAGTTCGGTAGCGCATGACCCCGTCCGGGCTCACACTTACTAAGGGGGCATAAGCCTTAATAAAATATACTGACAAAATTTAAAAGCACTTATTGTCTCGCTGGACTTGTGTCCCAACAACTTTAATTGGAGAAGTTCCAGGAAGAGAATACGGTGTTAAATGTCACCTGTGAAATCCGGCACAAAACCTGGTGTATTGTCCATTTCTTCCTCCCGACGGCACAGACGGAGAATTACTCGTGTAATATCATTGGTGGCAGACGTTCGGCCACCCGCTGAAGTGGATCGAGATCGTCTTAGGTCGGGAACCCAAAGAGTCGCTTAGTCGATTATCTAGTCATGATGGTTAATAGCAGAGAACAAAATCAAACTGATGGCCGCCGGGAGAAATTGGAAGTGTTTCGTGTTCGGCTGCCTGATGAATACTGAACTCCGTAGTCACAAGAAAAATATCTCTATCACTCCCGCCTAGAGCGCGCATGGATCGCGAACGAGGCATGCAGATAACGGCTCATACATCGCTCAAATAATTAAATCACAAACCCCCGCAATGACCGTCACATAATTAACTAGGGAAATGGCCGAGTATTCCAAAACTCGGCACAGTATGCATGTGAGAGGTTGGAATGAACAAGCTAAGATCCACACTGGGTTGTGGCACTGGAAGAGGGAGAAGAAGCTTATGTTGTGCTGATTTGATAATGCCAATGCTCCAATCCAGAAGAGTGAAGAAACTTTTCAAGGGCACTTCTTTGACTACTTATCAACTCTCCTTGCTTTTCCATTTTTATATTTCTTTAAAATCCGAATTTCTCAATCTCTCAGCACTGTTAACACACACACACACACACACACACACACACACACACACACACACACACACACACACACACACACACACACACACACACACACACACACACACACACACACACACACACACACACACACACACACACACACACACACACACACACACACACACACACACACACACACACACACACACACACACACACACACACACACACACACACAACGCTGTCCATACTCTCACAATGTAGTGCTAACAGTGAGCTTACTAATCAGTGGTGTATCTAGAATTTGGCCTTGAGGGGGTCTTCTGTATTACCAGTTGCATGTGCAGAAAGAACAAGTACATTAGTGTGTAAATTAATGTGAACAAGAAGGAATTTTCACATAATTTTTTTCGAGTTTGGCAGCCCTGATTTACAGCTGATATTTACCTTCATTTGTTCTCAGCTGTTTATTAACCTCATTTCCTTTGTTGTTTGTGGTTAATAATGTGTTGTCGCTTGTTTCTGTGAAACTTTAATACTGTGAACCATGTTAAATCCTGTGTTATTAAATGTAAGCTATGGATCTCACTCCAAAGAAAAGAAGTACAATTGACACATTAAATGAACACACTAATATGACACAGAGGAACATTGCTAGAGTATGTGAGGTTAGTTTGGGAGCTGTCAACAAAATTATTAAACAGTTTAAAGACTCTGGCAATGTTTCACCTCAGTGAAAAGGAAAATGTGGAAGAAAACGCAAAACAACTGACAGGGATGACTCAATTTTGCTAAGAAAATCAAAGGAAAACAGTCAGGTGTTCATATTCATGACTCTACTGTTCTGCATAGTCTACTGGATGCTGGGCGTAAGGCTACTCGTCCTCAGAAGAAACAGCTTTTAACCATCCCGATGATGAAAAAAGATTACACAGGCCTGCAATGAAAAAACTTTTTCCATAATTTTATTTCTCCTTAATGTATTTTTTGGAACAGAATTCAAAAGTTCCATCAATATTTTCCCATCACGTAGGGATTTCTCGAAAAATGCATACTGTATTTTGTATTTTAATCTAACAGGAGGTTACTCAGGGTTTGCATTCAATATTTGTTAAACTTTGGCTAAATTATTAAACACGTGGCTTAATTTGGAGGGAGCATAAAAATCATTTTTGCTCTTGTGATATAGGCTATAACTCAAAGAATAAGAAGGTTATTTTATACCCAAACCTTCCATCAGCTACTTGGCACTGCACAGATTCCAGTTCCTGTGCCTCCAGAAACATTAGATGTTCAATCAGTTCACTCTGATTTGAATGCTGATGAACAGAACGAGGATCTGGAATTTCAATGTAAAGAGGATGATGAGTCTCCTCAGCTGTTCACTCGGTCAGTATTGAATGATCTAGTGACAGACTTAACATTACCCAAAGAGTCTATCGTACTTTTGGGCTCTAAACTAAAAGAAAAGATTTTATTGGCAGCTAGAACATCAGTGTATTTATACAGAAATAGAGAAAAGGAATTCAGTCCTCATTTCTCACAAGAAGGAAACTTAGTGTACTGCAGTCACATTACCAAATTAATCATTAAGTTTGGCATTAAATGTAAAGTAGACGATTGGAGACTCTTCGTACATTCTTCTAAAAGGAGTCTAAAAGCTGTACTCCTGCATAATGGGAATCAGTATGCTTCAGTACCAGTTAGCCACTCAGTTCACTTGAGAGAAAGCTATGAGAATTTAGAACTGGTTCTAGAAAAGATTAAATACAAGGATCATTGCTGGATGTTGTGTGGAGATTTAAAAGTATTAAGCATGCTTCTAGTTAGCAGGATGGTTATGCTAAGTACTCATGTTTCCTATGTGAGTGGGACAACCGATCGAGAAATCAGCACTGGCAGAAGAAAACTGGCCTGCAAGGAAATCTCTTGAACCTGGAAGCAAGAATATTCTATGTAAAAGACTTGTTGACTCAAAGAAAATACTTTTACCTCCACTCCATATAAATCTCGGGCTTATAAAACAGTTTGTAAAATTTTTACCTAAAGAAGGAAACTGTTTTAAGTAGGCCTACCTGTTGACCAAGTTCCCTCACTTGTCAGAAGAGGAAAACTTTCCTACAAGAGGAAGAGTAACAGAGGCAGCTTCATGAGCAAAAAAAGGTATTATGCGACTTCCAACTAAAATAAAGATGTAATAAGTTTTAAAATATATTATTGTGAAAAACAGATCTAATTAAAAACATTGTTTGCAAAATATTCTGTTTTATTTAATGTACTTTCACTAATATAGTTTCACAAGGGAAACACGTTCCACTAAAAATGCCAATGGCAACTGTAAAAAAAACAGTATGTGATAGAGAAAAACTGTAGTCATATTTGAATTCAACAATACAAAAAAATATAAAATCAGGTAAAATTTTGAAAAAAGTTTTTATGAACATAAATTTCGCAGGCCTGTGTTATCTTTGGCCAAAAAATATAAGAAATGGTATGAAAAATATTGGGAAAATATCCTGTTCTTAGATGAAACCCACTTTATTGTACAGGGTCAACGGTCACGCTACGTTAAGAAATCACACAGTGAGAAACCTTCTCCTAAACACATTGACCAAAGTATAAAATACCCCAAAAGAAAATGTTTTGGGGTTATTTTTCTATTCATGGGCCAGGGCCACTTGTTCCAGTTGATGGAATGATGAATTCCTACAAGGCCATTGAGGTTGTTAGAAGACAAGTGATCCGTACTCTCACTGACAAGTGGTCAGAGGGAAACAGCATTTTTCAGCAAGATCATAGTCCCTGCCATAAGTTACAAAAAGTCACACAATTTTTCCAAGGACCTCAATCCGATTGAAAGCTTATGGGATATCCTTAAAGGAAGAATGCGCAAAAAGAACTGCACAAGCAAAGAAACCATGATTTCTTCGTTAATCAATTATGGTTCAAAGAAAAGGAAGTGAAAATGATGTGTCTGAAATTGATCCAATCTGTGCCAAAACGTGTAAAACTAGTTCCTCAAGCCAAAGGTGGACATATTTCATACTAGGTGTATAATATTGTATTAGTTCTGTATGCGTTATTAAAAATGAGTTAAAATGAAGCGTGTTCACATGAATTTGCACACTACTGTATATAGCACTCTTTCATAGCCAATATTTAAGACACCAGCCCCCTAATACCAATAAACAAATGCTTGGAATCCTTACCACACAAGTGACAGACAGATATGCTTGTTTTCAATGATACAACAGATTGTTTTCTATCTCTAAGTGTTAGAGCAGTGGGTCCCAAACTTTTCAGTCCACAGACCCCCCAAAACTAAAAATTTCACAGACCCCCATCTGAGTTGTGAAATAAAACAAACAGTAAATATGATACACTCTTATATTTTAATTAAAATGTATTAAAGTTCTCTTAATTTTCAAAATTATAATATTAATTATATCAAACATAGTTTAATGTGAACAATGAAACTGCTTTGAACAACTAGTTCTGCAATATTAGGTTTAAGAAAGAACTACATTACATTGTGTGATAATTACATTATTAAGTCACTCTCCATATCAACTTTATTTCTTAACTTTGCCAACCTCGGCTCTATCTTTCCAGCCACACGTGTCAAAATCCATCTACTTAGGCGTACAACCAGCTACATGGAGAAATGTTATGCTTAGATACAGTACTTATACACAAGGTACAGTGCTTATACACAAGATACAGTGCTTGTACGTCAGCGAGATCAGTTCTGCGTTGATGCAGCACTCTAGTCAGTTCGGCTGACAAACAGACCTACTACACGACATGATTTGAAGACATTATTAAAACCATTAGTTTGAAATTATTTTTACAATTACAATTAGTTTGAACAAAAACAAAGTATTGGAATCTTCTATTAATTGTTTCAAGATTCTAAAATTTAAATTTTAGAGCATAAAAAATCTGAGAAAATGATGGTAAGCTATATTCTATTTTCTCTTAAAAGTGTCTGTGGACCCCACTTTGGGAACCACTGTGTTAGAGAGTTATGCAATTCAGAAAGTTTGAAAATTACTCAAGAGTAATATTTTAAAGTTTTTGTAAAATGAAAATATCAGTACTAAAATGTGTACCTCAAGATAGCTAACAGGCTGACGCACACACGCACACACACATACACATGAAGTATACAGACATGCACTCAAGCCTTTACTTGCTAAACTAGTTTAAACAATTTAGTGATCCATAACATATGAAATAATTGTACAGAACTCTAGACACTAAAGTTTAAGGATAGTACTTACATCCGGATAGAATTTATGTTTTTGCCATGGCATTAGTATAATGTCCCCTTCAAAAAAGTCACCTTCTTCTCCAGGTGACTGTTGTATTATCTTTGAGTTATTATTTTCGTTGAGGTCATAATTTTCAGTATAAACAGGATAAGATTGCACCGAACAATATGTCACTATAACAGCAGACAGAGCAAACACCTTCACAGAATCATACATTTCAGTGTTTCTTTGCAAGCGCTGAAGTATCACAATTCAACACAATATGTTGTCATATTGTGACAATAAACATCACACTCTACACCACAAACCACACAAAATTTCTTCTGACACTCTCTTGACAAAAATGAGTAGCATTTAATACACTCATATTTATATGTGTTTATAACAACTTCCATACAATTAAGCTTAATGGTTGTTGATAAGGTTTGTTTGAGGAAATACGCACCTCCCTAATGGCTCTGAAATGATTCTGTAGCGTTTACATAAGGTTAAACTTTCTAATGTTAATCATCCCAATTAGACAGGTACTGGTACGATTTATCTGAAGAAACTTGTGTGAAAGTTTTCAGGTCAATACTTGATCGTCAGTTTTTGTTATTAACTGTAGATACGGAATCAGTCATAAACAAACATTGAACAGTGGAAATTACCTCCACGTATTCTAATGTTCCCTGTGATGTAAAAACCTGATGTGGGAATTATTGTACTATTACAACACACAAAAAGGATTAAATAAACTTTGATTACAACGTAATGAAATGTACAAAAGTGTTTATAAAACAAACTTGAGCTTTCAACCTATTCACTGAGCCATATCAAGAGTCTACTGGTCAACATTTTCTGGAAAAACAAGTTTTTATTTTATTTTAAAATTAAACATACATATACATGATCTCTTTATGGCTTTGGGCTTACAAAACCCTAATGTGAATATAACACTCTACTTAACCATTTCTGTGTAAGATCTTTTTACAGAGTACAATATATAAAGTGCCAGAGTATTCTTCATATAGAAACAACCTCAAATGGCCAACTGTTTTCATCATTTTGCAAGGTTTCTTTAAAAATCTATAACTCCTTTTATATGAATTCTGGTGGGGGTTTTTACCTAAATTTTTCAAATTATATACTCAGAGGCAAAAAAAAAAAATTGGACAAAACATTGCCAATTTAATAGAAAATTGTATTTAGCAAAACACTTTTTCTCAAATTTTCCAGTCTTGGCATAAAATAATGTGTACAAAAATACTGTGAACCACTTATAATATAGACCTACCAAGTAAATACATACTCAGTACTATACGCAGATGTCAGCTTTCAAGTATTTATATAAACGGAACGGTATACAATTCAAATTGTTTCTCAAAATTTGTACAATTTGTTTTGTTATTAATTACTATTGATATAACAGTGTGCCATGTAGGTACATATTATTTCTGATGCTGTTGACAAAAAAAACAAAACATAGCTCATACATTATTTCTTTAAATAACATTTTTCTAGATATCAGACAAATATTTAATTATCATTGCAGGATAATTATAATGATATGTCTTTAGTGTGTTGTGAAATTAAAAAAATTTATCTATTGAAATATAATCATACACTTTATGAACAAATAAACGAAAATTAATTTGTTTAGGCATTTTGGTTATAAGCAATGACATTTCTGTATAGAAGGGAATGCCAGTCACACACACACACACACACACACACACACACACACACACACACACACACACACACGCGTGCACGCACACACACAGAGTTACTAAACATGATATCTAAGAGCAAACGTGTAAATCAATACATATTAGAGGTTTATTAGACAATTGGACATGACAGATGGCTTACGAATCTAGATTTTGTTGGTCTGGGTCCAATTCCTGTCCACACCATAAAATCAAGGTGGGCTTTTCCAACTCCCAGATCAACCCAGCCTGTCCTAGGATAACATCCTGGAATAATAGAGGGTGGCTGAAACATGATGCTGTATAGGGGCTACAATACCTTCCTCATACAGGGGGTAACCTAGGATTTCATTTGGGGGGGGGGACGATTTTTTCTACCACAAATCGTTTTCTTATAATACTGTTTTTTTCTCATATTAAAATGAAAATCATACCAACAAATTAAATCTAATGGGGAAATAATAGCTGTCATTCACTAATTTCATTAAAGTCAACTAAAAACATACCCAGATATTTATTATTGAATTCTTGGATTTCGTTGTCCATGACATCTCCGCTACTTAACTAAATATAATTATTTATTATTGAGTATAAGGGTTTCTAAATATTGTAGATTTTTTAAACTTGTCATTGATCTACATAGTATTTTTTTTTAAACTGACCCAACTTGGATGTCAATTAAATTTAAAAAAACACAATCAGTTTAAAATTTGTTGCTCCAAAATTTTTTTGAATTTTGGGGAGGATATATACGCCCTACTCTTGTTGTATGCCTACACTATAACACAGCTTACCTTGCCTAACTACTATTTCAGTAGTACAAAAATAAAACATTATTACAAAGGTCATTCAATAAGTAACAAGACAAATTGCTCTAGCTCAAAAACTACTTGATAAATCAATACTATACTTTCAGGAGTACAAGTTGGCATCCTTGTAATGTCTTCTGATCAGCTGTTTAATAAAATTTTGTAAACATAGCCTCTAATTTACTCAGTCAACAATGGCGAGTCCGCTTGATAATTGCACCGTGGAAGAACTACGTTCGGTGATTAGATTGTTTAGTCGCAGAAGGTGTCAAACATTCTGAAATTCATGAAAGGATGTTAAAAGTGTACGGAAATCATTGTTTGCACCGTTCAAACATTTACAAATGGGTAGAACAGTTTAAAAGTGGTCATGCAAATGTCAGCGATGAGCAGCGGCGTGGCCGACCGGTCGAAGTTTCAACTCCCTCGCTTGAAACCCGCATTGACGGGCTTATTCGGGCTAACAGGCATATAACTGTTGAAATGATTGCTGAAGAAGTCTCAGTGACTGTTGGTACTGTCCATAAAATTATTCAGAATAAGCTGCAATACAAGAAAAGCTGCGCAAGATGGGTACCAAGACAACTTACGGATGCCTACAAAGAAACCAGGTTTCAAATCTGTAGACAGTTGAAAGCACGTGGCTTAACTGAAAAAGAATCATTTTTTTGAAAGAATTGTTACGTGCGATGAAACCTGGATCCACCATTTTCAGACGGAATCAAAAAGACAAAGCCTTAAATGGAAGCACACCAGCTCTCCCACTTGAAAAAAACTTCAAGACGCAGCTATCAGCAGGTAAAGTCATGTTGACGATCTTTTGGGACTTTGAAGGCCCTATTTTCTGTGATTATCTGGAAGACCAACGAATAATCAACAGTCAGTATTACAGTGATATGCTGGAAAACAAGGTAAAGCCTGCCATCAGGACCAAACGTCGTGGACTCTTGACAAAAGGCGCGATTCTCCTTCAAGAAAACGCTCGCCCACACACGGCTCAACTGACCCAATAAATGCTTACAAAACTTGGCTGGGAGGTCCTGCCACATCCACCTTATAGCCCAGATCTTGCTCCATCAGACTTTTTTTTGTTTGGACCCTTAAGGAGGCACTAATTCATGTGCAAAACTGGCTCCGTCAGCAACCCACAGAATTTTATGCCAGGGGCATTCGGAAGTTAGAAAAACGATGGGATAAGTGTATTACAGTTGGGGGGATTATGTTGAAAAGTAACCATCACTTTTTATTGATTCAATGAACGAATTTTAAGCTAGAGCAATTTGTCTTGTTACTTATTGAATGACCCTCGTATTATTACAATATCACATGTAATTGTGAATGTAGTTTTGATAAAAATTGTTCTAAACTATTTGAAAGTAACTGATTGATTTCAGGTTGAGTATTTCAAACAACTGTGTAGCCTGTATGAACCAGAATACCAATTAAACGGAATAAATCCTATTGTAGTCCCAAGCCACGTGTTAGTTAACCAAATACACTGTACTCACCGTCTATGGCTTTTTTCCGTGATGTTTTTTTTTTTTTTTTTTCCCCCAGTTTACATGTTTCGAGGCACTTGCCTCATCATCAGAACTTATAAAATCAATCTATGTCATAAAAATGACATTTGTCAAAATATTAAAAACACAATACGGCAATTAAACTATGTACATAAATTCGTTTTAAAAATGTTCGGTGTGCCTTGCAAGACAACACGCGCCGTACTCTTGTACTCGTACAAGAGTACGGCGCGTGTTGTCTTGCAAGGCACACCGAACATTTTTAAAACGAATTTATGTACATAGTTTAATTGCCGTATTGTGTTTTTAATATTTTGACAAATGTCATTTTTATGACATAGATTGATTTTATAAGTTCTGATGATGAGGCAAGTGCCTCGAAACATGTAAACTGGGGGAAAAAAAAAAAAAACATCACGGAAAAAAGCCATAGACGGTGAGTACAGTGTATTTGGTCAGAATACCAAATGTAAATATAGTGACACACACACACACAAAGTAGAGCCTACAGTGGTTAGCAAGTAATCTTCGACCCACACTACTTTATCACAGAAAACACGTTATAGATAACAGGTTCACAGTTAGGAGGGACAATGACAAATGTGGAAGATAATCAGAGAAATGTTGTAAAGTGTTGAATGTCGTTAATGGAAGTGGTGATATGTTTGTTTGCATGTCATGGGTTGAATGAACTGTACAGGTGTAGACAGATACACAGGAAATAATTTTTACTAATATAAGTTCACAAATACAGAAATTATTTAGCAGTACTAGCATTATTCACAAGTTGTTATCAACTAGTGTATTGACAGGTTTCGTTTATCTCAAACTGGTGGTGTGGAAATATTGTCGTATTTAATTACTTCAAAATTTATACCATCTAATATTGTTGAGTTATCCACAAAGAATTTGTTCGATACGGCCACAGGCAGTTCTACCTTGATATTTTTTGGTGGCTTTGAGAAAAGTTTGACAGAAATGTTCTGAGATGTGGACACGGGTGTTGCATCATAACAATGCAAAAAACTGAAAAAATGTATTTTTTGTGTGCGAAGAAACTAAGACAGTTTGTTAAAAATATTTTCTTTTAGTTTAACATAAAAAATGTTTATTAGTACTCACCAAACTTGGTGGTCAACTCGTCAGTTCCTTCTTGAAAATGTAATTGGAGTTGCAGTGCACAATAAACGTTATCTCTAAATTGTTCATTACAAATCTCTGCTGGTTACCAAGGAACAAAGCTTGGGAAAAGGACAGTTCTTCATCACATGAAGTCAGTCCAGAATACTTAAAAAGACGAACAACATTTACATTTACATTTTTAAATTCAGTGTTTATTCCAAACACAGCTAATTCTTTTTTTACATGAACAGGCCAGCCATGGACCATGTGAATATCATTTCCTTTTCACTGTCCACTCTTTTCTCGTCTTCTTTTCACCACAGAGAACCTCAAGATTTTGAATTTTGTTTCTGTATGTATTTCTATCCACGCAGTTGTTCAAAGAGATACCCAGTTTCATCATTTCCTCCTTGACTTGTTTGGTGTATCTGTTCAGACTGGAAAGTCGCAAAATATAGTTGAAAATTTGTTCATTTAATCTGGACTGATCCATCTGAACTATATGTCTAAGGAATCTCAGTCTTTTACTTCGGAAAGCCGTTTCCAGATCCCTGTACAGCTCTTCTTTGGGTCTATGACTCTAACCATCTTTGGTTTTCTTGAGCCATAAATTTTCCAAAGAATTCTTCATTTAATTTTAAGAGGTTCCAAATTTTGAAAGCAGAGTTTTCCACTCCATACATGATCACCGGCCTGATCACAGTGCTATAATGGCGGACTTTTGCACTTCTGGAAAAGTTTTTTTCTTTCCATACAGTTCCCGGGTTAGAGTAAAGGCCTTTGCTAATTTGAGTTTCCTTATCTTAAAGTATTCTTTGTCTGAGGCGTTTAGGGGTATATGTTTTCCCAAGATATTTAAAATTGTTAGTACATTTTATTACTCCATACATAGTGTCCAGGCATGTTTACGGGAATTTAAATAGTGTGGTCATAATTTCCATTTTAGGAAAGATTTGGAGGCCAGTTTTCTCTGGGCTCTTTTGAGTTCTTCTACTTGCTTTCTTGCTTCTTCTTCTAAGTGGGTGAAGATAGCAAGATCATCCGTGAAAGCTAAACAGCTTAATTCTACACCTTTGGATGTGTTACATATTCTAACCCTAGTGGAATTGACTTTATGGAATGTTTTTATGACTTTATCTAGGACACAGTTAAAGAGAATAGGGGAGTCCATCCTTTATTTATATTTATTTAGCTTATTTTATTTATATTTTAAAGTTTCCATTTTTCATCTTGTGAGAGAACTGATTTTGCTTTTCACAAAACGTATTTCAGTAACAGTTTCTGTTGAGAGGTTTGTTACTTTTTCGAGTTTTTTTTTTTATTGAATCTCACAAGAAACTCAAATTAGCAGAAATGTATGACTGTTCATTTCTTACACTTCTGTCTTGTAACAGATGTTGAAGGATCTCTACTGATGAAGCATCATCTTTGTCCAATTCATGTACAATTGATTTAACACTATCAAAATTATCTGCATAATATAATACTGCAGAGAGCCAAGTCCCTCAGCAAGTGGCAGTGGGTACTGATGGTAATTGAATGTTAGGATTTTCTTTTTGAACAGATCAGTTCTTGTAGGGGATTTAACAAAGAGTTTCTTTCCATTTGATACTAATCTGTCCACATTAGGATACAAGGATTAGATAGTTTCACACGCTCTGTGTAGAGCATGCATTACGCAGGTTATCAATTTTGGATAACTGACATAAAGGGCTTCCATCTGAACTGAATATACCTTTAAGTTCTTTACCATACTGCTGTAACCGGGTACTTTCACTACATTTTTCCTTCAGCATTCTGGCGAGCACTGTACGTGACACAAGTACTCATGTAAAATGAGAACTAATGTACGACAACAAATTAGGTAATTAGTTGGTTTAGCGCTTGCAAAATAAACAATTGCCTCCCAGCCTTCATTGTGACAACACTGTTTACAAAAATTAACAGGAGTATTATCGAGTTACCATTATGGTTACAGTGGTTGTAGGGAAATAAATTCTTTGTTGTATGTTTATACTTAGGGCCACTGAAACATTAAACTACCGTATGTCGATTTGTAATAGCCACAGCAAGTATACCTATCAAGTGTTCAGTCTGGCACCATAGTTATGTGGGCAGAAATATAAAATACTAGGAAATGCGTGTTTTATATACGAATGGCAAGCACTTGACTCAGTAATTAAAACATGATTCAATCTGTTGCAAAAGCATGCCAGGTTATTCCAGAAAAAACTTGACATTGAAATGTTAAAAATATGTGTTAATAACCTATTTATGAAAAATGTTCAATTACATATAAAAATATTTATTTACCTAAAAATCTGTTCCCTATTCATCACTCATTGTATGAGTTTTTAACATTTAAGTACATGGTTACCATTCCCTACCCCCTTATTTTCCCAAGTTAGTAACCCCCTGCAATTCTTTTGTCCATAAAAATGCAAAAACATCTCAAAGGGAAATGATTAGGCACAGTAGAAGAGATTCAAAAAGCACCACAGTATGTGCTGAAGAGGTTAATGAGTTAATGTTCAGCAGCATTTCTGAACATTAAAATCATGTTGAAGCTGATGCATCAATACAGTGGGTGATGAATTTAATGGAGAGTAAGTCGAGTATTTTTTTTAAGTTTGTTTTTTCATAAATAAATTTTGGGAACTTTTTGGCAGCAC
Organism: Magicicada septendecula; assembly: GCA_034769895.1. Lineage (NCBI taxonomy): Eukaryota > Metazoa > Arthropoda > Insecta > Hemiptera > Cicadidae > Magicicada > Magicicada septendecula. Next base: position 425,111,147 of record CM068375.1, on the reverse strand, counting down.
CTTTTATCAACAGTCTTTATTTCCACAACTTTGAGCATTATAAAATAAAAGAAGAAGGATAAAAGGAAAAAATAAAAGAATGCAAAGGAGGATAGAAGGATTATGAAATCTTCACATTTGTTCCCAAAAGTGAGTCAGTAAACAGAACAAAAACAATAATGTGTAGTAATTCCTATGACAATAACTTCAATGTGATGTTACTGGCTTATTTTTGTGAATGATTATAGTGTATGCTGAAATAACAAGAAAGTACATAAAAACTCTTTAGCTAACTCTGTTTATTGACATAAACAAAAACATTTTATACAGCATAATAACAAAAGTGTATTGCAAAAAAGAGAACATGAACACAAATAAATCAGTTCAAAAGGCAGATTTAATTATATAGTAATATACTAATATAAAGTGATTTATCATTACTGATAGTGTTTCCAATGTTTTACAACATTGCTAATGTAATAACATCATTTGTACTTCGATGATTAAGAACTGCCAGCCCTGACTTTTGATACATACGGCTGTACTGAAAGTAAATACCAGATTTCTTGGATTATTTTTCTTAATTATAATCAAATCTAAATATATATCCATACAACTCATGAACTAAGATGTTGAATGTTACTCAGAGATGAGATGGATGTAAATTGTTTTAGGCTTCTAAGAGCAAGGAAAATACTAAAATCATGGAACTATATATATAAAATAATAAGAAACATTGATATTTTGCTATCTGAAATATATTGTCAGGACAATCAAAATCCTGTGCAAATTTGTTCCATTACTCGTTTCTCGTTCATAAAAGTACTCTCATTTCACATTTTACATTAGTGTTTCTCAGACAAGGTTTATGTCTCACTTTATTCATACAAAATTCTGTAAAGATTATTCATGGATATTATAACGCGTATAATCGTTACGTACCTGCAAAATGTGTACATAGAATAATGTGTTTTGGATGATTAGTGCGTTCGCCTCGCACCAGGTCGTTACAGTAATTTTGGTGGCTAGCGATGTTCGTAGCGTAGTTCTGATCACCTGTATATTACGGCAGTAACCTTACCTGCTATTCTTAGGGGGTGTGATAATCCCGGGTGGCGCCAAGTCGTTTTACAAAACAACTAAAAACCGTATTTGAACAAGTTATCAGCGTAGCGGGTTGGTGTATTCGAATCGTTCCCGCTCGCACAGCCGTCTCAATCGTCGCTTCTGACGAATAACTGGCAACTAGCTTACTGCTACGATTTACTCTTCAATACAAGTAATTATTATATAGCACTCCCTAAGAAATGATAACGCTTGTTACTCCCTGTAATGAATATTTTTTAATGGTGATAACTGGAAACATTTACAATTACAATAAAATAATTATCGTTTGATTACATGAGATCTTATTTTCAGGGCGGCGAAATAATTTAGAAACCATTTAACCTAGCGTCTGTTTACGTTAGGCTTATTACAGTTTTGGTTTCAAAAATCCGTGGATTCTTTTGACTATGAGTTAGAGAACTACAATGGTTACAATAAAAATACAAATTACCTTAATCTAAGAGTACAGGAAATATAAAGTGTGTTGTTACAATCTGTTGTGTGGTGTTGTAAAGGTGTTCTGTAAGTTCGTGTTCAATTCTTAGGTTATTTTATGTTAACAATGTTTCATTATGTTTTAATTTGCTTAAATACTCTATGAAAGAGAAATATTATCTTTATAGTGTGGTAATTTTACCTTTCAAAATTATTTAAAGTGATTAGGGTTGGTGGAAAATAAATAATTGGATAGTACTTAACAATTCGACGTGCATAGAGGCCTTTGTAGTTGGTTCGAGATAGGAATTGGCTGCATCAAATCAGTTTTCTTGGCTTTTGGGCTTTATTAAATTGTGGCGTCCTTTCGTCTTGTGTTTGGACGTTCCATTTATGGATAATTTCCGTTTATTCAGGTCTTGGGTCTTGTAATATTGGTTGTAGTGGTCATCTGCTTCTTTGACGATTAGTTTTCAGCAACTTTATACTATTATTTTCATGATTTACACTGAAAAAACTTTCTTCCGGACTTCTGCATCTGTATGGCTTGGTGACGCTTCGCTTCTTTTTTTCTCTTTACTAATTTCTAACGGTATTTTTCTGTCAACAACCGCTGTTTCCATAGTAACGGTATTTTTCGAATAGGCTTATTTTGAGTTGATGTATTGTTATCGAAACTTCGAATCCTTCGTATATCTTCTGATTACTGTTATTCCTCCATCTTCCTTCCTGGTTAATAAATATTGTCACTATAGTATTTATTCTCGTTCATAGATTATTTTGATACCCCACAAGCTTGGGTATTTTCAGATTTTAAGTTTTTACAATTATGTTAATGCTTGTTAATTACATTTCTTTTTATATAATAATGCCTATTACAATATTTTGTGTTATAAATGATCTACAATTTATCCTTGGTGATTCCTTCACCTCAGATTTTCTAAATTCTGATTCAATTTGTTATAATCTTTGTATGTTTGGTTCTGACAGTTATGTTTTTTCTAGGCCTAAGTAGCCATTATAATAATTTACTTGTTTCGTTCAAATCACATTTTGTTTCAGCCTATTGGGCTTACTTTGTTATTTTTATTAGTTGTGTTGTGTTTTGAGTCTGTAGGTGTTTTGTTTATTATTCAATATTGCTCTCCTTATTTCAATCTTAAAAATATAACATTAGGTTTATGGACTGCACATTGCATTCAGCCATATCCTCTTCTAACAATAACATGAACACAATTTTTTATAAGTTATTAGAGTTATTGTTTTGATTAAGAGATATCATCACTCACTCCTAACTTATCCTTATTTGCTAATTTTTTAGTTTATAACACATATTATCTGTGTTGTGATAAACAACATCACTTGTTATTAAATTAATAATAGTCCTTTATAAATTAGGTATCTTTGTTAGTTTTTTGACTTCTCAATCTCTAAACAATTTTTATATTCCCTCCATGGTAACACCTTCAATTTATTCTATTCTGGAATCCTCCCTTTTTACTTACTACTGGCTATAGTTAACTTAACTCTATTGAACATCTTTTTAAATAAAAAGTCATTATCACTTCTAGTGTTTTTCTATCCCTTATACTATAATTCACTCTTAATACTACTTATTTATCAGTTATCTATGCACTGTTTATTTCCAACTTTTACCTTACCTTCACTTGTAAATCACTTATTGTTAATTACAATTTCACTAGTGTCACACTTCACTTTGGGGTTCTTACACCTACACTATTACACTATATCACTGTTTATATCATTTGTTTGATAGTGGGTGACCCCTATACTTATTTCTCTTTCATGACTTAATCCTAATGACAATTAATACTTAATAACTAATACTTACTGACTAATAACAATTCTAATTTGTGGTTTCTGGTTGCCTTTTTAATGGGTAGTAACCGTTATCTCTCCTTCCTCCTGATAACCCTTGTTTTGGTTTCAATGCTCTTGGTGAGTGCTATTTTACTTATTTTGGTGAACCATTCTTGGTTTTCACTTTTGCTCGTCTCCCTCCTTCTTCATTTTCCTTGTTCGTTTAATATATTAGGTCCTTTCATCCGTTTCTTGGGACATTTTGGGGTCATTTAAACCCATAAACTTGTTTCCTTGTGGCTTAGGTTTATTATTTTCTTATCCTCGTTGTTTATTTGTGGTTCCCTTCTTTATGTTTGGGTTGTTGTCTCAATCACTTTAAAATATTTACATTTTACTAAGTATGTTCCGTGGTTCCCTTCTTTATGTTTGTGTTTTGGTCTCAATCACTTGGGTTGGGTTATAGTCGTTGTATTGTCGTGTCATATTCCTTATATTTTTATTTAAAATCAATCATTTCATTTGATAAGAAGTATTTTTTACAATTATAAATATTTTTTTTTTATCTCTGGTACGGGGTTGGCTATTTGTGTCGTGACAATATGCATGTTTAACCACGGTCTACACCATAACAAGATTACGCTAAAGATAACTGCTGGCTTCAATTTAGTTTTACAAGTAAATCAGCAAAAAAATATGATAATAATAATAAATTGTTATAAAGAAATCGATATTTTCTTCAAAGCATTAGGTCAATGATATGCTGTTAACTGAGAATACTCATTGCATCGTAAGATCCTTACGGCACAGAATAGTCGCACATTTTACATGTACAGTGTAAGTACAGCCTTGTTGCAGATAACCCATAGTGCACTACTTCTTTCCCAAACAGAGACAGCAAGTAGATATTGTACAGACATAGGGCTATTGGTGTGGAGAATAAAAAAATTTACATTTAATGGTAGTTCTAGAATGTTTTGTAATATATAAAATTCTGGTTTCTCAAAAGGCACTTTTAGAATTCTATTAATTTAAGACAACTTAATGAAAATAAGTTACGGACTTTATGTATGAAAAATAAGAATTGCAAGGTTTTGTGTCTGTGTGTCAGATACTTCAGTTTAATTTTACAAGAGAAGATTGCAACATAATGAACACAAACTAATTGTTACATAATGGCAAAATAACACTAGTTCTTTTTAAGTGATAATATTACAGAACTCGTCTTAAGATGAGTTAAGGGCTATAGTTGAATAGACAGACTAAGAAATGAAATGATTAGATAAGAACTTCAGGTATTCAACTTAAATGAAAAGATAAATTTAATAGAAACAAGTGGCAAGAACATTTAGAAAGAATGCAACAATACAGGATTCCAGTAAAAGCTAAAAAATACAAAGCCAGTGGAAGAAGAAATTGAGATAGACCAAGGAAAAGGTGGGAACCATAACAGGCAGAATGCCTAAAACATGAAGTGAAGAAGAAGAAGATATTACAGAAAAGAGTTTGACATCAAATCACTACCTAATTGAAGTACACATCTGGACTAGTCTTTAGCCAATGAAGCATTTGTCTGCATTTTTATGAAAAATCAATAATATTATCTGTAGGCATAGATGTGATTTTTTTCTCCAGATACCTTATTTCTAATGATTATGATTTATATACACAATCTGCTAACTCCAAATTTATACATGATATAGATAGTACATAAAATATAGATAAAAGTAGTACATATAGATAGATTCACTAAACATACGTGATGAAACTAAAGTAAATACAGTTACTGAAAAACAGCACTGAACCCGTGATTACTACAACCTGACAATTTGGAATGTAAAATCCTGAATAGACACTGCTTCCAAACTAGGCTGTTGGAAAGCAAAGAACCCGTACTGCTTAATCTAACTTGGACAACACAAATTCATCTTATGATTAAGGCACTATTTCCTAATGTAAAATATTTTCTTTTTTTTTTTAATACACAACAGTATGAAACAATTCACTGTAATGTGATACTTTGTTAGTCAAGAAGAAACATTTATATATAAATAATGCTGCATATACAGAATGAAAGCTACTGATTTGCCTAAACGGAACTGTCAGAGGCTACAGGAATGATCACTGTAATGTAGATACAGACAACACAGCCATCACTTAGTAGAAGCAGACTGGATTTCCATAAGAGCAGGAGAAAATCAGAAAAGAAAAAATTCCTAATTATGTATAGAATTAACAGACTGGTGAGAGATTGCATAAAACGTTCATAACACACTTGCCCGCATGAGCTCACCACTCTATATTGCTCAAAGAAGACAAGCTATGCGAGATAATGATGACTATATCTCTTCAGAAAATGCTAATGAGGTATTCAAAAAATAATTCACATCACTTAAGCCCTTGCATTACTCATGAACCCTAAGGGCTTAATGAACTGTATTTAGAATTTAATACATTTTCACATGCTTTGGACTCCTGTCCAACTGACGGCTACAGAAACCATTTCTCTCCCTAATCACCTGTTCCAAGTTTTATGGTCTGTTTATTTACTATATCATCATCATCATCATCCTTTGTGGGTTAGGGTAGTAGGCTGTTCCAGTGTCAATGGAATTCATCCAACCATCGTTTTTGGAGTCTTTCCACACTTCTCTTCCCATTGGATCATAATCAAAGGGCTCTTCTTCAAAAGCTAGTTGGATCCATTCTCTCTAACTGTAACCGCCACTCTGTTTTTTACCACGAGATTTTCTCATTTAAGCTTACAGCTATGCCTAGCTCCATTCTAATATGATCATTTCTGATAAGATCTCTCTTGGTGCAACCCTTTACAGCCCTCAAGAACTTCATTTCCATTTCTGGTATTCTAGATATATCTTTGGACTTTCTAATCCGAGTCTCACTACCATACAGTAGTTGAGGTATAGCCATTGCATTATAATATTTCAATTGCATCTCTTTCCTTGTTTTCTGCTTTAAGTGTTTAACGATACATCCAGAAAGCCACTGGAAGAGACTAATATATAGTGGAGTTGAGAAGATGGAAAGAGCACAGGCAGCAGTAGCTGTATATGTGGATAACAATTGGAAACATAAAATAATAAGTTTATTTACTACGTAACTGTTAATCTTTATTCCTCATTTTCACAGTGGATTTTAAATCATTCCGTTATTATTCCTGTCTCTTTGTATACGTGTTGACTGCATCTTTGCATGTTATACAGATCTGTCCTCAGATTTAGTTTTTCTTGCAACTTTTCTGCTAATGTGATTTTAGTAAAACCCTGTTAAAATGCTCTTTAAGAGACTCCATGAAAACCGAGTATTAGAACAGTGCTACAGTAGTTCTACTTGTTTCAAACAACAATGAAAATGAATAGAAAATTTTAGAAAAAAGAAGCATATTAGACATAATAAACAGGAAGTGATTCGAGCACAATAAACAGGTTATTTTGGAATGGTTGCCAAATATGAGACAAGCATGGACGGGACAAAAACGCAATTATATGAAACAGAGAATTAAGGGGAAGTGTTTTAATGGGTAGTTTTACTGTATTAAACGTTTATCTCTTCTTCTATCCTGTACTATCATATAGTTTTACTGAATTACAAATCACGTAGCATTGCCTCTGTAATGAATCAGACCCAGTCTCTATCATTGTGAGTCTTATACACATTGGCACTATGGTGCATGGCTCACTCCCATACACCTCATGTTCCCATGGCAGTAAACTGATTCAATGCGTCATGAAATAGCTGAAACCAAAAAGCAGTGCTGCCAGGTCAATGAAACCTCTTTTCCCCATATAGCTAACAAAAATTTTCCCACTGCCACTAACATTGTGCTTTACGCAAAGCATAATATTTTAAAGAATGTGAGCATATTCTGAACGTTTAAATATTATTACAAGAATAATACGAAGACTAAAAATAATTTTTTTCTTTTGTATCGGCCATCTTAGGACCACATGCCAATTTCAATTCTTTATTCTTTTCTTTGTCTCCAATATTCTTCCTGTCTTCAGTCCACTCTGAACCTGCGTTTTTCTCTCTCCTACCCTGGACTCCTTCCACTTTTAACACTTTTGCCCAAAAAACTTCTCTTCCAATTGCTTCTTCCGCGTTTATATTATTTTTTCTAAATCCTTTTGGATTTCTTTAATCCAACTTAATAATAATTTCTGTTATATTTTCTATACTCTGATATATTGTAACTAGCTTTTCGCCGCGTTACAAATCCAGGGAACCCTTCGTAATTAAACTCCGTTAATTAGAAGGGCTGCCTACGTTGTAACAGAATTGATCACAAATAATTAAAATAACATATTACTTACTAGCTGTGTAATTGTTTACTTTGTGTAAGGAAACAATGGCAAGGTATACAATTGATTTAAGCACTCCTCATATGTGTGTAACAAGAAGACTTCTCTTTATTCAACATTTAAGAAAAACATATACTGACTGATGCCATGACATTACTAACTCAATTATTAAATTATCGAAAGGTTTCTTTAAACTTTGGCATCAAACTAGATTCTATATAGTTATACCTCGGATCCGGGTGAACTTTCTGTATTAAAACTTTTAATTATACTCTTTTCATGATATTAGCTTGCAAGACTTTCTTTTAATTCAACATTTAAGAATTGTATTATTGCTTGAGTTATATTACTCTACATTAACATATAAACTGTTACAACGTATGAAGTTAGAATAGTTACATGAAATATTAATTAATAAGATATAATCTTATGAACATTAGATTTAATTTATAAGTCTTTACAAAGTTAATCATTTCTGAAAAGTCTCTTTCAAGATGTGTTGTGTAACAAATATTAGTAACCCTCGATAGACAGGCTATCGAGTCACCTTTTAATTGGTATGCAGAAGACTCCTCCTGGGGTATCAGTCTTGGGAAACAGGAACAGCTACGTCGTCATCTCGGTCTGGCTTTCCTCTGTAAAGGACTCCAAAGTTCGCAGTTAGTACAATATGTTATGCAGCTATCTACGATGATCGTGTAGATTCTCGGATGTCCTGATCTGCATATTCTGTCACGTGCAGTAGAGTTTGTGGCTTCTGCTAGTTCACATCTCCGGGTATTACTTTGGAATAGTTGTTATTCGTTGAAGTACGTAGTCATCTTGTGTTACACTTTTTGTTACGTTTCAATACTTTTTGTTTTACATAACTTTAAACTTATTGTCTATTCATATGACTACATTAATTAATACATCCAGACGCTTTAATAAACTACATCTGGTACACTTTCTGAAGATGAAACCAAATATGATACACATATTTGAAGAGCATAGCTCTTACGTCTACACAGTACGGAGTCGCCATTGCAAGAGAGAGAATTTACGCTCCCTTCGCCAGGTACTGGACAAAAGTTAGTGGGAGAACTTCCGCGCGAGAATATAGTTCCTAACTATATTTAAGTTAACATTTTTATTTATTTAAACTATCCCTAAACAAATATACATAATTTAAATTAGTTGTTTTAGCGACTATTTATGTCTTCAGATTTTATTATTATTAACATTAGTTTTTTATCTTATTCTTACTCACACAAGACTCTGAAAGCATGTCGAGTCTGGAATCAACAGGAAAGCGCCTGCTTACAAGCAAAGGGTTAAATACGACATTAATAACGCTTTACAATTTATCTTTTTATTTAAGTATCTTATAACTAATTAATTATAACTGATTAAGTTATAACTTATAACTGAGTACATACAGGTATCTTATATTAAAACAGTGAGATTTAAATAGCTTAAGACCTCGCAACCTTAATTTTTAAAATTTTTTATTTTCTAGATTATTTCTTTTATTTAAATCGTCACATACTCCACCGCTTGAATTGCACGCTGCGGTTAAGCTTTTTTTTTTGAGTCTAACTCACTATTGGGGACTGGGATATTGAATGGGTTTAGTGTGTGTAATTTCTTTCACATACTTTCTTGTACACTTTACAACGTTCTCCACATAGTTATTACTTATAGTTACAGCACAGTACACTTTACATTCTTATGAACTACCTTTTTTTTTTTTACATACTATTTACACTAAATATTTACACAATTAAAACACAAAACTCTTTCTTATCTCTATCACTTAATTTTACTACTGGTTTTTTTGTTTGTCTTACTCTCTCTTCTGTAGAGTAACTTTCTAAATCTCTACTATTTAGAATTCTATCTTTTCTTCTGTGAGTCCTATATATATATAACTCATGTAGTTAATGATTGTTAGTACCCATCTAGTTAATGATTATTCATTAATGCATGCTTCGCAGAACTGGAACTCAGGTTGATCAGGCCTCGTTTCCAAACTCTACGTTTTACATTTCTTACGCGGATTCAGAAATATAATTTTCTTTACTACCTAGTATTCCTTTTCCTTTTTTTTTATACTATACCGTCACTTCTTCTTATACAACTTTAGTTGCGAAATATGCGTTCTCCGCACATATTTCTGAGTTGCAGTTTCGCACAGGGCTACTGTAACTGGAGTTAGGTACTTTTGGATTTGATAAGGGCCACACCATCTGAATGATAGTTTCGAGGTGGTCTTATCAATCGCACTACTAATGGGGTGAGTCTTGTACATTACCAAGTCACCTACTTGGTACCTGACTGAGTTGCTATGATTACCTTTCTCGTGGTATCTTCTGGATTTTTCCAAGCTTGCTCTCAAGTTAGAGCGGGCTTTGTTCCATATTCTCTTTATCTGCTTATCCGTTATTTGCGGAGGCAGTAGATCGTGTATATTCCATCTTGTGGACCAAGGGTGGTTTGGTCGATACTTGTATAGTAACTCGAACGGGGTCGACTTGTGACCTTCGTGGTAATTGGGGACGGGGAGTACGATTAGTGGCAGTGTGTGAAGTTATTTATTATTATTAGTGCACAGTTGGTTTTTCCTAATTCCTTTAAATGACATTATTCATTTAAATGATCGCCTTCGTGAAATTCCCTTTTTCTTACTTCTTAAGTACTAACTTACATTTTAATCTTAATCCTAATTTCCAAACCTTAGATTGGAATGATCCCTACTTATCCGTAACTCACAACATCCCGGCCCGACTGACACCAGCTTACTCTAACTACGGAAGTTAGCTTTCAGCAATTATTAATGATCTTTGGCACATTTCAGCCCTACCATTTCCCTTTCAGTCGGCGCCGTTGTGACCTGTTACGTTACATATATAATCAATACTTGATTATATCTCATAAACTTATTTCTAATGTAATCTAAAGAGGATCCCATACTCCACTTTAGATCACTGGTTTGAGAGAAGCGGAATCTCACGAATATGATTCTCTTTTATCTCTTTTAACAATACTTAAACAAACTATGCGGGAGAGGAGACACTTTACATAATGCATACTAGTCATACTCACTAGGGGTGGTTTTCAATTGTTCAGGCTAGCACCGGTTTATCACAATAGGGAGGGTGCGTGGCTGTTTACTACATTTCCTACAATACTGAACACGCTTTAATTTTCTTACTTGCCACCACTGCGAAGTGTTTACAATACGCAACTTTACCTTTTATTATTATTCTTTTCCTTTAATTACTTCTACACTTCACACAATTTTAGTATAACTTAGGATTTATTTAGCTCTAGTATTTAAATCAATTATTATTATTCACTTTATTATTTATTAAACTACTTTGGGTATTTAAGAAACGCTCTTAGAACTATCGTCTATTTAATCACCATATTTATTTAGCACACTTTATATTCACAGTTTGGTTCCGTTCCAATGGCTTACTTTTGCACTCTCTACTTATGTGCCCATATTTGCCACAATTATAACAGGTGGGTTTTCTGCGAGGTGGGTACTTGGTTTCCGCTTTATCTGGGTTTACAATTAACTTACCAGCTTTGCGCACATAGTGAGGTTTACTAGAAACTTGACTTTCATACGAGGTTGTTACATCAGGCAGTAGTGCTTGCAATTGATGTCTATTATTTCCCGAGGTTTTCATTGCTTCTCTATTTTGATCTGAGTACCATACATTTGAAGAATGGATACTGCACTGTTCCAGATCAGCAATCGTATTGGGTCTATTTTGTTCTACCACATTAGCACGTACTTAAAATTAATACTATTATATTACACATATATTACATATAATAAATTCATAAGTAATCAATTTACACAAATTAGAAAAGAACAATTTCTCTTCTAAGGGAGAGACAGAAATCACACACATATCTTTCAATGTTAAATAGCCGATCAGCTGTTTACTGGAATGTAGGTCAGAGGGTGGCCTACATATTTAGTTAACAAAGGAGGGTGAGCGTGTGTGACAATGGGGTGTTTGCTTTTACATCTTATTGTCTACACAATGCGAGTGAATAACACCAACGATTTGAAACCGGTCGTTTTAAACTTGAGAAGGGGAGCACACTTTTGTACAATACATTTATTATTATTCCGCTTAGACAACACTTTGGCTTCGTTCTTTCATAAACCTTTCTCAATTAAATAATTACTTATTTTGTTCACAAGTTTTAAATCACGACTTCTACTTAATTACTTTATTATTATTTACAAAGTTATTTTTAATCAATTTTTTTTTATAACACATGCTAGTGTATGTAAGCAATGTAGTTGGACATACACTGTGCAGAATGATTCAGGAGACAACAGGTCGTAGTTTGTCGTAAACAAACCTGTTACAGATTGTTCGGTTGACCAAAATTGTTATGCTTGGTCACAGTTCATGTATGCAAGTACTTACATCGAATTATTCAGGTTGTGCCGGTAGGAACCTGCATATAGCATTTTGCATTGTATGACGCTAATGACATTTTACTTATACGTACTACCATCTACGTATTAATACATATTACGTTATTTAATAGTGTATTAAATATGTTTTGAACATTACATTTATTAAAGTAACTTTCTGAGTGCATATATCAATATTAAACATTTAGTTATTAATCATACTATTTATGTTTATCCACGCATAAATAGTGAATGCAATTTGTTTGTGACACATATACACAATTAAAACTCTTTCCTTTGTTTCCTTTATTTTTTTTTACAAGTAAAGTAAGCAGAGTAACGCACTTTTGTTTACGTCACGATGCTTAACAACCCTTTACATAAATTAGCAGAGTGAATGCACTTTTATGACACTCTGTAAACAATTACCCTTTTATTTTTTTACGATTTAGCAATTTAGCAATTTAGCAGAGTGGCGCACTTTTGTAACTAGCTTTTCGCCGCGTTACAAATCCAGGGAACCCTTCGTAATTAAACTCCGTTAATTAGAAGGGCTGCCTACGTTGTAACAGAATTGATCACAAATAATTAAAATAACATATTACTTACTAGCTGTGTAATTGTTTACTTTGTGTAAGGAAACAATGGCAAGGTATACAATTGATTTAAGCACTCCTCATATGTGTGTAACAAGAAGACTTCTCTTTATTCAACATTTAAGAAAAACATATACTGACTGATGCCATGACATTACTAACTCAATTATTAAATTATCGAAAGGTTTCTTTAAACTTTGGCATCAAACTAGATTCTATATAGTTATACCTCGGATCCGGGTGAACTTTCTGTATTAAAACTTTTAATTATACTCTTTTCATGATATTAGCTTGCAAGACTTTCTTTTAATTCAACATTTAAGAATTGTATTTTTGCTTGAGTTATATTACTCTACATTAACATATAAACTGTTACAACGTATGAAGTTAGAATAGTTACATGAAATATTAATTAATAAGATATAATCTTATGAACATTAGATTTAATTTATAAGTCTTTACAAAGTTAATCATTTCTGAAAAGTCTCTTTCAAGATGTGTTGTGTAACAAATATTAGTAACCCTCGATAGACAGGCTATCGAGTCACCTTTTAATTGGTATGCAGAAGACTCCTCCTGGGGTATCAGTCTTGGGAAACAGGAACAGCTACGTCGTCATCTCGGTCTGGCTTTCCTCTGTAAAGGACTCCAAAGTTCGCAGTTAGTACAATATGTTATGCAGCTATCTACGATGATCGTGTAGATTCTCGGATGTCCTGATCTGCATATTCTGTCACGTGCAGTAGAGTTTGTGGCTTCTGCTAGTTCACATCTCCGGGTATTACTTTGGAATAGTTGTTATTCGTTGAAGTACGTAGTCATCTTGTGTTACACTTTTTGTTACGTTTCAATACTTTTTGTTTTACATAACTTTAAACTTATTGTCTATTCACATGACTACATTAATTAATACATCCAGACGCTTTAATAAACTACATCTGGTACACTTTCTGAAGATGAAACCAAATATGATACACATATTTGAAGAGCATAGCTCTTACGTCTACACAGTACGGAGTCGCCATTGCAAGAGAGAGAATTTACGCTCCCTTCGCCAGGTACTGGACAAAAGTTAGTGGGACAACTTCCGCGTGAGAATATAGTTCCTAACTATATTTAAGTTAACATTTTTATTTATTTAAACTATCCCTAAACAAATATACATAATTTAAATTAGTTGTTTTAGCGACTATTTATGTCTTCAGATTTTATTATTATTAACATTAGTTTTTTATCTTATTCTTACTCACACAAGACTCTGAAAGCATGTCGAGTCTGGAATCAACAGGAAAGCGCCTGCTTACAAGCAAAGGGTTAAATACGACATTAATAACGCTTTACAATTTATCTTTTTATTTAAGTATCTTATAACTAATTAATTATAACTGATTAAGTTATAACTTATAACTGAGTACATACAGGTATCTTATATTAAAACAGTGAGATTTAAATAGCTTAAGACCTCGCAACCTTAATTTTTAAAATTTTTTATTTTCTAGATTATTTCTTTTATTTAAATCGTCACAATATTTCATCATTAATAATTTTATTCTTTAATTAATCTGTTTGCCATCTGATCACATCGGATAACAAAACGTAAATTACTTCTTACATATTGTTTGTACATATATGTATACTGAAAATAACATGACATGTGACATTGTAGCTATTTATGTTCATTGTAGCTATCGATTTCTTATTAAAAAGTACATGTAAACTCTACTATGGCCTTGTCTCATTTAACTATCTGTTCACTCTTATTTGAATCTTAATTCTTTATAGCAAATACTCTTTTACACCATACAAATAGAAGAAGCAACCTTTTACACATTGAATCAGTTCACTCGCCACTCGACACTGAAGTTCTCATTTCTGGCATGTGTCCCATGACACACCCACTTTTTATTCTTGTCTTAGATGTGACACCTTTATCAGTATGATACTGTTTATGCTTCATACTATTTACTTGTTCTCTTAAAATTTCCTGTATTAAAAATAAGTACAACACGATAGAAATGAAATTACGTAGCAAATGCATGGAGAAAGAATAATATTTAACCCCATAAATATGAAGCACATCATATGGTATCACAACATGAAATGAATGCTTGATGATCGTAGATACAAGAAGTTGTTGAACTGGGTTCTCCAGATAGAAGAAGGAAAAGATGTTTACAACAAGGAGAGTGGGAAGAAGAAATCTTCTGGCGAGAAACGTCAGAGATGTTAGTAGCTGCATATTATATATAATATTTGGATGGATGGAAAATTCCCTGTAAAGAACTCTATGACTTCATATGACTATGCGTAAATACCTGAATGTCAATTCCTACTTTATTAGGTTTTCATTGAAAATCAAACGAGTGCACTGCAGTGAGGTTCCGGAGGTAATTACATACTTGGTTTTATTGGAAGACATAAAACAAACTGGATCTAGAGTAGGCCTACAACATTTAGTAAGTAATAATAAATATATTTACCTTATTTCCTGTCTCGTGACCACATGTATTAATGCAATGAATATTATTTACGCGTTTCAATACTATGTATCGTCATCAGAATATATATTAAAATATAAATCACTCAATGAGGCCGTTAAGAATTTAAAACATTAAAATCACAAAATCGAATCCAAACATATAAGTATTTATGTGACGCGAGTGCGCACTCGATGAAAGCCGGCCGGACACTGCTTGATATCAGTTACAGATAAATTTTAGTGCTGTGTTATATAATGGATTCGACTTGAAATGCAAGTGGTCGTTTAATATGAAATTACGGTAGTATTTGTCATTATGTGCTCTATATATTTCAAATTCTTCACGTGCATTTAAATAAGCGCCTTTACCACAGACATGTAAGGGTTTCAAATTGGTGTCAAAGCTTGTATAATTATGGTTCTCCTGTATAAGATGACGAGCATAGTTAGACTTTATACAAGATTGTGTTGTCAAATCCTTTACATTATGCTTTGGAGTGTGCTCAACGAAACGTTTATAAAAACTTCTCCCTGCCTGACCAATATAAAAGCATTCACTCTCATTACATGAAAGCTTATAAACACCTGTTTTCATTTCCAAAGGTGTACTGGTTCTATTACGACGCTTATTAAATAGATTGTTACTGGTTTTAAATGTTACAGTTCTATTGTTACTATTTAATACTTTTGATAAAATTTTGGGAATAATACTGGTGTAGGCTGTTGAAATAAAGGTTGGTTCCTTATCTTTTATCATTCGAGGTTTCGACAATATACGCTTATGCTTTTTAAGGAGGTTATCAACCATGGAAGATGTGTAACCATTGGCAACAGCAATGTGTTTTATAATATTTAATTCAATCCTAAAATCATTTTCATTGAGAGGTATCGTTAACAACTTGTGTATGAAATAATTATAATCCGCCATTTTCTGCGAGAATGGGTGGTGTGAGTCAGCAGGTATGGTTACATCTGTGGTAGTGGGTTTCCTATATATACTATATTTCAATTTATCATCACATTTGGTGATGGTCAAGTCAAGAAAATTCAGTTTGTTATCTATTTCTGTTTCATGTGTAAATTGAATGTGTTTGTTGATATTATTTAAAGATTGTTAAAGTTTTCTATTTGACGTAATGTGCCTTTGTATATTATGAATGTGTCATCCACATATCGTGCGTAGAACATGATGTTTTTCTTATGATTATTATTAGAAAACAAGTGTGTGTTTTCATAATGATTTAAATAAATATCTGCCAAAAGGCTTGATAGCGGCGAGCCCATTGCCAAACCATCGCGTTGACTGTAAAAACTGTCATCAAATTCAAAATAATTTTGCTTTAAAATAACTTCAAGTAGGTTTACTAATTCATCTATTGCTTGAGTGTTTAATTTGTTGCATTTCATCAGATTGTCCCTTAGAATGTTAAGTGTATCGTTTATTGGGGTATTTGTGTACAAATTGACAATATCGAGGGACACTAATTTATAATTAGGAAATAATTTGATATTATTAACTTTACGTATAAAATCAGTTACATTTTTGACGGTGTGGTTGTTATATATTATCCTTAATGATCTTTACTAATTTTTTTGCTGTACGGAACCCTGGCGCTGTGGTGAAATTAACTAACGGTCTAATTGGCATATCATTTTTATGGATTTTTGACAATCCAGTTAATATCGGGGCTTTAGCATTACAAGGTTTTAAGTAACGGTGAGTACGTTCATCAAATAAACTTGTACTTTTATTAATCTGTATATTAAGATCTTTGACATAACGGTGTGTAGGGTCTAATGCTAGGTTTGTAATATTATTGTTTGAAATGAAGTTATGAACTTTATTCGTGTATGTTATATTATCCATTATTACCAGAGTTCTGCCTTTATCTGCCTTACTAATGATCGCATTATTATCAAGTAATTTGGTTTTTATCTGTTTCAGTATTTTATAGTTTTCTCTGGAACTTGTTATTAGTTAAATGATTAGACGAGTTATGCGACATGTGTGTGTTCATGATTCTCCTGAACCGGTTGTTTATCAGATGACGTGCCTCGTCTTGCATTTTTGGATCAGCGATGGCTTTCACTGCTGTTTCGGCGCTGATAAGCTCATGGGCAATATGATAATTATTAAAGACCGGCAGAATACAATAATTTATGCCTTTATTCAATAAGTTTAACTCGTCATTGTTGAAGTTTATAGACGTAAAGTTAGAAATGCGTGGGTAGAAAACATGATTACATTGCATAATATTCATTGCGTTAATACATGTGGTCACGAGACAGGAAATAAAGTAAATATATTTATTATTAGTCATTATAAGTGGCCTGGATGCCGACAGACATGTTATTCAAATTTTGTAAGTGCAAGGGAGAGTAATGCTTAATTTATTGACCTTCAATAAATACAGCAGCTTACTACAACTAAATAAATCAATCCATTGTTGTTATTGTTCTTCGTCTTCTTTGCAAGTATAAGGCTCAAAGCCTATTATGTTGTCTGTTGTTACAACACTGATCTCGTCATCTTTTCAGACCTCTTTTACCTTTTCAGTTCATTGTTTAAAACTAAAACTCTTTGTATAAACAAAATTCATAGAAACAATGTTTTACAATACAGTGCGTTTGGAAAGCCCCTGTGCATTATACTTGACGAGTTGGCAGCACTGTTTGAACTGGTAACACTGTCTGTGTTAGTATTATATAGTATACATACAATTATGTAATAACCTAATGGGAAAATTTAGAAACATTTAATCATAAAACAAGTAATAAATTAATACCAGAACAAATTCAGGTTAATACAAAAAATTATATTTTCAAAATTACTAATTAATTAAAATAATAAATATTTATAATTATACTACTACTGACTCGGAACACTAAGTTTTTTAATGATAAAAATTTTACTTTTTTACAGGTAAAAACTTAGTATTCCAAGTCAGCACTATACTTATAATTAGTTAATCAACGGACATGACATTGACAACAAAATCCAGAAATATTTATATTATATTTTACAATTAATTGTATAACATATTTTATATACACATTAAAACATGAAATTTAGTATACATATAAAACAGCTGTTTTGAACAAGTGATTTACAATTTTTTTATATTTATTAATTTACAAAATAATAAAAATATAAAAAAATTTTATACGTATGTATATATTATATATAGTGTACTATAGATGCATATATGGTATGTACTATTATTATTCTGTAGTCAAGTGTACAGTTACTTTTTGAACTGGCACAGAACTCTTTTGAAGCAAAGAAACAAACAATTCTTCTTGACTCACAAAGGCGTTCACAACGGTGAATATTTCAGATAAACTTATCAGACTTTTCTATAATTGTAAATAATAGGTACATTAACAGAGAATGTGTTAAGCAGGGCAGGCTACTGGCTTGTAGCTATATGCGGTACAATACTACCAGTAATACTGAAGTTTACAATGGCAAAGAAGTAAACTCTAATAATAGGTACATTAACAGAGAATGTGTTAAGCAGGGCAGACTACTGGCTTGTAGCTGTATGCGGTACAATACTACCAGTAATACTGAAGTTTGCAATGGCAAAGAAGTAAACTCTAATAATAGGTACATTAACAGAGAATGTGTTAAGCAGGGCAGGCTACTGGCTTGTAGCTGTATGCGGTACAATACTACCAGTAATACTGAAGTTTAAAATGGCAAAGAAGTAAACTCTAATAATAGGTACATTAACAGAGAATGTGTTAAGCAGGGCAGGCTACTGGCTTGTAGCTGTATGCGGTACAATACTACCAGTAATACTGAAGTTTACAATGGCAAAGAAGTAAACTCTAATTATACAAAATATGATTTTTATCTGTTTATCTGCATTTATATGCTTAACAGTTCTGTTACCTACTGAGTACTCAATAAGTTAGTAAGATGTACATAATAGCAGATTTAATACGTACAATTTAATAGGTGTGAAATGTTCTTCCAATATTAACTACTTCTACACGTAAAATGTAAATACTTGATCACGTCAGGAGACGTGATGTGACATTTCACTAATCACGTCGGTATAATCAGAGTATTATAAACTAATTTATAATTTATTATTATTACATAAATTATATTTTATTAAAATGTAATTTGCAAGTGATTTACATAATCCTCTGATGATACTGATGTAATCGGTGAAACGCGGGCCAGGAGAAAATACAATAATTTTACTTGCAGAAGTAGTAAATGTTTGACTTTACGTACATTATACAGGAAACCAAATTTGTTAAAATACTTACCGCTAATAATTAAACTCTAACAATGTTACTAAAACTAAATAGGCAGCCCAGTTTGCTCACAGACGCTTTCATTCATTTAAAAACCCCATAATTTAAATCATTCCCCCTTTTATATGGAATATTGATAATAAACTGTTAAAATACGATTACTTGGTGTGGCATCGTAGTTAACTCCGCGTTTTGCGTCTCACATAGTTCCAAGGTTTGGTGTACAAAAACAAAACCTTAGTTCACATAAATTAAATGTAACTGTTTCATAATTATTTTCATTTTACACTGTCTCCGACATCGTTCACAGACACTATTTAGGTCGGCCGACCCTCTAAAACAAATAGCACAAATAGCACACATCCGCCGTCACAAAACCTCGTGGCAAAAGAAATTCTCCAGCTCGACATTTTGTAAGCATCGCTCCCGCGCACATGCTGTGGTCGTGCGTCTGGGAGTGTAACACAACATTGCATTTCTTGGAATGTGTTGCGTTCCAATGTCACGCCTCGCTCACACTGCCCTGTTACTGCGTTCTTTGTTTGATTGACGAAACTGTTCTTTGTAGAGGACTGGCAGCATTGGCCAATAAATGAATGATTTAAATAAAATTGAAAATACCCTTTTTCGCCCCGTTACATGTTGCCTAACTATAAATAAATTCAGCACGCTTTTTTGAATTCCAGTGTCAAGTAACTTTTGTGCCACTCTGTAATTTATGGGAAAAAATGTTTATCACAGTAACCTATAGAAGAATTGAAATTAGTAAGATGTGAATCACAAGATTCAACTAACATTACAAAAATTAGTTACAAACGTAAAAACATAATGTTATATAATTAAAACTGTTGCATTCCCGTCGATTGCTCAAATTGTTGTGTTTAAACACTTCTGCCACACCTCAGGGGGCCATCTTCAATAGAAAAAAGAAAGAAAGAAAATATTCACAAGGATGAAACGCCGTACGCAGCTCACACTTAAGGGGTAAGCAATCGCAATGGCAAATTACTGAAGATGGCCTCACGGAGGTATGTCCAAAACATTTAGACGCAATAATTTAAGCAACTGACATTGGCCCAAAGCCTGGAATATAATGGTTTTAGTAATGTTGACTCTGGCAATGATAGCTTTCGTAATAAATAATCTTATATACTTCGCTGTGATCATCTTATAAAACAATATTTATGAACAACAATGTCTGATATTAACAAAAAAAAGGTCTAATATTATTTCTGGGACTCAAATTGGGAGTCAATAATTTCAAATACCTCAGGAACGATTGGCTAAAAATAGTAATCACACAAAAGAAAGCACAGCCTATATTCAGCACAACTACATTTACAAAAATGAAAAATTAATTTTTTAACCAAGAGTTAAGAATAGACTCGTGAGAAAGATTATTACACTGATGAATTTCCTTTGCAACTACTGAGTTGTTACAGAATAGTGATATGATCAAAGGCTGATGCATTGCATCTTAGGTTGATCTCATTATGTGTATTGAGTTCTCCAATGGTGTAGCACAGTTGTTGGTGTACAGAGCAAGCAGATGGCCAGCTGACTTCCCTTATTGGCAATTAAAAATGGATGAAGAGCAACAATAAAGGTGTATCCATAGAACCATTGAATAAGTATAGTAGAGCATGGATTATCTGAACCTCTCGGGACGAGGACCTGTTCGGATAATAGATCGTAAAATGAAAACTTTATTTCTCTTCACAAAAACAAAGTTTTTATTACAAAACCATTTCTAACATACTGTTATATAATTACAGTAACCTGTATACTGTACTGTAATGTATTACTAAGGCTAAAAATCATTGAACTAAAACTGAGTGTAAATAATATAAACCAAAAGTTAATTTAAACAAAATTAGAGTTTCATGACATACACTGTACTATAAAATTAATTAAAAATTAAAAAAACAAAACAAAACATACAGTACCATGGATTTACACTTTTTTTGAAGAATTGTTCTATCATCACTGTCTGCTTCAAACTGATACACCGTTTTCTCGCTGCTAAAGACGACTATCGTTTAAGATTCGTAAGCTGAATACAATCTATCTCCTCTTCTGTTTCGGCCCACTGTATCAGTACATAATTGTATTTTGCATTGAGTTCGGTTAATAGATGTTCGGATAATCGATACTCTACTGTACTTGATAAATGCAGTCTTGCTGATCTTGTCGTAAAAGCACACCTGGCAAATGTTTAAGAACTATATGTTAAAAATGCAGTCAACTAATAAACATACAAATTCATTACAGGTCAGTAGTACATTGTCAAAATAACTATTGAACATATACTTAACTAACATGAAGTTGACCAGAAAAATCACAATAAAAGTAATAAAATAAACCACTTAGTTAAAATTTAAGAGATTAATTGTTACTGTTATGAAACTGTTACATGAGCAAGCAAGCATAAAAAACCAAACAGCCTCTGCTACAACTACTACAGATACAACTTGTATCTGTCATACGATACGAGTTGCATGACAAGATCTTCTTTGTTGGTTATATTACTTTTAAGAAGGAAATAGTCATACCAAATTTGATAATTTGTTTATGTTAAAATGAAGTCTCTTAATGGCAATCAGTCTTTCAAAGAAATCATGCTTGCAGTTTTATGAAATGAAATCAATTTTTTAAAAGTATATACTCATTTTGCCACACTTCTGGTTGTGGTGTCTGGAATGACTATTCCCTAGCTATTCCTCTGAGACACTCCATTTGTTGAATAAAGGAGAGGAAACAATACTGACTGTAAAGTAAATGAAACTGAAGTTCTTACGACATGTGATGAGAGGGGCATCATGCTCGGTTAAGAATGATCATGGAGGGAAAAAATGAAAGGTACGGGAGTATAGGAGACAACACATGTCTTGTCTTAAAAACTTGAATTGGATTACTTCTACTCAACAACTGCTGCAAGCCAAGTACAAACTTCACATAATTCCACAGACTTTTACAGCCCGAGTCAAACACGTTATCTTCTAAAACTTGTGGACTTTCTGACTGTAGCCGTGTACTAAAAATTGAGTCTTGCTATGTTCCAATGTCCCAAAACACTGATAACAAAGAGATATATACGTTCCAAATGTCCCTACTCTGATAATAGTGACTGGGACACTGGAACACATCATGATTCCATTTTTAGTGCACAGCGACGCCCAACGAACCGATAAGTTTTACAAGAAACAAAATAAGAAATGTTTCCAACCCTCAATAGCAGATGGACCTCAACAAACACGAGGTTACCCTTTGAAGTTTTGCCCCCATAAACTTATAATGTAGAAGCATTCACTTGCAACTACTGATTTTGACCTGTGATATCTTGCATAAAAATTTGTTATGAATATCATGCATAAAATATCATGAATAAAAAAAGGGTCTACAAGAAACAGCTAGTTAGAATTGTCTACAGAAATTAGTCAACTAATGAGACCCCATGATACCCATGTCACTTATTCAACTCATATATTAATAAATTAATGCATACATTTGTGTGTCTTATAATGCATGCAAAGACGTTGTGAATAAATGGCATAAGTTCAACCTTATGTGCGGGACCATTAAGCGAACCCTTACGTCAGTAAAGGAACACGCCTAAAATTCTACAAGGTGATGGCCCTTCCCATACATCTTTATGGGTCTGAGAATTGGACTTTAACTAAAGGCCAGGCCAGTTGCATCCAACTGGCTGAAATGAGATTTCTCAGGCACGTAGCAGGGTATACTCTCCATGATCATAGAAGAAACACAGATATACGGCAGGAACTGAATATTATGAGTATACTCAACAGAATCGCCCAGTATCAGCTGAATTGGTGGGAACATCTTTGCCGAATGGATGACTGCTGCATCCCCAAACAACTCTGGAACTATCAGCCAAGGGGACGGAGAGGTATGGGACGTCCGAGGAAGCACTGGAGTGACCAGTTTTTGCCTGTTTGAGACTGGAACAAACCATGCTTGGTTTAATCTGTGAAGATGATGATGATGAATACATTAATTTGTAATCTACCAATGAGAACATTCTCATCATGCCTATCAATAAAATCATACACCATGGAGGGCACAGAATCGAATTTTCATTTACAGAAATGAAAATGGATTTTAAGTGGAACATGAACAAATCTATTTGTAACAAAACTCAATCATAAATCCACACTTATATCAACATACAATAAAATAATGATAATAATAATAATAATAGTTTCTATCAATAATAACTTTTAAACAACCACTGTTTACCATAACCTAAAATATAAAGAAATAATTTCATTTATATTTTTAACTATTCACTTTTTAATACAATATTTAAAATGGTACAAAATTTATTAGAAACATAACAAAAACATAATAATTTAAACACTTATTATATCAGTAACTTAAAAAATCTATTGTTATATTTGTAAGATTTTAAAGGTGGAAAAATTATTTCACAGAAAACCATAAAAGGCTTACAGCAAATATAACATTTTTAATTTATCCAAAACATCAATGCACAAAAATAAAGTTTTTAATATAATTAATTTAAATTTATATATAAGAAACATTTCATGTTTAAGACAAAAAAAATTCTATTTTATTTCTTACAAATATTGTTTATTATATTCTCATAGATAAATGATAACTTATAAAAATAAACTAAAGTTTAACATCGCTACAATGTTTATAATAATATAGATAAGTAGGCCTAATAACAATTTACGTAACAAAAGATATATTTTTTTTCACAGCACAAGTGAAAAAAAATTAATTTTTTTCAGATAAAACCCTGTAAACACTTTTCAAAATAAATGCACTTTGAATCAAAATACCATCATCTTCAAAAAACAGGATCCAACAATTTTTTATTGCTATGAAAAGCAAAATAATAAAATATATTTTTTAATAATTGTAAAAACATAATTTAATAAAAAACTAAAATTGTTTATAAATTTAATTCAAAATATGTGCAGAATTGTGTAACGGTGGAAAAATGTTGTGCACAGAAAAATTCAATATTTAAGTTTGTCATATAATCAACAGTAGTAAAAATTAATACAAAAATACATTTAGAGTCATGAGTAGAGTCTGTAGCTCTCCTGACATAATACAAAGTTGCTACAATGTCTGTGGTATCACCAGTGGTAGTGGTACTACAGATAGTGGTGGTAATACGTTGTACTACAAGAAAAAAATGATACCAAAACGAATTATACCAACATTATATAAACTCTCCCTCACGCCAAGTCTTTTTTCATTGGCTGCATTGCTAATCTATGTAAACATAACTTTAAAAGTGATATATGTGTGTATATCTGTACAAGTGATGATTAATTTTGTTTCATTCTTAATGACTTATTTATTATTGTATACACAAATCAAGTTTTACTGAAACCAAATATTATTAACGTTCAAAGTGCTCAGGTCATCAGTAAAACAGGTGTCACAACATGATGTAACCCATAATGTATACTGACCAGTGCCATATAACATATGTAACCTGTACAAGTTACTATACTAAAAATAAAAAGTTCAAGGTAACTTAAAGATTCATTTTTTTTAAAATCACTATACATAACAGTAACAACTGGTTTAATAGTTACAGGTCCATGTGATGCTCACTCAATACTCTGGACTCTCCGGTTTTGAAATATAATGATACGAATAAGCTGGGTGATTCATGTAAGAACGCACGTCATTGTCAATGATACACTGTTGCACCCACGTCAATGAAACTACTGGAATTTCTAGTTTGTCTGCTTATTCCAACAGGTTCGATGAACATTCATTGTCTGATACTATGATGCTCACCGCCATCAGACTTTTTGCTGAAACTGTCGAAAACAAATTAATGTTTTGATTCTGGAAACAACGTTTTCAAGCAGCCTTGTGTTAAAAGAACATAAGCTTTTACGGCTAGTTTCAATATTGTTAAAACTTCCCGGCAGGCTGTTAGGCCATAGTCCATAAAGCCATACTATTTTGTTTGAAGAGACCCAGATCATCTCCTCGATCCAGTGGTACTTTGCTCGGTGCAGAGGGAGGTTCTTAGTACATATAAGCACAGTGACTACAGCATGAATAAGCAAGAGGAGACCTTAATGCTACATAAATATTCATTATCGGTACAGAGAAATGTAAAGCTGGTCACGCACTAACCATCGCCGCTGTCCAGCATGCCCGACGTCGGTAATGGATGTGCGCACCATACTGTCGTGCAACTCATCCACCATGCCAGATGTTCTCATTGATAGGATAGGGGAGAGCCCCGATCACCTAAGGGAGAAATTCGATAAAAAATTGAAGAATTGGCTAAAAGTTAAAAACAAATGTAAAAAATTGTTGATTTAACAGTGCAAATTATTAGTTATACATTGTAAGCGTTAAAGTTGAAAGGGGCTTTTCTTATTGCATAAAAAGTAAAAAAATGGGCTTTGATCGGTATTCCCCCACCCACGGGATAATGACGATCAGTTGATTTCCTATGCTAATTAAATGGGAAAAATAAAAACCTAAAAAAAAATTGTCAATGTAAAAAGCAAATGATATATTGATGAAAGATACAATAGAATGTTACTTATATCTACAAATGGTGCTTACTACATTCTAAGTATAAAAAAAATTAAAAAAAAAATTATTAATCAGTAGAAAATGTTACAGTCTCAGAGTATACGTCGTCATACAAACTTAACGCAAATACTAATAAACATATAGGAATGTTAAGAAAATTAATTAAACAGTTAAGTATGATTTTGTATAAACAAAACAACACTGTTTTTTTATTTAAATTATAGTTCATTATTTTTTTAACAAAAAATGTCACAAAAGTAGTTAACAGCTGAATCAGCAGCACAGCAAAGAGCATGGTCCCAAAGGCCACATCATGTACATCTATATGACTCTTCACCATCTTTCCCAAATTCACCGCAGAAGAAGCACTTTTCATCGTCTTTATTGCCCGGCATATCATCAAGTTCGTCATCGTCACACAACTGATCTTCATTTATGTTAATTTTGCTGCCTTCAAAATCTGAATCAATGTTTAAGTTGCGGCGAAATTTCTTTGCTTTCTTTGTCTATGTTGGTTTGTTTTGCTTTGTCTCTTTAGTTTCTTTAGGGGGTATCTTGTTCCATAGTTTCTCCTCCAAAATCCTCTTCTGAGGAGTTCCAGTTAAAATTGCAGAATGTTTTTTGGGTTTTAAATTTCTTTTCTTTGTTTTGTCACTTGAAGGTGGTATTGGGATTAGCTCTTCAATACTTGACTTAGGGCTACATCTCAACTGGGAAGATAAGTCAAGAGTTTTTTGGCCTGCGTCACTGGTGCCAATGGAGACCCACTAGACGTTGATGTGGATGGCTTGCTTGCCAACCAGAAAGCTGAATGCGCCTGGTCGGCCGACTTCGTATTTTTTGTATTAGGTCTATTACATTTTGTATGTTCTGTATCTGTTACTATTAACTATGTAAAACAATACCGGTAATGTTTGTGTGTTTTAATTCATAATGTTGTTTTATTAAATTCTTTTTAAACGTTTGCTGGACGTTCTACGACATTTACGCAAAAGTCTACAAGATTGCATTTATGAAGTTCGTTTTTCACTGAACAGCCTTTATTTTTTTTTTCTTTTATCTCTTTCAATTTCTTGCCCTGGACGCCAACATACCTAGCTACGCCACTGAAAGTAACACGAACATATAAGGGCAACGCATTAGTATTTAACTTAGTACGGTGTTGTACAGTTGTAACTCAGTACAGTTGATCGTCATTCCCCCACTCTCCTGATCAGTGCTACCCCACTGCGTATACTTCTGAGTTTTATAACCTGAGGCTACAGTAAGTTAGTTTAAAACCATAAATAACAAATTTAAATGATGCTGAAAACGTTAACAACACATCTGTACAAATAAATAATTCAAAATTAAGAGCAAGTATCACTTACGTTGCTTTAAAGATGTGAAGAAATAAGAAGGAATTTGTCTAAAACACACTTCTGTAATTCACTGTAAGTACAATGGTGGAAAGTCGTCGCTTTTAGTTAGTTCACTGTGCAACTGGCTAGAGTTCAGCACTCATACAGCATACTATACTTTTGTAACCGACCTGATCAAGGCTACCCGCTGATCGGTGCTACCCCGCGTTCCCCTACATCTAACAGACATCTATTTAATTTATATTTTTCGATAAATTTTGATGTTATTTCACAGCCCATTATGAACTGTAATCAAAACTAATTAATAATAACAATATTAATAATAATAACTGTTAATGATATTTGAATGTATTATGTAAACAAAGAATAAACTAAATATTAAACTGAAATTTTATCCGAATCATTACTTATTAAATGTAAACTAAAGAATGAATGTAAGTAAAATCAAACAGTAAACATTTATTAAACGAATGTGCTCTAAAAACATGTACTGTACTTGCTCGAAAATAACGATTTGATAGACAGCAAGCGTACGCATGATCAAACATGCATGATGCACGATTCCTTGACGTCCGTCAACACTACACATGATCCAGCCACACGTCGTGCACCTTGAGCTGATGGTCT
The DNA here is from genome assembly GCA_034769895.1 of Magicicada septendecula. Classification (NCBI taxonomy): domain Eukaryota; kingdom Metazoa; phylum Arthropoda; class Insecta; order Hemiptera; family Cicadidae; genus Magicicada; species Magicicada septendecula. The sequence continues at coordinate 425,083,155 of CM068375.1, read as the reverse complement.
TGGTGGACTCATTTTTCGTCATGCACATCCTTCAAAAAATACACGACGTGCGGATGGATGTCATAGCTACGCACTGTCGTTTTTGACTTGGTGTCCGTCATGACGTCCAGCGGGGATGGTTAGTGCATAGCCGGCTTAAGATAGCCATGTCAAGCATGAAGCGGAACAATGCAATTGGTCCAAAATTGACCAACCAGCAGTGACTGTGGTTTGATATCTGGACAAAAATTTATAAATATAAGTGTCTCAACGGGTAGGACAGTCTTCTGTCGTAGTCCTACACGGGCAACTGAGATCTCTGTTATCATGCCACTGAACATGTCTGTCATAGGTACAGTAAAATATCGGTATGGAGAACTATACATGACTTCCATGTTCTAAGATTTATATTTAAAATCATTTTCGAAATGAAATATTTCCATTGAAACTACTTCTTTCTACTTACTGCTTCAGCCTTAACCACAGTACTGTGGTCACTAACGTATACCACCTCACGTTATCGCACTCAATTTTCACTGATGATGGAAGTCGATGGCACTGCCGAAATGTCTGGTTTTGCAGAAAACATTGGTCTACGGTCAAACAGCCCGGGAAGGAATTGTAACAACAAACTACTACTTTGTTGCCGATAATGTACACATATAAAAATTATCCCCTCCCCCATCAATTATAATTTTTATTTATAGAAAATTACCCCCACCCAGTTCAACTAGCCTCTTCATTTATAGATATTTCATCTACGTTTCTACAGTGGATTATTAAGATCTTCTTATCAGGATACTTTATTTATCAAAATTAAGTAGTTTACTCTTGTTACAACAAAAAATGTTTCTGGTAAACTGCTCTTTCCCCATAACCGATTTCCACCAAAATCAATAAGCCTTGAGTCTTCTACAACTCAGGCACATATGTAAAAAATTATTTGATTCTGTTTGAATTTATGGCAGTTATCGTTCGTCATGAAAAAATTTCTCTTGTTACAACATAAAATGTTGCTGGTAAACTACCCCTTTCCCTTAACCGATCTTCACCAAAAGCAACAAGCCTTGAGTTCTCTACAATTCAGGGACGCATGCAAAACATTATTTGATTCTGTTTAAATTTGCGGCTGTTATCGTTTGCCATAGAAAAAATTACCCTTGTTAAAATATAAAATGTTGCAGGTAAACTTCCCCTTTCCCTTAACCGATCTTCACCAAAATCAACAGACCTTGAATACTTAAACCTTTAGGAAGGTATGCAAAACAGTATGTGATGCTGTTTGAATTTATGGCAGTTATCGTTCGTCATAGAAAAAATTAACCTTGTTAAAACATAAAATGTGGCTGGTAAACTACCCCTTTGCCTTAACCGATCTTCACCAAAAACAACAGTTCTTGAGAACTCTACAATTCAGGGCTGTATGCGAAACATTATTTGATTCTGTTTGAATTTACAGCTGTCATCGTTTGCCATAAAAAAAATTACCCTTGATAAAAAAAATGTTGCAGGTAAACTACCCCTGTCCCTTAACCGATCTTCACTAAAAACAATAGGTCTTGAGTACTCTACAATTCAGGACTGTATGCAAAAAAGTATTTGATTCTGTTTGAATTTGCGGCTGTTATCGTTTACCATAAAAAGAAATCCACACACACACACACACACACACACACACACACACACACACACACACACACACACACACACACACACACACACACACACACACACACACACACACACACACACACACACACACACACACACACACACACACACACACACACACACACACACACACACACACACACACACACACACACACACACACACACACACACACACACACACACACACACACACACACACACACACACACACACACACACACACACACACACACACACACACACACACACACACACACACACACACACACACACACACACACACACACACACACACACACACACACACACACACACACACACACACACACACACACACACACACTCACGCACGCACGCACGCACGCACGCACACACACACACACACACATTTCAAAAAATGACTTTTTTTCATGTTTTGAGGGTAGTACATTCAGAATCTGCAATTATCTCGAACACGATTTTTTTTGCCGTCACCATACTTCCATTTCCTTATGGAATGTGGAAGTAAAAATGTTTGTTTACATACATGAGGGACATTCACGTCAATCCGGAACTATTCATTTTTAATAAATATAAAAAACATTTATGATAGTAAAAAATACTTTTATTTCTCGATGTAATCCCCTGCTACATTTATACATTTATCCCAGCATTTTACTAGACCCTGGATACCCGCAGTGTAGAAAGATTTGTCGTTAATGCGAAAGCAAGATAGGGCTGACTGCTTCACCTCATCCTGCTGCTGTTGGAATGTTGGCCTACCAGGAACAACTTCAAGGGCCCGAAGAGGTGAAAATCGCTGGGAGCGAGGTCCGGACTGTAAGGGGGGTGTGGTAATAACTCCCAGGCAAGATCTTGTAGCGTGCATGTCGTGCGGTGGGTTGTATGCGGGTATGCATTGTCCTGCAGAAACAGAACGCCTTTACTGATCGCACCAGGCCATTTTCTCTTGAGAGCATAGTCCACATCTTGAAGAACTTTGCAGTAGTACTCACTGTTAATATTGACTCCACGGGGTAGAAAATCGATGTGAATGAAGCCATTTTTATCACGAAAATTGAGGCCATAACATTGCCTGCAGAAGTAGTTGTTCAAAATTTTTTGGGAGGTGGTGAGTCTACATGCTTCCACTGCTTTGATGCACGTTTTGATTCCAGGATGAAATGATGGACCCACGTTTCATCGCAAGTAACCTTCGATCGAAAAAAAGCTGGCCTTCTTTGCCGGTCGAAAGCACAAAGCTGTCTTGGTACCCAACATGCACTAACCTTACTAAACTTCAGATGTTCGTGAATGATTTTGTTTACAATTCCCACAGACACATTTATTTCTTTTGCAATTTGCTGACAAGTTATCCGTCAATTATCAAGGATCAGTTCTTCCACTTGCTGAATGTTCATGGGAACGACGACAGTAGGCTCCGAACCACCTCGATCAGGATCGTCACTCACTGATGTATGGCCTCCTTTAAAACGTTTGGACCACTCAGATGTTTTACTGCAACTAAGAGTCTCATCACCGTACTGTGCAAGGAGTCGCGAATAATCCTCACTGGGTTTTACGCCTTCATTCACTAGAAATTTCATTACATCACGCTGTTCCACATGTGCATTAGACGCCATGTTCTTTATGACTGACTGTTGTTATTGTAAAATTTAATTCATTTACTTCTTGAAAACAAGTTTACAACAGAATAAAACAAAACCAGTTGAATTCACAATTACATGTTCATAAATCAATAACTGTCCATGTACGAGGTGGTATCAGAAAGTTATCGGACTGTACTTACAGCGACTGCACTGAATGGGACACTGGTAGTTATTGCTCCTAAGCCCTACTTTGTCAGTGCACGGAATTTCGTGTGCACATATTTAGTCTAGAGAAAACATTTTATAACCTGTCTGTGATGGCTGATAAATTCGAACAGTGGGCCTGCAAAAGTTTTGTGTAAAACTTTACGAATAGACTACCGAGACGTTTGAAATGCTTTGTGAAGTTTTTCAAGAACATTCGTTAGATTGAACACAGGTTTTCACATGACATGGTGGTAGAATGTCACTTGGATATAACGATCATTCACCGTGGACTTCCAACAGCAAAACACCTGAAACTGTGGAAACATTTCATGAACTCATCCATGAGGACCGTTGGCGAACAATCCATGGATACAAGATATTGTTGAAATTGGTTATGGGACCGGCCAAGAAATTTTAACAGAAAAATTAAAACAATTAAAACTTTTAGATAAAAGTTTCTCAGACATAAAAGTAAACACATATTTATACATTATTTCACCAAAATTTAAAAAACTTAATATTAATTTATTTTTAACTGAAACTAATATAACTAAATTTAGAGAATCGTGTAACCGCAACTGCTGGCACGAATTTTGTCCTCTATAAATAAATTTATTATCTCTAAAATTAATAATTAATAATACTTAATACTGCGCTATGGATAATTATCGTTTAGATAATTTTCAATCAATTTAAAGTTATGCATGTAATATAATTAAATATTTAATTTACAAGCTAGAATAAAACTCCTCTTTTTACCTATTTATTAGTAACATAGTTTTCCAAAATGTCAAACAATCCCTTTAAAGTAATATTCACTAAAAAATGTATTATTTTTAATCGATGTTTCCTCACAATAAAAATAAGAATTCATGGCTGGTGAATTTTTTGAGATATATTTATTTATTATTTTCACATTAATTTATAAATCATGGCATCAAACCTTTGTAATCAGAGCTTTTACAATAATATTCACTCATTTGAGTAATCCTGGTTTTTTAATATTTATGGTTTTATATAGTATGTTTTTAGTTAAATTAAAAATATTAATGCTAATATTACTATATTATTATATTCATATATAATATATATATATGTATATGTTTATATTTATATATAAATATTTATAATAATAATAGTATGTTTATTATTTTATGTGAGTAAGTTAAATTTTATTTTTTATTTAAATACATTTAATATATTTTAGGTATATATTAAGAAAATTAAATTAATAAAAATGTTTTTATTAAAATGATTAAATTAGTAAATTACAATAAATTGTATTTAAGAATTCGGCAAATATAATTTTCACCTGTTTACCAAAAACATGTCCTTTAGAAAAATGTTAAAGGTCTATTCTGCCCAATGATATTTTAATGGCCGCGGTAAATTGACGTGCAAAGGTAGCATAATAATTAGTCTTTTAATTGAAGGCTTGTATGAATGAATGGATGAAAAATTTTCTTTTTTAATTAAAATAGATTGAATTTAGAGTTTAAGTAAAAAATCTTAAATAAATAAGTGGGACGAGAAGACCCTATAGAATTTTAAATAAATTTATTTTACTAGGGTTTAGAATTAACAACTGGAGAAATTATTTTATTTTTTGTTGGGGTGACATTGTAATAAATACAACTTTAAATGAATTTTTCATAAATTAATGTTTAATTGATCCAATTTTTTTGATTATAAGATTAAATTACCTTAGGGATAACAGCGTTATTAGTTTGGAGAGTTCATATCGATAAATTAGATTGCGACCTCGATGTTGGATTAAGAAAAGAGTTTAGAGCAAAATCTAAATATTCTAGGTCTGTTTGACCTTTAATTTCTTACATGATCTGAGTTCAAATCAGCGTGAGCCAGGTTGGTTTCTATCTACTAATATATTTTTGATATTAGTACGAAAGGACCATGTCAAATAATTTAATTATTCTATTTTAGCAAAAAGTGCATTAAATTTAGAATTTAATTATGTAATAATATTACATGTAGAAAATGTTTATAATTACTATTTTAATTACTGCCTTGTTTATTTTAATTGGTGTTGCATTTTTAACTTTGACGGAACGTAAGATTTTAAGATATATTCAAATTCGTAAGGGTCCAAATAAAGTAGGATTTATTGGTATTTTACAACCATTTTCAGATGCTATTAAGTTATTTTTAAAAGAGAGAAATATGCCAATGCTATCTAATTATTAATTTATATAATCAGACCTGTGTTAGGTTTATTTAATTCTTTACTATTATGAGCTATTTACCCATATTTAATCAATTGTGTTTCATTCAATATGGGTATAATATTTTTTTTTTGTTGCACAAGAATAGGAGTTTATAGTCTAATAATTACAGGCTGATCATCAAATTCTAATTATGCTATATTGGGTTGTATTCGATCAATTGCCCAAACTATTTCATATGAAGTCAGTCTTGTATTAATTATTTTGTGTCCTGTTGTGATAATTGAGAGTTTTAATTTAATTGAATTTTATTTTTTTCAACAATTTATATGATTAATATTTCTGTTTTTTCCTTTGAGAATTTGTTGAATTTCATCAGCGATAGCTGAAACTAATCGATCACCATTTGATTTTTCTGAGGGGGAATCAGAATTAGTTTCTGGATTTAATGTTGAATATAGAGGTGCAGGATTTGCATTTATTTTTTTAGCTGAGTATGTTAGAATTATCTTTATGAGTATGATATTTTGCTTAATATTTCTAGGTAGAAAAATTAATTCTTTAGTTTTTCCTATTCAATTAATATTAATTTCATTTTTATTTATTTGAGTTCGAGGTACTCTACCTCGTTATCGCTATGATAGGTTAATATATTTAGCATGAAAATCATATTTACCAGTAAGTTTAAATTTATTGATTTTTTTTTTCATGATTAAATCTATTATTTAATTGTTTAAAAATTGTCTTATTATCAAGTTAATAGAATTAATTATTTTCTTTACTTTCAAAATAAATGCTTTATTTATAAGCTAATTAACTAGTTAATTAATTTATCTCAAAAAGATTTAATTATTGGATCTAAAACAAAATATATAAAATAAATCGTTGTTAAAAATATTCCGATCTTAATATATGGGTATTCAACAGGACAAGCTCCAATCCAAGTTAATAAAACTAGAATAATGAACAAGTATCAAAATAAGATTTGATTAATAGGATGATTTAATAGTCCTATAAATTTTGAATTGTTTATGAAGGGAACAAAAATAAAAATAAAAATTGATATGAATAATGCAATTACTCCTCCTAATTTATTAGGAATAGATCGTAGAATTGCATATGCAAATAAGAAGTATCATTCTGGTTGAATATGTTTTGGAGTAACTAATGGGTTTGCTGGAGTAAAATTATCAGGGTCGCTTAATTTATATGGTTCAAGTATAATATAACAAAAAAAAAATAACTAAAATTAATAAAAATCCTAGTATATCTTTAATGGAAAAATAAGGATGGAATGGAATTTTATCATTATTTGAATTAATCCCAAGTGGATTGTTTGACCCCATGACATGCAAGAAAATAAGGTGTACAATTGTTAATGCTAAAACAATAAATGGTATAATAAAGTGGAAAGAATAAAATCGGGTTAATGTTGCATTATCAACAGCAAACCCTCCCCAAATTCAATTCACTAAGGCCGTCCCAAGATATGGAATTGCTGACAATAAATTTGTGATGACCGTTGCTCCTCAAAATGATATTTGACCCCATGGAAGAACATAGCCCAGAAAAGCAGTGGCTATTAAAATTAATAAAATGACCACTCCTACAGCTCAAGTTTCAAAATTTTTATATGAACCATAGTATAGTCCTCGTCCAACATGTAAATAAACACAGATAAAAAATAATGAAGCTCCATTTGCGTGTGAAATTCGTAACACTCATCCATGATTAATATCACGACAAATATGTCTTAATCTATTAAATGCACTTGCTAAATCTGCATTATAGTGTATTGACAAAAATAATCCAGTTAAAATTTGAATAACTAAACATATTCCTAATAACGATCCATAATTTCATCAATATGATAAATTTGTAGCTGCCGGTAAATCAATTAGTGAATTATTTATTATTTTAATTAATGGGTGTGTACGTCGAATGATGTTTAACATTTGTTAAAATTTTCTCTGTAAAGGAGACAATTTAATTCTAATAATATTCACAACAACAATCAATGTAAATAGAAGATAAATAACTAATATGAGAGTTATTATTCCTGACGGAAATATGTATAATTTTTTAATTATAAATCTATCAAATAAATTATTTATTTCCAATAATTTATAAATGCTATCTATCTTAAATCTAATAATATTTATAGTTATAATCAAAATTCAAATAATCGTGTTTGATATTAATAATTTTATTGAAAAATAAAATTTTTCATTTGAAGCAATTCTTGATATATACATAAATAAAATTAATATTCCTCCAATAAAAACAAGAAATAAGATATAAGAAAAAAATAGGAATTTATATAAAATATACAAATAATTCTGGCAAGCATTGTTTGTATTAATAAAATAGACCCCATTGATAATGGGTGCTTCATGAAAATAAAATTTATTGATAATAAAATTGTAATTGATATTATAATCTTCATACAGAAGATAATTTAATAAAAATGTAAGCTTTGGGTGCTTAAAATGATTTTTTACTCTCTTCTGAAGTTTTAAAATTATTAATTTATCTTAGATTTACAAGATCTAAATTTTTTTTAAACTATTAAAACAAATGAACCTATCACTACCTTTATTATATTTAATTATATTTATGTCGGGCATTACTTCATTATGTTTAAATCGAAAACATATCATGATAAGTTTATTAAGATTAGAGTTAATAATTTTAAGATTATTTTGTATATTTTCTGCATTTCTGTCAATTGAATTAAATGATATATATATATTAATAGTTTTGTTAACATTTAGTGTTTGTGAAGGAGTTGTAGGATTGTCAAAATTGATCAATCTGATTCGATCACATGGTAATGATCAATTATTATCAATATCTTTAAAAACATGTTAAAATTAATTTTATTTTCATTATTTTTAATCCCTTTATTATTTAACATATGATTATTAAGAAATATATTAATTCTTTTAATACTACTTATCATCTTATTCTTCAGAAAAGATTTAATTATACTAAGATATAATATATATATAGATAATATTTCATATGGATTAATTATTCTTACAATTTGAATTACTTTCTTAATAATTAATTCTAGTCCTTTATATAAATATAATAATATGAATTTATTTTTATTTATAGTGTTATTATTAATAATATTATTAGTTTTATCATTTTGTTCATACAATATTATGATATTTTATATCTTTTTTGAGACTAGTTTAATCCCTACTATAATTATTATCATAGGATGGGGATATCAACCTGAACGAGTGAATGGTAACCTGAAACATATTACTTGTTGTTTTATACTTTATTTGCATCTCTTCCCATGTTAGTTTCAATCACATATATATATATAGAAATAATATGACTAACATTATAATGTTAATGAGATCAAATAATAAGTTTATCTATTTGGGGATAACATTAGCATTCATAATTAAGGTTCCATTATTTATGTTTCATTTTTGATTACCAAACGCTCATGTTGAAGCACCTGTTTCTGGTTCTATAATTTTGGCTGGAATTCTTTTAAAATTGGGAACTTATGGTTTAATTCGTGTTATATATATTATGCCAGTAATATTTACTAATTATAGATTCATCTGGATTTCTATTTCATTAATAGGGGGAATTATAATTAGATTATCTTGTATAATGCAAATTGATATAAAATCTATAATTGCATACTCTTCTGTAGCTCACATAAGATTAGTTATTGGAGGAATTATAACAATAAATGTATGAGGTATGGCCGGAGCATATTTTATAATAATTGGACATGGTTTATGTTCATCTGCTTTATTTTGCTTAGCAAATATTTCTTATGAATGTTCGGGGAGACGTAGAATCCTAATTAATAAAGGAATATTAAGATTTATGCCTTCAATAACTCTCATATGATTTTTAATATCTTCTAGAAATATTTCATGTCCTCCAACAATTAGTCTAGCAGGAGAAATTATAATTTTAAATAGATTAATATCTTGAAACTCATTATGTATGGTTTTCTTGTCTTTTCTTCATTTTTATCAGCTTGTTATAGTTTATATTTATATTCTCATACCCAACATGGAATAATTTTCTCGGGCTGTTACTCCTTCAATTCTGGAAACGTACGTGAATTTTTTTAAATTATAATACATTGAATTCCATTAAATTTAATTATTTTGAAATTAACATTGTTAATATAATTCAATTAGTTTAAAATAAAACATTAAATTGTGGATTTAAAAATATAAATTTATATTGGATCATTACTAAAAATAAACTTAATACATATATTTTCTTAATTTTATTAATTATAAGATTAATAATATTAATTTTATCAATAAATATAATTATTTTTGATTATGCAATTATAATAGAATGACTAATTATTACAGTCAATTCATGTAATATTTATATAACATTAATTTTTGATTTTATATCAACTTTATTCCTTTCAACTGTTATATTTATTTCATCAATAGTTATATTATATAGAGGTGTATATATGATAAGTGATAAATATATTAATCGATTTATTTATATTATTATAATATTTGTGATGTCAATAATATTATTAATTATTAGACCTAATATAGTAAGTATTCTCATTGGATGAGATGGATTAGGGTTAGTGTCATATTGTTTAGTTGTTTATTATCAAAATTTAAATTCTAGAAATGCTGGAATATTAACGGCATTAATAAATCGTATTGGAGACGTTATAATCCTTTTATTAATTGCATGAATGATAAATTTTGGGTCTTGAAATTTTATATCTTTTATTAATAAAATAATAATGAGTCCAATAATTATACTAGTTATTATTGCAGGATTTACAAAAAGAGCTCAAATTCCTTTTTCTTCATGACTTCCAGCAGCTATGGCTGCTCCAACTCCAGTATCGGCCCTTGTTCACTCATCAACGTTAGTTACTGCAGGAGTATATCTAATTATTCGATTCAGAAATTTAATTATATCATTTAATCTAATTCAAGTATTTTTAATGTTATCAGTACTAACAATAATTATATCAGGGCTAGCTGCAAATTTTGAATTTGACTTGAAAAAAATTATTGCATTATCAACTTTAGGACAATTAGGAATTATAATATCAATTTTAATATTTGGCTATCCAATATTATCTTTTATTCATCTTATTATTCATGCTCTATTTAAGGCATCCTTTTTTTATGTGCTGGAGTATTGATTCATAGATTAATAAATAATCAAGATATTCGTATAATGGGTTGTATAAGTTATAATATACCAATAACTAGAATATTCATAAATATTGCTAATTTATCATTATGTGGAACACCCTTTATGAGAGGGTTCTATTCAAAAGATTTAATTATAGAAATAATATGCTCCAGAAATATTAACTTTTTAATTTTATTATTGATGTATGTTGGAATTGGAATAACATCCTTTTATTCTGTCCGATTAACATACTTTTCAATAAGTATAAATTTTAGTTATTATAATTTTAGTTCACAAAACGAATCATTTAATAGTATATTAAAGAGAATCATGATTTTATCTATTTATTCAATTTTATCAGGGTCTATATTTAGATGAATCATGTTTAATAATCCTGCAAGAATTATCCTTCCCATCGAAGGAAAGATAATAGCAATGGCTCTATCTTTTCTAGGATTATTAATTGGATATGAAATATCTATGTTTTCATCTATAGTAAAGAAATTTACAAGAGAGTTTATAAGTTCCATATGATTTTTAAAACAACTATCAACCTTTCATACTCAATTTCTTATTTTAAAAAATTCACTTATATTTCAAAAATCAATTGATTTGGGATGAGGAGAAAAAATTGGACCTCAAGGCATAATCGAATTAATAAAATTAATCATAATCTTTAATATTAATATAAGAAAAAATAATTTCAAAATTCAAATAATAACATTTATTGCTTGATTTTTAATTATTATATATTTAAATAGCTTAAGCATTAGAGCATAATATTGAAGATATTAAGGTAATAAATATTTTTAAATATTTACAAGGTTTTCCCTCTTTTTTCAATGAAAATGAAATGTTTTATAAACTTTATAAATAAGGAAAAAACGGAGTTTAACCGCTTTAAAAGCTAGTTAGCAGCTGCTTTTATTCCTATTTCCTTTTAATTGGAAATTATACGTTCAATAACTTTATTAACAATAAAGTGCCTTATTTTTGGCTTCAATTAATAAACAAAGGAACAAAGATTCTTTTTTTAGGTCGAAACTAAATGTATTTATTACTTCATTGTTTTTAAGAATGGCTAATATGAGCACCTATTGACTGCAATTCAATAATTATGATTAAATATATTCCCATTAAATTCAATTTAACATACTATTTTTTCATTCATGATATAAGCCCAATATTAAAAATAATAAAAATAACAATATCACTAAGTAAATTTCAATAATATTAATAGTTGTTATTACAATAACCATGGGTATAATAATTACTAATTCAACATCAAAAATAAGGAAAATGACTGCAATTATAAAAAAATGTCTTGAAAAAGGAATTCGAGATGACTCAAAAGGATCAAATCCACACTCAAATGGAGATGACCTTTGTAATAAATTATGGAATAATGTAATGTAATATGTTTATATTGGTGTGTAATTGGTGTGGCTCTCGACGTCTTACTGGCCTGAAACACTTCCTTAAGTTTCCCAGCTGGTCGAGTCTCAATGGTAGCAAGACCGGTCGAGTAGCGTAATGTTGATGAAGAAATATATGTTCAGCTTCACCGAAAGTTTCAAAACAAAAGTTATTGTTTTGAAGAAAATTAAAAAAAAAAAAAAAATTATGTTTATAAAAAAAAATAATTATAAAATTTTTTAATTTTATTAATTAATTAATTATAATCAATTAATTAATATAGGGCTGTGAAGTTTTAAAAAGTGTAATGCTCTTCTGAAAATTTTTATTAAAGTTTTGGTATATTTTAAATAAACTATCACCACTCATAAGATTGTCTTCAAACCAATCGATACTTGTTTACCTTTTTATTTTTTAGGTTATCTTCACTTATAGGTGGTAAAGTCCTGATAGATTATTAATTAGAATTATATTAGTGATAATTAGTAATATTTATGAAATAAAGAACTATTTAGTGTTGAAGAATATTAGTGTTTTATTAATTAATAGCAATATTGACTCTTATCGATTATAATATCGATTCTCAGGATATCGAAAAAGTTACAAAGTATATTATATAAAATTCATACAGGGTTCTTTAAACAGCCAATTATTATCAAAGTCAGAGAAATCGGGCCAATATTTAAAAAGTATAACGTTACAACAAATTAATAATTATTACTAAATACAGACATTGAAAAATAATTTGAAAATAATATAATTGTTTTCACCAACAGCTGTTATGTGCACGGAGAGGCATTGGAATTGTCAAAGAAAGATGGCTGCCGTCAAGTTGATCAAAATGTCGCTCGTTCCTGCTTCGTTCCAAATAATATATTTTCTGGCAGTATTCCTGTTCTGGTGTCTGCAAATCTCTTGTTAAATGTTGTTTAGTGACTGGTGTAATGTTTCTGGGTTGTATTTAGTGTATCCGTGTAATTATAAGTCAAAACACTTTTCCCGATACCGACACTAATACTTGGTTAATGTGTTATACAGTTTTCTGTTGTTTTGTGGTGTTTTTCGGAGTAGAAATGTATTGTTTAGTGTTAATAAGTGTTTCTTGATTGTTTTTGTCAAAATGTATATGTTCTGGAAGGATTTTATAAATCACTCGCGATTTCACAATAACGTACTATTCGCCGCTCAACTTCACCGTTGTAAGTTAGGTTAGATTCAATACGAAACGCTTGTCATATTAACCGTTCGAATACCAATAATCAACTAACTGTTTCCTCCAGTTTCAATTAAACTCTTAGCCCATATAATATTATCCTTAACATTGTTCAAATATATTTTCACATCCTGTGCACACTTTAATATTTCACTATATGATTGCCTAAACTTTGGTTATTTGTCAATTTTATTCACTAGATGTTATTTAAATTAATCTTTCAGTTCATTCAGCTTATTTTCAGATTAAATAATGCCGTTTTATAGTGTTTTCTGTCCAAAATTAGTAATTTTACTTTCATTTTTGTTATTCTCTGAAAAGTCAAAACATCAAAATTTACTTCCTGTCATTATATAAAATTCATCCATTTTATCCGTTATATTTAATATTAATAATCCTATATTGTATTAAAAGGTTTATATTCCCTGATTTTCTGGTAATTAATTGAATTAGTTGTATTCTGAAACATTATTCTGGAATTTATGACTCCCATGTCTAAATTTCTGAGTTTAGTCATTTTCATTTTTATTTATAATTCTGAATATAATTTATTAAAATCTTTCTAAATGGTATGTGCAATTATATGGCTTGATCTCAAGTTTATTTTGTCTAAACCCCTTTTGTTTATTTGCATTTAAATGAGCAATTTCTCTGTTTTGATGAAGTTTGGTTTCCATTTTTTTGGCCTATGATTTTTTAACAATTTTTCTTACAAAATATTTTACAAACAATATATGATGTGTGATACCCTCTCTGACTTTTACATATAGTATTATAAATTAAACATGTTTTCAAATTACACAATAACAATTAGTATTGGTTACAATACAAATAATAGTTAAACAAATAAAGAATATTTTTTTTAAATAAATGGTTGTCTTCAAGTCAGACATTTTATAACAAAATCCTTATTTCTAACATGGAAATATGGTTTACAAAAAAGGTTTTTTACTAACTAACATCTTAATTACTCTCTACTATTTACAAGTAGTAACTATTTTTATAGTTCTGATGTTAGTTGTATCAGACCCAAACAAATGGCCTTATATCTAAAACATTTTTAAACATTCTTGTACTATATACATAAAAACCTTATATTTATATTCTTATTTCTAACTATTATTATAAGTAGGATTCTACAGTTTTTATACCGTCTTTTACACATTGTCTTTGGGGAATTGTACCCTGTCATTAATAAATAAATAGTATGAATTGTTCGAAAAGTATTATGAAATCTGTTTTTCTTTTTGCATATAAAACAAAATGTTATTTTAAACAGATTTATGTCTTATAAACAACATATTGTCACAGTACACATTTCAAGTCATTGAAAATTGCATATTTCATTGCATTCAATGTTTGTGATTGCCAAGAATGAAACACAAGGTTCATTTTTTATAATACCCAAAACTATCACTGGTTCACATTGCACTTATATATTATGTTAATGCTAAATGGTCGTATAGTCTTATTAACATAATAAATTGGTTAGCGTTTTTTCAATGGAGATTTGTTCCATGGGTACTATATTATTGTTTCATCTTAGTTCACAGGCAACTTTTACTTTATACACTTCTCTCTCTTAAATTTATATACATGTGGTTTTTATTTCGTTATACTTTTGTTTTTAGATATTTATTTTGGGGATATAGGGATTTGGGTGTCTTTTATAAGAGCATGACATCTTCTTCAGGATGCTGCCTTCTTCTTCTTTCATCAGTCTTCTTTTCTCCTGCCTTCTGGGACTGGTATCTTCTCCATCTTCTTCTTGATGCCATCAGGTTTCTTGGGATCTTCTCCATCTACTTCTTTATTTCAGAAATACACCACCTGTATTGTTTGATCTTGGCTTATTTTAGGGTTTCTATTCTATTTATTCTTCCTCGTTGTGGGTTTGGTCATATTCAGTACTGATTTGTTATTTACTTTTTTACCTTCCTGGGTTATAGTTTGAAAACCTTTGGTTATGAGAGTGGTTTTGGATGACTCATCACTAGTAACTCCTTTTATTTGAACTTGTATTTTCTTTATAATAATGATTTCTTTCCACAGTTGCTATGAATTAATCTATTTATATTAAACTTAATGCTTTCTTCCAAATTTAAACATTATAACTTCATTATTCTAATGATCAATTTCCATTCAATATTATGCTTATATCTGTCACGTTACAGATTGCTCTCCTCCAGAAGTAATTATTTCAGACATGTTTATGGATGAAATAATTTCTTATGATAATTTCATCATTTCTTATAATTCATTTTCTTCTCCATCTTTATATCGACTTTTTTATATTAGAGTTTTATTGATTTTATATATATGGTTAATTGTCTTACTACTGATCCTTTTCGGATAGTTAGTGTCTTCTGAGATATATTATAATTGTAATACATTTTCTTTCTTTATCAACTTCGTGTTGTATCCTTGGGATATTAATTCCCTAACATTCCCTATCACGTGGGCTGGGGCAGATCAGAGGGGCACTGTACGCTACTTCTCTGCTGGCCATACACCACTTCTATAAATTGAGTACAGGGGCATATCCATCCCTGCTCAAAAACATAATGCTGCTGGAATTATCTTCAGTCAGTCATCGAATAAATAAATAAAAAGTAGTCTCATTTTCGACTAATAAAAATATCTTTGGATTCTCCACTTCGTAGTCTCTCAGATTATCTCACATTTTCTATCTTAATAAATCTTCATAATCATTATTATACTCATTACATATATATTTTTTCAAAACTCTTAACTTGTCTGATATATTTAATTTAATTATGGTTGAAAACCTTTCTTTTAATAATTCTGGTTACTGTTTACAGTGTAACTCTCTTTCTTCTCCATCTGAATTCTCTTTATATTTTCTTCTGGTTACTCATAGTATTAGTATGGTCTTTATATATAGTCTTTCTTATTCATTATTTGAATGGTCTTAATATATTATATTTAATTTTTTAACATTGTATCTTTACATTAGATATACAGGTTGTTATATTGATCATTTTATTTAAACATTTTGGTTCTTTCCTTTCTCTTAGAAAGTTATTAATCCGCCTTCGCATTTATTAACATTAATTCATTTATATTATATTTCATGTGGTATTTCTTCTCTTTGCATTTCATATAGGTCTTATTATTATCATTGGTTCAAAATCATCTTCTCCATATGTTTGGTATGAGTTGTTCTTTGCTCTTAATTAACTGTTTTCATTATCGTTTCATAGGTAATTAGTCTCTTTGCACCCAAATTTTTTCTTCTCTTGCATATTACACTCTTTTTTGTTATTCTTCTCTACTCCTTCAAATGCTATTGTGAATATCTAGCATTTATTCTGGATTAACGTTAATTCTCTTTTCTGAATTAATCACTTTATTTTCTTCTCAATTCAATCATAATTGACACATAATTATTTTTTGGAACTTGGTTAGTTTTAATATAAAATTCAAACTATTCTTTTTATTTAATTGAAAAATATTTCTCATAAATCCTTGTAATATGTTGATCTTATCTTGTTTCAAAGTTCTGACATTCTATCAACATTCAAATTCTGTTTAATTCATTTATTCCCAGAATTGTTTCATTCAGAATTGTTTATAGTACTGTGATCTTACTATTATTTCTGAATGTTTTGGTATTTTTCCAAATTCAAATTCTTCTTAATTATTTACCATAAAGTTTTCTCACAAACTTAGTTATAGTAAGTTGGTCTTACTTCATTTTTAAATTTTTCGTATTTTAAATTCAAAATTCCTTTCTTCTTAATTCTTCCAAATGTTTTTGTCATAATTCAGTGGTAGTAAGCTGTGCTTGCTTAATTTAAAATTTTTTTTTTTAAATTAAGTTCAAAATTCTCTCTCTTTCTCTTTCTTCCATAAAGTTTTGTTCTAAATTATCAGGTTGTAGTAAGAAGTACTTACTCAATTTTAAATTTTTATAATTATATTTCAATTCAAAAGTCTTTCTTTTTCTTTCTTCCATAAAGTTCGTTCCAAAATTATTAGGTTGTAAGTTGTTCTTACATATTTTAGAATTTTTTAATTATTAAATTAAAAAATTCTTCTTCTTTTAATTCTCCAGAATGTTCTTCTCAAAATATTAGGTTGTAAGATGTACTTACATTATTTTAGAATTTTTTAAAAATAAATTCTAAATTCCAAAACTCACAACTCATTCTTCATAATATTTCTTCATAGAAGCTTGATTGTACACTCCTTTGATTTTTCCTGAAACGATTTTCCTCAACTCATATGTATTGTTATGCTTATCATTTACCACAACATATGGGCCAGTGTAAAGTAATAATAGTTTTTTGGTTATGCCTTCTAAGGTGCTAGGCAGCTCTCTATTTTTTAGGAGGACTTTTTCACCCTCTTTATATGTTACAATTCGCCCTATTGCCTTCTGGTATTTGGCTTGCCGTTTTTCCTGATCTTCTGCTACCTTATTGTAAAACTTCAACTGGTTGAATTTCCTATTATTGTTCGTTGGAAATTCAATGATTTGTTCAATGTCTCGGGGAGTCGGCTTCTCATACATGGCTGAGTATGGTGGAATTCCTATAGCTGGATGGTGGGCATAATTTAGGAATGTTTCTGTCGCTGCTAGGTACTCTTGCCACTTTTTCTGTTGGTTGTGACAGTACGTGCGCAATATCCTACCCACTTCTCTTAGTACTCTCTCAGCCGGATTGCTACTTGGGTGGTAGACCGATGTCTTATACGTTTTGACCCCAAGTGCTAATAAAGTGTCTCGCCATCTCCTCCCCTTAAATTGTGTACCATGGTCGGTAATAATAGAAGATGGTCTACCGATCTCTGGGATATACAAATCGATAATCACCGCCAAAACCTTTGCTGTTGTTGCCCGATTAACCGGATATAGCTTTATATACTTGGTGTAGTGATCCATTATGATTACCAAGTATTTATATCTGTGTCGACCACCGCTACGGGGAAATGGCCCGCATATATCCAAAAACACTTTTTCCAGTTTTGTGTTGGAAGTTATTGGTATCATGATACCCTCTGTCTTTTCATTGTTTATTTTGGCACATTGGCAGATCTTACAGGATTTGATGTATGTTCTCACCTTGCGGTTGATATTCTTGATCTTACAGTTTTCTTCTAGAGCCTGTATCACTTTTAACGCTCCCATGTGACCATACCTGACATGGTAATCGATGATGACCTCCTTTTCGATTTGGTGTGGGATTATCACCTTCCATGTCTCATCGTCTAAGGCGGTTTTTATGAATAAAATTCCCTTGTTAAGGTGGTAATATTTAGAAATGGTTTCATCATTGGCTTCCAAACGACTCACAATGTTTTTCAGCTTAGGATCAGACTGCTGATGGATTCGGATATTTATTAACAAAGCTTGTAAATCGGCTCTGGTCGTGAATATGTTATAAATTTTTACTAAGCTCTCCTTCTCTCCCTCGAAAGTCTGATCTTCCAGATTTATACGTGACAACACATCCGCTACCACGTTCTTCTTTCCTGGAATGTATTCCCATTTCAGGTCATATTCTTGTAGGGCGAGTACCCACCTAGCCAATCGGCCGTGACTCAATTTGCACCTCCGAAGGAACGAGATGGATTTATGATCAGTTCGTACCGTGACTTGATATCCGAGAATGTACGTCCGGAACTTGCTGCATGCGAACACCACGCTCAACAATTCCTTTTCTGTCACACTGTAGTTCTTTTCGCACTGGTTCAGTGTGCGACTAGCGAAGCTTATTACCAGATGTTGTCCCTCCTCATCTTCCTGGTATAAAGTTGTTCCTAAGCTCAGATCGCTAGCATCACAGTTTAGAAAGAACGGTTTCTTAAAATCTGGGTGACGAAGTATAACACTCTCCAGAAACTTCTCTTTTACCAAACGGAAAGTAATATCTTGAACTTCACCCCAAGTCCATTTGTTCTTTGCAGATAACTGTGGTTGAAACTTGGCGGTCAACTCGGAATATCGGCTCTGAAACTTCCTGTAATAGTTACAGAGTCCGAGGAAAGATTGCAATTGTTTCCTGTTTCTTGGTTGCGGGAACCTCTGAATTGCCTCCACTTTTTCTGCTGATGGTGTAATACCTCTGTCGTCTAGGTTGAAGCCTAAGAATTGTACCTCGCGCGCTATGAACTTGGATTTCTCCAACTTCAGTGTTATGTTGTTCTGCGCTAGTTTGTTTAGTACAAATTCCACTCTGTAACAGTGCTCCTCCCAGGTTCCGGATGTAATTAGTAAATCGTCAACATAGACGGTGGTAAATTGGAGCGCTTCTGGTCCCAAAATCTGGTCCATGCATGCCACAAATATGGCGACAGAATTGACAAGTCCGAAGGGCAGTCTCTTGAACTGGTAATTGCGCCCTTCGAAAATGAACGCTACATACTGGCGGCTTTGTGGATGCAGCTCTACCTGCCAATAACCACAGACCGTATCCCAGGTGCTAATAAATCTAGTACTATGAAAACGCTTTAAGATTTCTTCTATTTCACCGGGAGAAGTTGTGTCATTCACAATTGTCTTATTCAACTCACGCGCATCTAAACAGAGCCGGACTTGTCCGTCTTTCTTCGGAACAGCAATAATTGGACTAGTGTAAGGTGATTGACTAATCTCAATTATGTCGTTTTCTATCATCTTGTTTATCTCTGTTCTCACGGCTTCTTTGAGCGACTGCGCTATTGGATATGACCTCCGGTTAAACTCTACGTTTTCTTTAAAACGAAGTTGGCACTGGTAGTTTTTTACCTTCCCTGGTTCATCAGAAAACACCGCCTTGTATTTCTCATATATTGCAATTAGACGATCAGCCAGGTGCGTTGGTATTTTCTTGTTATCGCTTCCGCACTGGAAATTCCGTATTTCTTGGATCTTAACTGACCATAAATCCTCTCCTCCATGATTGTATATTATGGGTTTATAAAGAGGGCTGTTTCTAATAACATTTATTTTACGAAGTTGTTGATGTATAGGGCTGGGAAGTATAGTTGTGCTTCCTACCAGATCTGCGGTCCATGTTACTCCGTCTGGGAAAAGTGATACTTTATTTAAATTAAGATCGATTACTGCCGAATATCTAAGAAGAATATCGCAACCGACTAAGATGTCAAATGGTAATCCGGTGGCGATTAAAAATTCCATGTCTAAAGCTATATCACGGCTAACGACACTTAAGGAAACTTGCTTCCTAATGGTTTTATTCTGGCGGCCAGTTGCACCTACCAACACAATGTTGTTGACTGGTAACATTGGCAAAGTTTTACCACATGTACTCTGTATTCTCTCCAACTCATTGGAGTTTATTATTGAAATATTAGCTCCTGTGTCTATCATTATTTTAGCGAGAACTCCTTCCACCTCCGCTGTTATATAAATTATCTCATTATTACTGTTGCTGAGACTCTTCTCGTTCTCTTCCAAAAGTTCACTTCGTATGTCTTTCAGATAATGGTTACTTATGATAGTGATATTCTTATTATTGTTTGCTTGTTGCAAATCATCCTTTTCTAACCCAGGAAGTATAAGCAGTAACGGGTCATCGTTGTTGATTACTGCCTCCTCTCGTTTAAAGTATTTTGTTCATTGTTTGTGTTATTATTGACCGAGGCATCGTTCGGGAAACTCTGGTTTGTTTCCTGACGTTCTGTACTCTGGTTGATGTTTAACGCCCTGTTCTGTTGTCTGCCAAGATCTTCCAGGCTGGTACTTCGTCTTTCCTGTTCGTATCTTGGGCCGTCTCGTTCCGCACTCCTCCATCTTCGGTCGGCGCCGTGGAAGCTGCTCCTCCTCGGTTGATAATATCTCCTGGGTCCGCGATCTTCTGCTCTTATAAAATTTACCCTAGGGCGCGACACTCGGTTATTACTATTGCTATTATTGTTATTACTAAAATTATTATTATAGTAATTTCGGTTAGGTGGGTAAGGTCTGTCACCATTATTGTTGGGATATGGATTTCTCTGACTGTATGGGACATTATTATTTTGTTGATAAAAATTGTTTCTATTATTTGGGTAGGGGTTGTTATTCCTTACGCCGTTAAAATTACCGTTAAACTGGTTATTACGCGGCGGGTTGTTAGGGCCGTCGTAATTATTGGGCTGGTTCCGGTTACTTGTATGGCTATTGCCGTTATTGGGGTAGGTAGTCGGCCTTGCTTCTGGTCTCTCATTTCTCTTCCTGCTCTGCCGATAATACTCCTCGTTCTCGTATCCCTCTAGTAACTCGGTCATTCCCTGGATCGTCTTGATCTGACTACCTCTCCGGGCCCTGATAATGTCCTCATCATAGTGATACGATATCTTGTTCACTAAACATTCTTCTGGGATTGCTGGCTCAAGGTGTTTTGCCATACACACCTTCCCCAAGAAATATGCCGTCATACTGCTACCTAATTGTGACCTGTATCTTCCATTACAAATATTGTCACGGATCAAGTTCTGGGTGGTCTCAGACCAGTATTTTGTCTTAAACATTTTCCGGAACTGTTGGTAGTCAGGAATCTCACTCCGGTTGGCCATCCACCAATTATCTGTTATGTCTCGGAAAGACTCGTCGAATATCTCCCTGCTATGGCTCCATTGAGTAATTTTATGTTTGGTCAAATATTCTTCTACCCTACCCAGGAACTCCATCGGCTTGCGTTTGTATTGCCGGAAGTTGAGCCACTCTCGGCTTTCGTTGACGGGCAATCCGGTGAAATGAGTTGGTCTGTTTCTTATCGCTTCCATCTCCTCTCGGCTTTGTCGCACCTGACCGGTGATATTGGCCATGGTCTCTTGTATATCATTACACCGTTCTGTAACTTGGTTGCGTACTTTTCCGAATTCTTCTTGATTTTCCTTCCTCTGTTCTTCCACCTTCCTACGACTATGTTCTTCAATATTTGTGAACTTGACGTTCACCACTTCTTTAAACTCATGCACCTCCTTTTCGGTCTGGTTGCACTTTCCATCAATCTCTCGAATCTGTCGATTGACCATTATGTTTTCTTCTTCCATCTTCTTATTCATCGCTTTTTTGTTAACAGTGATTTCTTTATTCAGTTCTTCTCGCCAAAATTCCATTCTTTCGTCCAGTTTGTCCAAATTCTCCTGATTGACTTCTCTTAATTCTTCTCTTAAAATTTGATTGTCCTCTCTCAATTCTTCCAATTTCTCCCCCATCTTCTCTTCCAACTTCCTGTTGTCTTCCTTCAATTCTTCCTTCAACTGTCGGTTGTTCTTCTCTATCTTCTTCCTGGTTTCATCGATTTTCTGATTGGTGTTCTCAATTTTATTAATCAGTTCTTCTTTAGTCGACTTGAATTCTTCCTTGAACAATTGGTTGTCTTCCTTCAATTCTTCTAACTTCTCTCCCATCCTCTCTTCCATCTTCCTGCTGTTTTCTTCTATCTTCTCTTCCATCTTCCTGCTGTTTTCTTCTATCTTCTTGTTGGTATTTTCTATGTTTTTATTTATCCCACCCAAATCTTCTTTCAAGGATTGTTTGTCTTCCTTCCTATTCTCGTCCATTTTCTTGTTATTCTCTTCCATCTCCTTCTTCCTGTCCTCCTTGTCGGATTTGTTGCTATCTTCGATTCTCTGACTCATTTGAAGGAACATTTCCATCATTTTCTCTAGAGTTGGACCTTCTGTTGTTTTGGATTTCTCAGGTCGTTCCTCTTGGAGATTGACCTCCCCTGTCTGTGTGGGCGTCTCACGCTGTTCCTGGGGTTGTTCAGTTTGTTTGGACAACACTGGTGGCAACGAACTTTCCACGTTTACTGGCGTCGCCTCTTTGTTCTCCATGTCCATTTCGATTTCTAATTCTTTTTCGGCCTCCGCCGCCCGTTTCTTAGATGTTGCACGTCGTTGCATTTTCCCTTGAAATTCTCTGGCTTTGTAGCTGTTGCCTAGCTCCAACTAGTGATTGGGCAGATTGTATTGGCCTTCCAATCGCTAATTAAAGCCCCTAAAGTTGTGCGCCAATTTGTAATAAATTATAGTATTGTAATATAATATGTTTATATTGGTGTGTAATTGGTGTGGCTCTCGACGTCTTACTGGCCTGAAACACTTCCTTAAGTTTCCCAGCTGGTCGAGTCTCAATGGTAGCAAGACCGGTCGAGTAGCGTAATGTTGATGAAGAAATATATGTTCAGCTTCACCGAAAGTTTCAAATCAAAAATTATTGTTTTGAAGAAAAAAAAAAAAAAAAAAAAAAATTATGTTTATAAAAAAAAATAATTAAAAAATTTTTTAATTTTATTAATTAATTAATTATAATCAATTAATTAATATAGGGCTGTGAAGTTTTAAAAAGTGTAATGCTCTTCTGAAAATTTTTATTAAAGTTTTGGTATATTTTAAATAAACTATCACCACTCATAAGATTGTCTTCAAACCAATCGATACTTGTTTACCTTTTTATTTTTTAGGTTATCTTCACTTATAGGTGGTAAAGTCCTGATAGATTATTAATTAGAATTATATTAGTGATAATTAGTAATATTTATGAAATAAAGAACTATTTAGTGTTGAAGAATATTAATGTTTTATTAATTAATAGCAATATTGACTCTTATCGATTATAATATCGATTCTCAGGATATCGAAAAAGTTACAAATTATATTATATAAAAATCATACAGGGTTCTTTAAACAGCCAATTATTATCAAAGTCAGAGAAATCGGGCCAATATTTAAAAAGTATAACGTTACAACAAATTAATAATTATTACTAAATACAGACATTGAATAATAATTTGAAAATAATATAATTGTTTTCACCAACAGCTGATATGAGCACGGAGAAGGCACTGGGATTGTCAAAGAAAGATGGCTGCCGTCAAGTTGATCAAAATGTCGCTCGTTCCTGCTTCGTTCCAAATAATATATTTTCTGGCAGTATTCCTGTTCTGGTGTCTGCAAATCTCTTGTTAAATGTTGTTTAGTGACTGGTGTAATGTTTCTGGGTTGTATTTAGTGTATCCGTGTAATTATAAGTCAAAACACTTTTCCCGATACCGACACTAATACTTGGTTAATGTGTTATACAGTTTTCTGTTGTTTTGTGGTGTTTTTCGGAGTAGAAATGTATTGTTTAGTGTTAATAAGTGTTTCTTGATTGTTTTTGTCAAAATGTATATGTTCTGGAAGGATTTTATAAATCACTCGCGATTTCACAATAACGTACTATTCGCCGCTCAACTTCACCGTTGTAAGTTAGGTTAGATTCAATACGAAACGCTTGTCATATTAACCGTTCGAATACCAATAATCAACTAACTGTTTCCTCCAGTTTCAATTAAACTCTTAGCCCATATAATATTATCCTTAACATTGTTCAAATATATTTTCACATCCTGTGCACACTTTAATATTTCACTATATGATTGCCTAAACTTTGGTTATTTGTCAATTTTATTCACTAGATGTTATTTAAATTAATCTTTCAGTTCATTCAGCTTATTTTCAGATTAAATAATGCCGTTTTATAGTGTTTTCTGTCCAAAATTAGTAATTTTACTTTCATTTTTGTTATTCTCTGAAAAGTCAAAACATCAAAATTTACTTCCTGTCATTATATAAAATTCATCCATTTTATCCGTTATATTTAATATTAATAATCCTATATTGTATTAAAAGGTTTATATTCCCTGATTTTCTGGTAATTAATTGAATTAGTTGTATTCTGAAACATTATTCTGGAATTTATGACTCCCATGTCTAAATTTCTGAGTTTAGTCATTTTCATTTTTATTTATAATTCTGAATATAATTTATTAAAATCTTTCTAAATGGTATGTGCAATTATATGGCTTGATCTCAAGTTTATTTTGTCTAAACCCCTTTTGTTTATTTGCATTTAAATGAGCAATTTCTCTGTTTTGATGAAGTTTGGTTTCCATTTTTTTGGCCTATGATTTTTTAACAATTTTTCTTACAAAATATTTTACAAACAATATATGATGTGTGATACCCTCTCTGACTTTTACATATAGTATTATAAATTAAACATGTTTTCAAATTACACAATAACAATTAGTATTGGTTACAATACAAATAATAGTTAAACAAATAAAGAATATTTTTTTTAAATAAATGGTTGTCTTCAAGTCAGACATTTTATAACAAAATCCTTATTTCTAACATGGAAATATGGTTTACAAAAAAGGTTTTTTACTAACTAACATCTTAATTACTCTCTACTATTTACAAGTAGTAACTATTTTTATAGTTCTGATGTTAGTTGTATCAGACCCAAACAAATGGCCTTATATCTAAAACATTTTTAAACATTCTTGTACTATATACATAAAAACCTTATATTTATATTCTTATTTCTAACTATTATTATAAGTAGGATTCTACAGTTTTTATACCGTCTTTTACACATTGTCTTTGGGGAATTGTACCCTGTCATTAATAAATAAATAGTATGAATTGTTCGAAAAGTATTATGAAATCTGTTTTTCTTTTTGCATATAAAACAAAATGTTATTTTAAACAGATTTATGTCTTATAAACAACATATTGTCACAGTACACATTTCAAGTCATTGAAAATTGCATATTTCATTGCATTCAATGTTTGTGATTGCCAAGAATGAAACACAAGGTTCATTTTTTATAATACCCAAAACTATCACTGGTTCACATTGCACTTATATATTATGTTAATGCTAAATGGTCGTATAGTCTTATTAACATAATAAATTGGTTAGCGTTTTTTCAATGGAGATTTGTTCCATGGGTACTATATTATTGTTTCATCTTAGTTCACAGGCAACTTTTACTTTATACACTTCTCTCTCTTAAATTTATATACATGTGGTTTTTATTTCGTTATACTTTTGTTTTTAGATATTTATTTTGGGGATATAGGGATTTGGGTGTCTTTTATAAGAGCATGACATCTTCTTCAGGATGCTGCCTTCTTCTTCTTTCATCAGTCTTCTTTTCTCCTGCCTTCTGGGACTGGTATCTTCTCCATCTTCTTCTTGATGCCATCAGGTTTCTTGGGATCTTCTCCATCTACTTCTTTATTTCAGAAATACACCACCTGTATTGTTTGATCTTGGCTTATTTTAGGGTTTCTATTCTATTTATTCTTCCTCGTTGTGGGTTTGGTCATATTCAGTACTGATTTGTTATTTACTTTTTTACCTTCCTGGGTTATAGTTTGAAAACCTTTGGTTATGAGAGTGGTTTTGGATGACTCATCACTAGTAACTCCTTTTATTTGAACTTGTATTTTCTTTATAATAATGATTTCTTTCCACAGTTGCTATGAATTAATCTATTTATATTAAACTTAATGCTTTCTTCCAAATTTAAACATTATAACTTCATTATTCTAATGATCAATTTCCATTCAATATTATGCTTATATCTGTCACGTTACAGATTGCTCTCCTCCAGAAGTAATTATTTCAGACATGTTTATGGATGAAATAATTTCTTATGATAATTTCATCATTTCTTATAATTCATTTTCTTCTCCATCTTTATATCGACTTTTTTATATTAGAGTTTTATTGATTTTATATATATGGTTAATTGTCTTACTACTGATCCTTTTCGGATAGTTAGTGTCTTCTGAGATATATTATAATTGTAATACATTTTCTTTCTTTATCAACTTCGTGTTGTATCCTTGGGATATTAATTCCCTAACATTCCCTATCACGTGGGCTGGGGCAGATCAGAGGGGCACTGTACGCTACTTCTCTGCTGGCCATACACCACTTCTATAAATTGAGTACAGGGGCATATCCATCCCTGCTCAAAAACATAATGCTGCTGGAATTATCTTCAGTCAGTCATCGAATAAATAAATAAAAAGTAGTCTCATTTTCGACTAATAAAAATATCTTTGGATTCTCCACTTCGTAGTCTCTCAGATTATCTCACATTTTCTATCTTAATAAATCTTCATAATCATTATTATACTCATTACATATATATTTTTTCAAAACTCTTAACTTGTCTGATATATTTAATTTAATTATGGTTGAAAACCTTTCTTTTAATAATTCTGGTTACTGTTTACAGTGTAACTCTCTTTCTTCTCCATCTGAATTCTCTTTATATTTTCTTCTGGTTACTCATAGTATTAGTATGGTCTTTATATATAGTCTTTCTTATTCATTATTTGAATGGTCTTAATATATTATATTTAATTTTTTAACATTGTATCTTTACATTAGATATACAGGTTGTTATATTGATCATTTTATTTAAACATTTTGGTTCTTTCCTTTCTCTTAGAAAGTTATTAATCCGCCTTCGCATTTATTAACATTAATTCATTTATATTATATTTCATGTGGTATTTCTTCTCTTTGCATTTCATATAGGTCTTATTATTATCATTGGTTCAAAATCATCTTCTCCATATGTTTGGTATGAGTTGTTCTTTGCTCTTAATTAACTGTTTTCATTATCGTTTCATAGGTAATTAGTCTCTTTGCACCCAAATTTTTTCTTCTCTTGCATATTACACTCTTTTTTGTTATTCTTCTCTACTCCTTCAAATGCTATTGTGAATATCTAGCATTTATTCTGGATTAACGTTAATTCTCTTTTCTGAATTAATCACTTTATTTTCTTCTCAATTCAATCATAATTGACACATAATTATTTTTTGGAACTTGGTTAGTTTTAATATAAAATTCAAACTATTCTTTTTATTTAATTGAAAAATATTTCTCATAAATCCTTGTAATATGTTGATCTTATCTTGTTTCAAAGTTCTGACGTTCTATCAACATTCAAATTCTGTTTAATTCATTTATTCCCAGAATTGTTTCATTCAGAATTGTTTATAGTACTGTGATCTTACTATTATTTCTGAATGTTTTGGTATTTTTCCAAATTCAAATTCTTCTTAATTATTTACCATAAAGTTTTCTCACAAACTTAGTTATAGTAAGTTGGTCTTACTTCATTTTTAAATTTTTCGTATTTTAAATTCAAAATTCCTTTCTTCTTAATTCTTCCAAATGTTTTTGTCATAATTCAGTGGTAGTAAGCTGTGCTTGCTTAATTTAAAATTTTTTTTTTTAAATTAAGTTCAAAATTCTCTCTCTTTCTCTTTCTTCCATAAAGTTTTGTTCTAAATTATCAGGTTGTAGTAAGAAGTACTTACTCAATTTTAAATTTTTATAATTATATTTCAATTCAAAAGTCTTTCTTTTTCTTTCTTCCATAAAGTTCGTTCCAAAATTATTAGGTTGTAAGTTGTTCTTACATATTTTAGAATTTTTTAATTATTAAATTAAAAAATTCTTCTTCTTTTAATTCTCCAGAATGTTCTTCTCAAAATATTAGGTTGTAAGATGTACTTACATTATTTTAGAATTTTTTAAAAATAAATTCTAAATTCCAAAACTCACAACTCATTCTTCATAATATTTCTTCATAGAAGCTTGATTGTACACTCCTTTGATTTTTCCTGAAACGATTTTCCTCAACTCATATGTATTGTTATGCTTATCATTTACCACAACATATGGGCCAGTGTAAAGTAATAATAGTTTTTTGGTTATGCCTTCTAAGGTGCTAGGCAGCTCTCTATTTTTTAGGAGGACTTTTTCACCCTCTTTATATGTTACAATTCGCCCTATTGCCTTCTGGTATTTGGCTTGCCGTTTTTCCTGATCTTCTGCTACCTTATTGTAAAACTTCAACTGGTTGAATTTCCTATTATTGTTCGTTGGAAATTCAATGATTTGTTCAATGTCTCGGGGAGTCGGCTTCTCATACATGGCTGAGTATGGTGGAATTCCTATAGCTGGATGGTGGGCATAATTTAGGAATGTTTCTGTCGCTGCTAGGTACTCTTGCCACTTTTTCTGTTGGTTGTGACAGTACGTGCGCAATATCCTACCCACTTCTCTTAGTACTCTCTCAGCCGGATTGCTACTTGGGTGGTAGACCGATGTCTTATACGTTTTGACCCCAAGTGCTAATAAAGTGTCTCGCCATCTCCTCCCCTTAAATTGTGTACCATGGTCGGTAATAATAGAAGATGGTCTACCGATCTCTGGGATATACAAATCGATAATCACCGCCAAAACCTTTGCTGTTGTTGCCCGATTAACCGGATATAGCTTTATATACTTGGTGTAGTGATCCATTATGATTACCAAGTATTTATATCTGTGTCGACCACCGCTACGGGGAAATGGCCCGCATATATCCAAAAACACTTTTTCCAGTTTTGTGTTGGAAGTTATTGGTATCATGATACCCTCTGTCTTTTCATTGTTTATTTTGGCACATTGGCAGATCTTACAGGATTTGATGTATGTTCTCACCTTGCGGTTGATATTCTTGATCTTACAGTTTTCTTCTAGAGCCTGTATCACTTTTAACGCTCCCATGTGACCATACCTGACATGGTAATCGATGATGACCTCCTTTTCGATTTGGTGTGGGATTATCACCTTCCATGTCTCATCGTCTAAGGCGGTTTTTATGAATAAAATTCCCTTGTTAAGGTGGTAATATTTAGAAATGGTTTCATCATTGGCTTCCAAACGACTCACAATGTTTTTCAGCTTAGGATCAGACTGCTGATGGATTCGGATATTTATTAACAAAGCTTGTAAATCGGCTCTGGTCGTGAATATGTTATAAATTTTTACTAAGCTCTCCTTCTCTCCCTCGAAAGTCTGATCTTCCAGATTTATACGTGACAACACATCCGCTACCACGTTCTTCTTTCCTGGAATGTATTCCCATTTCAGGTCATATTCTTGTAGGGCGAGTACCCACCTAGCCAATCGGCCGTGACTCAATTTGCACCTCCGAAGGAACGAGATGGATTTATGATCAGTTCGTACCGTGACTTGATATCCGAGAATGTACGTCCGGAACTTGCTGCATGCGAACACCACGCTCAACAATTCCTTTTCTGTCACACTGTAGTTCTTTTCGCACTGGTTCAGTGTGCGACTAGCGAAGCTTATTACCAGATGTTGTCCCTCCTCATCTTCCTGGTATAAAGTTGTTCCTAAGCTCAGATCGCTAGCATCACAGTTTAGAAAGAACGGTTTCTTAAAATCTGGGTGACGAAGTATAACACTCTCCAGAAACTTCTCTTTTACCAAACGGAAAGTAATATCTTGAACTTCACCCCAAGTCCATTTGTTCTTTGCAGATAACTGTGGTTGAAACTTGGCGGTCAACTCGGAATATCGGCTCTGAAACTTCCTGTAATAGTTACAGAGTCCGAGGAAAGATTGCAATTGTTTCCTGTTTCTTGGTTGCGGGAACCTCTGAATTGCCTCCACTTTTTCTGCTGATGGTGTAATACCTCTGTCGTCTAGGTTGAAGCCTAAGAATTGTACCTCGCGCGCTATGAACTTGGATTTCTCCAACTTCAGTGTTATGTTGTTCTGCGCTAGTTTGTTTAGTACAAATTCCACTCTGTAACAGTGCTCCTCCCAGGTTCCGGATGTAATTAGTAAATCGTCAACATAGACGGTGGTAAATTGGAGCGCTTCTGGTCCCAAAATCTGGTCCATGCATGCCACAAATATGGCGACAGAATTGACAAGTCCGAAGGGCAGTCTCTTGAACTGGTAATTGCGCCCTTCGAAAATGAACGCTACATACTGGCGGCTTTGTGGATGCAGCTCTACCTGCCAATAACCACAGACCGTATCCCAGGTGCTAATAAATCTAGTACTATGAAAACGCTTTAAGATTTCTTCTATTTCACCGGGAGAAGTTGTGTCATTCACAATTGTCTTATTCAACTCACGCGCATCTAAACAGAGCCGGACTTGTCCGTCTTTCTTCGGAACAGCAATAATTGGACTAGTGTAAGGTGATTGACTAATCTCAATTATGTCGTTTTCTATCATCTTGTTTATCTCTGTTCTCACGGCTTCTTTGAGCGACTGCGCTATTGGATATGACCTCCGGTTAAACTCTACGTTTTCTTTAAAACGAAGTTGGCACTGGTAGTTTTTTACCTTCCCTGGTTCATCAGAAAACACCGCCTTGTATTTCTCATATATTGCAATTAGACGATCAGCCAGGTGCGTTGGTATTTTCTTGTTATCGCTTCCGCACTGGAAATTCCGTATTTCTTGGATCTTAACTGACCATAAATCCTCTCCTCCATGATTGTATATTATGGGTTTATAAAGAGGGCTGTTTCTAATAACATTTATTTTACGAAGTTGTTGATGTATAGGGCTGGGAAGTATAGTTGTGCTTCCTACCAGATCTGCGGTCCATGTTACTCCGTCTGGGAAAAGTGATACTTTATTTAAATTAAGATCGATTACTGCCGAATATCTACAAAGAATATCGCAACCGACTAAGATGTCAAATGGTAATCCGGTGGCGATTAAAAATTCCATGTCTAAAGCTATATCACGGCTAACGACACTTAAGGAAACTTGCTTCCTAATGGTTTTATTCTGGCGGCCAGTTGCACCTACCAACACAATGTTGTTGACTGGTAACATTGGCAAAGTTTTACCACATGTACTCTGTATTCTCTCCAACTCATTGGAGTTTATTATTGAAATATTAGCTCCTGTGTCTATCATTATTTTAGCGAGAACTCCTTCCACCTCCGCTGTTATATAAATTATCTCATTATTACTGTTGCTGAGACTCTTCTCGTTCTCTTCCAAAAGTTCACTTCGTATGTCTTTCAGATAATGGTTACTTATGATAGTGATATTCTTATTATTGTTTGCTTGTTGCAAATCATCCTTTTCTAACCCAGGAAGTATAAGCAGTAACGGGTCATCGTTGTTGATTACTGCCTCCTCTCGTTTAAAGTATTTTGTTCATTGTTTGTGTTATTATTGACCGAGGCATCGTTCGGGAAACTCTGGTTTGTTTCCTGACGTTCTGTACTCTGGTTGATGTTTAACGCCCTGTTCTGTTGTCTGCCAAGATCTTCCAGGCTGGTACTTCGTCTTTCCTGTTCGTATCTTGGGCCGTCTCGTTCCGCACTCCTCCATCTTCGGTCGGCGCCGTGGAAGCTGCTCCTCCTCGGTTGATAATATCTCCTGGGTCCGCGATCTTCTGCTCTTATAAAATTTACCCTAGGGCGCGACACTCGGTTATTACTATTGCTATTATTGTTATTACTAAAATTATTATTATAGTAATTTCGGTTAGGTGGGTAAGGTCTGTCACCATTATTGTTGGGATATGGATTTCTCTGACTGTATGGGACATTATTATTTTGTTGATAAAAATTGTTTCTATTATTTGGGTAGGGGTTGTTATTCCTTACGCCGTTAAAATTACCGTTAAACTGGTTATTACGCGGCGGGTTGTTAGGGCCGTCGTAATTATTGGGCTGGTTCCGGTTACTTGTATGGCTATTGCCGTTATTGGGGTAGGTAGTCGGCCTTGCTTCTGGTCTCTCATTTCTCTTCCTGCTCTGCCGATAATACTCCTCGTTCTCGTATCCCTCTAGTAACTCGGTCATTCCCTGGATCGTCTTGATCTGACTACCTCTCCGGGCCCTGATAATGTCCTCATCATAGTGATACGATATCTTGTTCACTAAACATTCTTCTGGGATTGCTGGCTCAAGGTGTTTTGCCATACACACCTTCCCCAAGAAATATGCCGTCATACTGCTACCTAATTGTGACCTGTATCTTCCATTACAAATATTGTCACGGATCAAGTTCTGGGTGGTCTCAGACCAGTATTTTGTCTTAAACATTTTCCGGAACTGTTGGTAGTCAGGAATCTCACTCCGGTTGGCCATCCACCAATTATCTGTTATGTCTCGGAAAGACTCGTCGAATATCTCCCTGCTATGGCTCCATTGAGTAATTTTATGTTTGGTCAAATATTCTTCTACCCTACCCAGGAACTCCATCGGCTTGCGTTTGTATTGCCGGAAGTTGAGCCACTCTCGGCTTTCGTTGACGGGCAATCCGGTGAAATGAGTTGGTCTGTTTCTTATCGCTTCCATCTCCTCTCGGCTTTGTCGCACCTGACCGGTGATATTGGCCATGGTCTCTTGTATATCATTACACCGTTCTGTAACTTGGTTGCGTACTTTTCCGAATTCTTCTTGATTTTCCTTCCTCTGTTCTTCCACCTTCCTACGACTATGTTCTTCAATATTTGTGAACTTGACGTTCACCACTTCTTTAAACTCATGCACCTCCTTTTCGGTCTGGTTGCACTTTCCATCAATCTCTCGAATCTGTCGATTGACCATTATGTTTTCTTCTTCCATCTTCTTATTCATCGCTTTTTTGTTAACAGTGATTTCTTTATTCAGTTCTTCTCGCCAAAATTCCATTCTTTCGTCCAGTTTGTCCAAATTCTCCTGATTGACTTCTCTTAATTCTTCTCTTAAAATTTGATTGTCCTCTCTCAATTCTTCCAATTTCTCCCCCATCTTCTCTTCCAACTTCCTGTTGTCTTCCTTCAATTCTTCCTTCAACTGTCGGTTGTTCTTCTCTATCTTCTTCCTGGTTTCATCGATTTTCTGATTGGTGTTCTCAATTTTATTAATCAGTTCTTCTTTAGTCGACTTGAATTCTTCCTTGAACAATTGGTTGTCTTCCTTCAATTCTTCTAACTTCTCTCCCATCCTCTCTTCCATCTTCCTGCTGTTTTCTTCTATCTTCTCTTCCATCTTCCTGCTGTTTTCTTCTATCTTCTTGTTGGTATTTTCTATGTTTTTATTTATCCCACCCAAATCTTCTTTCAAGGATTGTTTGTCTTCCTTCCTATTCTCGTCCATTTTCTTGTTATTCTCTTCCATCTCCTTCTTCCTGTCCTCCTTGTCGGATTTGTTGCTATCTTCGATTCTCTGACTCATTTGAAGGAACATTTCCATCATTTTCTCTAGAGTTGGACCTTCTGTTGTTTTGGATTTCTCAGGTCGTTCCTCTTGGAGATTGACCTCCCCTGTCTGTGTGGGCGTCTCACGCTGTTCCTGGGGTTGTTCAGTTTGTTTGGACAACACTGGTGGCAACGAACTTTCCACGTTTACTGGCGTCGCCTCTTTGTTCTCCATGTCCATTTCGATTTCTAATTCTTTTTCGGCCTCCGCCGCCCGTTTCTTAGATGTTGCACGTCGTTGCATTTTCCCTTGAAATTCTCTGGCTTTGTAGCTGTTGCCTAGCTCCAACTAGTGATTGGGCAGATTGTATTGGCCTTCCAATCGCTAATTAAAGCCCCTAAAGTTGTGCGCCAATTTGTAATAAATTATAGTATTGTAATATAATATGTTTATATTGGTGTGTAATTGGTGTGGCTCTCGACGTCTTACTGGCCTGAAACACTTCCTTAAGTTTCCCAGCTGGTCGAGTCTCAATGGTAGCAAGACCGGTCGAGTAGCGTAATGTTGATGAAGAAATATATGTTCAGCTTCACCGAAAGTTTCAAATCAAAAATTATTGTTTTGAAGAAAAAAAAAAAAAAAAAAAAAAAATTATGTTTATAAAAAAAAATAATTAAAAAATTTTTTAATTTTATTAATTAATTAATTATAATCAATTAATTAATATAGGGCTGTGAAGTTTTAAAAAGTGTAATGCTCTTCTGAAAATTTTTATTAAAGTTTTGGTATATTTTAAATAAACTATCACCACTCATAAGATTGTCTTCAAACCAATCGATACTTGTTTACCTTTTTATTTTTTAGGTTATCTTCACTTATAGGTGGTAAAGTCCTGATAGATTATTAATTAGAATTATATTAGTGATAATTAGTAATATTTATGAAATAAAGAACTATTTAGTGTTGAAGAATATTAATGTTTTATTAATTAATAGCAATATTGACTCTTATCGATTATAATATCGATTCTCAGGATATCGAAAAAGTTACAAATTATATTATATAAAAATCATACAGGGTTCTTTAAACAGCCAATTATTATCAAAGTCAGAGAAATCGGGCCAATATTTAAAAAGTATAACGTTACAACAAATTAATAATTATTACTAAATACAGACATTGAATAATAATTTGAAAATAATATAATTGTTTTCACCAACAGCTGATATGAGCACGGAGAAGGCACTGGGATTGTCAAAAGCAAATGGCCGCTATCCAGTTGATCAAAATGTCGCTCGTTCCTGCTACATTCCAAATAATGTATTTTCTGTCAGTATTCCTGTTCTGGTGTCTGCAAATCTCTTGTTAAATGTTGTGTAGTGACTGGTGTAATGTTTCTGGGTTGTATTTAGTATATCCGTGTAATTATAAGTCAAAACACTTTTCCCAATTCCGACACTAATTTGGTTAATGTATTATACAGTTTTCTGGTGTTTTGTGGTGTTTTTCGGAGTAGAAATGTATTGTTTAGTGTTAATTAGTGTTTCTTGATTGTTTTTGTCACAATGTATATGTTCTGGAAAGATTTTATAAATCACTCTCGATTTCACAAAAAACGTACTATTCACCGCTCAACTTTACCGTTTTAAGTTAGGTTAGATCGTCACAAAACGCTTGTCTTGTTAACCATTCAAAAACCAATAATCAACTAACTGTTTCCTTCAGTTTCAATTAAACTCTTAGCCCATATAATATTATCCTTAACATTGTTCAAATATATTTTCACATCCTGTGCACACTTTAATATTTCACTATATGATTGCCTAAACTTTGGTTATTTGTCAATTTTATTCACTAGATGTTATTTAAATTAATCTTTCAGTTCATTCAGCTTATTTTCAGATTAAATAATGCCGTTTTATAGTGTTTTCTGTCCAAAATTAGTAATTTTACTTTCATTTTTGTTATTCTCTGAAAAGTCAAAACATCAAAATTTACTTCCTGTCATTATATAAAATTCATCCATTTTATCCGTTATATTTAATATTAATAATCCTATATTGTATTAAAAGGTTTATATTCCCTGATTTTCTGGTAATTAATTGAATTAGTTGTATTCTGAAACATTATTCTGGAATATATGACTCCCATGTCTAAATTTCTGAGTTTAGTCATTTTCATTTTTATTTATAATTCTGAATATAATTTATTAAAATCTTTCTAAATGGTATGTGCAATTATATGGCTTGATCTCAAGTTTATTTTGTCTAAACCCCTTTTGTTTATTTGCATTTAAATGAGCAATTTCTCTGTTTTGATGAAGTTTGGTTTCCATTTTTTTGGCCTATGATTTTTTAACAATTTTTCTTACAAAATATTTTACAAACAATATATGATGTGTGATACCCTCTCTGACTTTTACATATAGTATTATAAATTAAACAGTTTTCAAATTACACAACAACAACTAGCATTGGTTACAATACAAATAACAGTTAAACAAATAAAGAATATTTTTTTAAAATAAATAGTTGTCTTCAAGTCAGACATTTTACAACAAAATCCTTATTTCTAACATGGAAATATGGTTTACAAAAAAGGTTTTTTACTAACTAACATCTTAATTACTCTCTACTATTTACAAGTAGTAACTATTTTTATAGTTCTGATGTTAGTTGTATCAGACCCAAACAAATGGCCTTATATCTAAAACATTTTTAAACATTCTTATACTATATACATAAAAACCTTATATTTATATTCTTATTTCTAACTATTATTATAAGTAGGATTCTACAGTTTTTATACCGTCTTTTACACATTGTCTTTGGGGAATTGTACCCTGTCATTAATAAATAAATAGTATGAATTGTTCGAAAAGTATTATTAAATCTGTTTTTCTTTTTGCATATAAAACAAAATGTTATTTTAAACAGATTTATGTCTTATAAACAACATATTGTCACAGTACACATTTCAAGTCATTGAAAATTGCATATTTCATTGCATTCAATGTTTGTGATTGCCAAGAATGAAACACAAGGTTCATTTTTTATAATACCCAAAACTATCACTGGTTCACTTTGCAGTTTTATATTATGTTAATGCTAAATGGTCGTATAGTCTTATTAACATAATAAATTGGTTAGCGTTGTTTCAATGGAGATTTGTTCCATGGGTACTATATTATTGTTTCATCTTAGTTCACAGGCAACTTTTACTTTATACACTTCTCTCTCTTAAATTTATATACATGTGGTTTTCATTTCGTTATACTTTTATTTTTAAATATTTATTTTGGGGATATAGGGATTTGGGTGTCTTTTATAAGAGCATGACATCTTCTTCAGGATGTTGCCTTCTTCTTCTTTCATCAGTCTTCTTTTCTCCTGCCTTCAGGGACTGGTATCTTCTCCATCTTCTTCTTGATGCCATCAGGTTTCTTGGGATTTTCTCCATCTTCTTCTTTATTTTAGAAATACACCACCTGTGTTGTTTGATCTTGGCTTATTTTAGGGTTTCTATTCTATTTATTCTTCCTCGTTGTGGGTTTGGTCATATTCAGTACTGCTTTGTTATTTACTTTTTTACCTTCCTGGGTTATACCTTGAAAACCTTTGGTTATGAGACTGGTCTTGGATGACTCATCACTAGTAACTCCTTTTATTTGAACTTGTATTTTCTTTATAATAATGATTTCTTTCCACAGTTGCTATGAATTAATCTATTTATATTAAACTTAATGCTTTCTTCCAAATTTAAACATTATAACTTCATTATTCTAATGATCAATTGCCATTCAATATTATGCATACATCTGTCACGTTACACCTTTCACGATCAATAATTGATTTAGTTGACACAAAATATAAAAAAGTTATTAAAGTAAATAAAATTAATAATATCATAATACAGTAACCTACAACATTGAAAATTATTCTATTTAAAAATTAATCCTTTTAATTGGAAGTTAAATATACTTATATACTAACAGAATATTTATCTACCTCATCAGTAAATTGATACATATAAAAATAGTCAAACAATATCGACAAAATGTCAATATCAAGCAGCTGCTTCAAAACCAAAATGATGAATTCTAGAGAAATGAAATTTCAATTGACGTAATAAACAGATTATAATGAACATTCTTCCAATAATAACATGGATCCCATGAAATCCTGTTGATACAAAAAATGTTGATCCGTATACAGAATCTGAAATATAAAACGATGATTCAAAATATTCATATACTTGAAGAATAGTAAAATATACTCCTAATATTAAAGTTAACAAAACACCATAAACAGATTCATTATATTTACTTTCTATTATGGAATGATGAGCTCACGTAATTGTTACCCCAGAACACAATAAAATTATAGTATTTAACAAAGGAATTTGTATTGGATTAAAGGGCATAATTCCAGTAGGAGGTCAACTTATCCAAATTTCTATAACAGGTCTTAATCTTCTATGAAAAAATCCCCAAAAGAAAGAAATAAAAAAGAAAATCTCTGACACAATAAATAAAATCATTCCTAATTTTAAACCTCTCACTACAACTATTGTGTGAAGTCCTATAAACGTCCCTTCGTGTGAAATATCACGTCATCATTGAATTATAGTTAAAATCAAAATTAAAATCCAAAAAATAATAAAATAAAATTTTGTATATGAAATATTATTACTATACCAGAAACAAAAGTCAGAGCCCCGATTGAACCCGTTAAGGGTCATGGTCTACAATCAACTAAATGATATGGATGATTATTCATTAAGATACTTCTCTATAATACAGAGTTCTTAGAACTGTAAAAACATAAGATTGAATTACACAAACTGCTGATTCAAATAATATTAATAATATCTAAATTAAAATAATTAGATTTATATAAATTTCTAAATTAGTTGATCTATTTCCTAATAATGTTATTAGTAAATGGCCAGCAATTATATTTGCTGTTAAATGGACAGCCAAAGACCCCGGTCGAATTAAATTTCTGACAGTTTCAATACATACTATAAAAGGTATTAAAATTATTGGAGTTCCTATTGGAACTAAATGACAAAACATATGATTTGTATTGTTCAAAAATCCAAATAAAATAAAAGTCAACCAAAGAGGAAGAGCTAAACTAAGAGAAAATACTAAATGTCTTGATCTAGTGAAAATATATGGAAACAATCCGAGAAAATTATTGAATAGAATGAAAATAAATAAAGAACAAAACAATAACGATCTACCAAAAGATCCTGAACTTATTAGTAAATTTAATTCAAAACTTATTGTATTTAAAACTTTATTAATAGAAGTTATATAACGACTAGGGATATATCAAAACCCTATAGGTATAAATAATAATAAAATTAATGAGCTTAATCAATTTAATGAAAATAATCCTGTTGATGGATCAAAAGTTGAAAATAAATTTGTTATCATAATCAGCTATATAAATTATTAAAATTATCAGTTAAATTTATCTTTGGAATTTTCATAAAAGAAAAATAAATAAAAGTTATAATTAAAGTAACAATTAACAAAAAAAAGAAAAACAGAAAACATCAATTTATTGGAGATATTTGTGGAATAGAAAAATACTATTCTTAGTTTCTTGAATCTGACAGATTGATGTTTTATAATAAACTAACTTTTCGTCATTAAAAGTAATCGTTAGTTACTATAAATTGGTTTAAGAGACTATCACTTACTTTCAGTCACTTAATGAATAGTTCATTAATCAATTAATAAAACAATTTATACCAACTCTTTCAATAACAATAGGTATGAATCTATGATTTGCTCCACAAATTTCAGAACATTGACCAAATGATATACCAGGTCGATTAATAAATATTCTTGCTTGATTTAATCGACCAGGCACGGCATCCACTTTAATTCTCATAGATGGCATAGCTCATGAATGAATAACATCAAATGATGAAATCAATAATCGAATTTGAGTACTAAAAGGTAAAATCGTTCAATTATCTACTTCTAATAAACGAAACTCTCTAATTAATATTTCATTTTGAGATTTTATATAAGAATCAAACTCAATATTTAAAAAAATCTGAATACTCGTATGATCAATATCATTGATGACCAATAATTTTTAAAGTTATTAAAGGTTTATTAATTTCATCCAATAAATATAATAATCGTAAGGATGGGAATGCAATAAAAATCAAAGTTAAAGCTGGAAGAAGTGTTCAAAAAAATTCAATTAACTGCCCCTCTAATAAAAGTCGATTAACAATATTATTAAATATAATAACTGTTATTATATAAGTAACAATTGAAGTGATAATAATTAAAATAGTTAAAGTATGATCATGAAAAAATATTAATTGTTCTATTAATGGTGATATAGCATCTTGCATATTAATATAAGATCAATTAGAAATTTCTAACAAAAATTACTTTATATATGAATCTTAAATTCATCGCACTTCATCTGCCATGTTAGAATTGAACTAATAATGGAATCTCACTATATGAGTGCTCAGACGGAGGAAGTTTATGTAACCATTCAATAGAAGAATTTATATTAATCGAATATAAAATCAATCGATGTGAAATAAATCTTTCTCAAATAATAAACAATAAAAATAAAATTCCAATAAATGAAATTCTTCTTCCAATAGAAGATATAATATTTCATGATATAAATGCATCAGGATAATCTGAATACCGACGTGGCATGCCTCTCAATCCTAAAAAATGTTGGGGAAAAAAGGTTAAATTTACCCCAACAAACATAATCAAAAAATGAATTTTTAATCAATTAGAATTTAAAGATAATCCAGTAAATAAAGGATATCAATGAATAAATCTTCCTAAAATTGCAAACACTGCACCTATTGATAACACGTAATGAAAATGGGCCACAACATAATATGTATCATGTAATACAATATCAATTGATGAATTAGCTAAAATCACCCCAGTCAACCCACCAATAGTAAAAAGAAAAACAAACCCTACTGCTCATAAAATTGAAGGTCTTATCTTGATTTTAACTCCTCTCAAGGTTGCTAATCATCTAAAAACTTTAATTCCAGTTGGAACAGCAATAATTATTGTAGCAGAAGTAAAATAAGCTCGTGTATCAACATCCATACCAACTGTAAATATATGATGTGCTCAAACAACAAATCCTAAAATACCAATTGATATTATAGCATAAATTATTCCTAGTGACCCAAAAGATTCAATTTTTCCTCTTTCTTGAGTGATAATGTGAGAAATTAGTCCAAATCCAGGCAAAATTAAAATATATACTTCAGGATGCCCAAAAAATCAAAAT
Organism: Magicicada septendecula; assembly: GCA_034769895.1. Classification (NCBI taxonomy): domain Eukaryota; kingdom Metazoa; phylum Arthropoda; class Insecta; order Hemiptera; family Cicadidae; genus Magicicada; species Magicicada septendecula. Next base: position 425,041,632 of record CM068375.1, on the reverse strand, counting down.
AAATGTTGGTATAAAATTGGATCTCCTCCACCTGAAGGATCAAAACAAGAAGTATTTAAATTCCGATCAGTTAATAACATTGTAATTGCACCAGCCAAAACTGGTAATGAAAGCAATAATAAAAAAGCAGTAATTAATACCGCTCATACAAATAAAGGTAATCGATCCATATATATTCCCGCTGATCGTATATTAAAAATTGTTCTAATAAAATTAACTGCGCCTAGGATTGAACTAGCTCCGGCCAAATGTAAAGAAAAAATAGTTAAATCAACACAAGATCCTGAGTGTGCAACGCCTCTTGACAATGGAGGATAGACTGTCCAACCAGTACCTGCACCTCTATCAACTATTCTACCAATTAATAATAATGTTAATGAAGGTGGTAATAATCAAAAACTTATATTATTTATTCGAGGAAAAGCCATATCAGGAGCACCAATTATTAAAGGAACCAATCAATTCCCAAATCCTCCAATCATAACTGGCATCACTATAAAAAAAATTATAACGAAAGCATGAGCAGTAACAATCACATTATAAATTTGATCATCTCCAATAAAAGATCCAGGAATACTTAATTCAACACGAATAAGAACTCTTAAAGTTGTACCCACTATTCCTGATCAAATTCCAAAAATGAAATATAATGTTCCAATGTCTTTATGATTAGTTGAGAAAAATCACTTATTCATAACTAATCATTGATTTATTCCCAATTGAGATGACTGAATTAGGTAATAAACTGTAAATTTATTTATGGATATATTTTCCTCTCAATAATCTAATCTTTCTTCCTTATTTTTTTTATTGTTCTTTCTTCAGTCTTATATTTAATAATAATATTAAATTGCAAATTTAAAGGTGATTAAAATAAATCTAAGGCTTACAAGAAATTATATTTTTAACTTTGAAGGATAATAGTTTTTTTAACTTAAAACCTTATTAATTCATAATATTAAATAAGGTTACAACTATAAATCCAATCAATAAAGAATTTACTATAAATAATGTATTATTTAGCCTAAAAGTTGACAATTTTAAAGATATATTGTTTATCATCAGCCCTGTCATTACAACTCGTAAATAATAAAATAACACTAATAAAGCAGTTATTACTAAAATTAAACATAAAAAAACATTTTATTAACCAAAAGACAATAAATTATCATAAATTTTGGGAAAAATCCTAAAAATGGTGGTAATCCACCTATTGACATAAAAATGATTATTAACATTAACGATTTAACCCTATTGTTAAACAAAATAAAAATTTGATTTAAATAATTCATATTATTTATTCAAAACAGATAGCAAGTCAAAAATAAAGAGAGGGAATAAATTAAAAAATATACCAGCCATATATAATTTATTAATATAACCCCTCTAAAAATTCAACTTAAATTGTAAATTGATGAATATGCTAAAATTTTTCGAATTGATGAATAACACAGCCCCCCCCCCCCAATGAGCCCCAAATACATGATAAAACAGTAAATAAAATCAGTCTTATATCTAGATAACTCAATAAAATAATGGGAATAAACCTCTGAACGGTTATAATTAAAAAAGACACTAATCAAGATAACCCATCAATTACTGAAACATATCAATAATGGAATGGAGGAGATCCAATTTTAATTATTAAACTAATTATAATAAAATATTTTACCTGAAATAATATTCCTAAAATAACAACAAACAGGAATAATAATCTTGAACCCATTCTCTGAATAATAAAATATTTAATTATTGACTCAGATGAGTAAACTCTCATTTTATTCATTATAAAAGGCAAAAATGATACCATATTTATTTCGATTCCCATTCAACAACCCAGCCAATTGTTTGAACAAATCGCCAATATAATACCAAAAAACAAGAATGCCACAAATACTATATAAGAGGAATATTTTTTAATTAAAAAGAGGATAATTTTCCATAAATGAGGTATGAACCCATTAGCTTAAATTTAGCTTATCTTTTATATGTTGTAGTTTATGAAGAACATTAATTTTTGATATTAAAAGACAGTTTAATTCTGTCAACATAATAAGAGTATAATATTACTTAATTTATTCTATCAAAATAACCCTTTTTTTCTCAGGCACTTTTTTTTTTTTTTTTTTATGTATGACTTATAATATCTGGTATACCGTTTTTCATACAATAGACTTACAGCTAATACTTAAATTCGCAACCTCATGAACTCTTTCCCTCATTTTTTTGCATTTCTATTTATTGATTAAAATAAATTTACGGAACTGAATAACTAGTAACAATCAAATATTCAGCTAAAATACAATAATTACATCAATTATTGTACAACCACATTTTGCAAATCTGGTCCATAAAATATATAACTACAGTATGGTTATAGTTAAATTAAAAATATTAATGTTAATATTACTGTATTACCACATTTATATATTCATATATAATATATATATATATATATACATATGTATATATATATATATATATATAATAGTATGTTTTTCTTTTTTTTTTATTGAAGTATAAAAAAAAGAAAAACATACTATTATTATTATAAATATTTATACAGTATATAAATATATATTAATATATTATTTATATATTTATAAATAAATATATGCGTCATGTTGATGTACGCCATGAGCTTCATGGCATGACTAACAATTATCTTACTTTCATCTCTAAAGATCATAACCAGAGATAACAGTTGGTTTTAGAGATCCAGAGACAAAATAAGTCATGAGAGTGGAAGAAATTTTTTAAGAAGGCTGTGAGCAAAGAATGTGTGACAAGTCTGAAGCAGAACAAAATGCATGCTCATGTCATTTGCCATTAAAGGCATTGTTTACTGAGCAGGTGTTATGGCAAATTCTGATTTTTATTGTGATATTCTCATACATCTCAGAGAAAATGTGCAGCGACAAAGAATGGAATTGTGGAAACAACAAAACCTGCTGCTGCACAATGACAATGCACCTGTGCACACCTCCCTCAAAACAACACGGCAGTCGTCCCAAGAAAATTATGCAATGCTGGATGGTGTCCAGGAAAGAGATTCCTTTGATGGTTTTGAAACGTGGAAGACGGAAGGTGGAAACAACAAAACCTGCTGCTGCACAATGACAATGCACCTGTGCACACCTCCCTCAAAACAACACGGGAGTCGTCCCAAGAAAAGTATGCAATGCTGGACGGTGTCCAGGAAAGAGATTCCTTTGATGGTTTTGAAACGTGGAAGACGAAAGGTGGAAACAACAAAACCTGCTGCTGCACAATGACAATGCACCTGTGCACACCTCCCTCAAAACAACACGGCAGTCGTCCCAAGAAAAGTATGCAATGCTGGATGGTGTCCAGGAAAGAGATTCCTTTGATGGTTTTGAAACGTGGAAGACGGAAGGTGGAAACAACAAAACCTGCTGCTGCACAATGACAATGCACCTGTGCACACCTCCCTCAAAACAACACGGCAGTCGTCCCAAGAAAAGTATGCAATGCTGGATGGTGTCCAGGAAAGAGATTCCTTTGATGGTTTTGAAACGTGGAAGACGGAAGGTGGAAACAACAAAACCTGCTGCTGCACAATGACAATGCACCTGTGCACACCTCCCTCAAAACAACACGGCAGTCGTCCCAAGAAAAGTATGCAATGCTGGATGGTGTCCAGGAAAGAGATTCCTTTGATGGTTTTGAAACGTGGAAGACGGAAGGTGGAAACAACAAAACCTGCTGCTGCACAATGACAATGCACCTGTGCACACCTCCCTCAAAACAACACGGCAGTCGTCCCAAGAAAAGTATGCAATGCTGGATGGTGTCCAGGAAAGAGATTCCTTTGATGGTTTTGAAACGTGGAAGACGGAAGGTGGAAACAACAAAACCTGCTGCTGCACAATGACAATGCACCTGTGCACACCTCCCTCAAAACAACACGGCAGTCGTCCCAAGAAAAGCATGCAATGCTGGACGGTGTCCAGGAAAGAGATTCCTTTGATGGTTTTGAAACGTGGAAGACGGAAGGTGGAAACAACAAAACCTGCTGCTGCACAATGACAATGCACCTGTGCACACCTCCCTCAAAACAACACGGTAGTCGTCCCAATAAAAGCATGCAATGCTGGACGGTGTCCAGGAAAGAGATTCCTTTGATGGTTTTGGACGGTGGAAGACGGAAGGTGGAAACAACGAAACCTGCTGCTGCACAATGACAATGCACCTGTGCACACCTCCCTCAAAACAACACGGCAGTCGTCCCAAGAAAAGTATGCAATGCTGGATGGTGTCCAGGAAAGAGATTCCTTTGATGGTTTTGAAACGTGGAAGACGGAAGGTGGAAACAACAAAACCTGCTGCTGCACAATGACAATGCACCTGTGCACACCTCCCTCAAAACAACACGGCAGTCGTCCCAAGAAAAGCATGCAATGCTGGACGGTGTCCAGGAAAGAGATTCCTTTGATGGTTTTGAAACGTGGAAGACGGAAGGTGGAAACAACAAAACCTGCTGCTGCACAATGACAATGCACCTGTGCACACCTCCCTCAAAACAACACGGTAGTCGTCCCAATAAAAGCATGCAATGCTGGACGGTGTCCAGGAAAGAGATTTCTTTGATGGTTTTGAAAGGTGGAAATTGCTCCCAAGGAGACTAATTTTCAGAAGATGTTGCTCATTTATAAAAGAGGTATGCAAATTTATTTACGGTATTTATTTATTTTTTGCTTAGTCTGGTAACTTTCTGGTACCACCTCATATACTGCCAATCAGTGGTGGCTGGTGTTATGGTTGCAGTGTTGCACAGCCACCAATATAGGCTGCATATTCAGTATCTGGTTATTGCAAAGTCTGTTAGTGATGTTTTTAGCAACCATTCATGAGTATGTGGGAACATGGAATTTTGAAAAGGTAGACATACCTGTAGAAGTGAGGTCATTGTATTAATAATGGCAGCTCGCTTATTGGGGGAAAACATTAACTTTCTATTTCTCCTATATGACAGCGCCATGTATAATGCAGCTATGTAGGTCTGCCAACTATTTGAACATGTTCTTGGACGCTCCTCCCCCCCCTGACAAACCAACTACAGCAACCACCAAAATTTGGAACCACCAGCCACCACTGGTGCCAATATGTAATGTGTTAGTCGATTACACACACAAAAAATCACTAATGTGAACTCAACTTCAAATTATTTCAATACAAGGTAGCTTCAAGAACATTACAAAATATTTATTTTGTAAAAACAGTGTACAATCAAAGTCTTTCAAAAGTTGTTCTCTTGAGCAGTTTGCCAATGTTAATGAAGTTTTTTTTGCTAACACTCCTGTAACCTATTCTGCAGAACTGTTTCTGCAGATTGAACACAGTAATGATAAAATTTGGCAATAATTTGTTGCACTGGCAATGATTTTGTATATATATTTAAATAATTTTTTGTATTTAATCCTAACAATTTTGTATCACTGTTTTATCATAATCAATTTCAAGGAAGAAAACAAGTAAAAACTAGCTGGACACTATGGTATTCCACACAGAGAGTTCTCACATGGGAAGAGTAAAGTTAGAGTGACACAAGCAGACTACTCCCCAATCTGCAAACAGTAGAATGGCTGGTAACTTTCACCACCGCCTTTGGTGACTCTGGCTTTTGTTTTTTCTGGGTTAATAAGGCAGGTAAATACGGGGGCCTTTTCTTTTTAACCTTACAGGATATTACATTGTTAACTATAATACATTATTTTTTGCAATATATTTATTTTAGTATGGAGAACCGATGCACAATATTATTATATTTTACAAATTACACTTGGGTACTTTCAACTGAAATATAACAGTATTTTTACTTTAAATGTAAATCTGCCCACTGTTAGTAACTGGTTTATGAGGCATCTTCATTCTCAAATTTCCCCTCTTGTTTTATGGTTTTGCATTCTGGAATTAATTCACAATGGAATCAAAAACTGGAAATTGAAATGTTTCAACCAGAAATTTTGTTTGTCACACTGAAGGGAACACTAATGTCTTCGGTAGTTATTTCTGAACTAAAACACAAAATCTGATTTGTGTACACTATCTGTACGGACATCTGCTCTGTGGTATTTTAATAACCATAGTGCAGACTCCTGTTCAGGAGAAAATGAGCATGTAACGTCATCTGTGTTGTGCCACATGGCACTGTAATTTCCACATCATGATTACTATCTGAAATAATAAAAACCTATTCTGCGAAATGTTTGAAGCTACTCTCTACGTCATAAGTCAATAAAACAAACAAACACCTTAAACTATCAAAACAAAACTCTGCAGTACAGATGTATACATATTATGATAATTTCTTGGATACCAAGTTTTATCATTATATAATTGCACTCTTGCGCCAATGTCAATCAGTATCTTCTGCCAGAATTTAATGTTTGCTCCATTCTGGTTTATAGCAAGTAGAATAAGCATATTCTGCAGAAGTTTGGTGGTGTTTGAATCTCCCGCCCAAGCTTGTCTAATGTTTTTGGAACGTTCTACCCACACTTTCCTCTCGAGAGACCAATCTGAAGGTAACATGGGTACGTTCTGCCGGAGTTTGGAAAAACTGGTGTTCTAAAACAAAAATTCATACTAGAATTGTCAAATGGATTTATATTTATGCTATGGCAAAACAATAGTGGCTTGATGTTATATTCCCTTCAGCCACTTTCTGAAAAAAAAAACAAAAAACTGAGCACATACTACTCTTTTGAATTAGTTTCATAAAAATATTTTTCTTTGACCACATTTACCTTCCACAATTATGGACATGTGGCATATTATTTTGAATGTTCATCACTACTTTTTACACAGCACTTAATAATTATTATTTAATGGTACTTTCACTTGTGAAACTTACTTGTTGATATTCCCTCAAATGCCGTTTCGGAGTTGTATTCTCCTTCTTCAGTGAGGTTTGAATACGGAACATTCCCAAAACGGCGTTTGAGGGAATATCAACAAGTAAGTATCACAAGTGAAAGTACCATTAAATAATAATTAATAACATGTGGCATATAAAGTTAAATGGAATTTTAACTAAAATCTGAATGCTATGTTAAGTTTTGGAAATTTCAAAATTCTGTGACACCAGAGGCCATAAAATAGGGCAAAAATTTGATAAAATTTCAAATTCCATGTAGGATATCAAATTACAGATAATTTAACTACAGTCTGAATGGAGTGTACAGATTCTAATTAATTTTAATTTGATAGCTTTTTTCATGTAGCAGTAGAACTAAAATTTTTCATGCGTAGTAAGATTCATACTTCTTATAAAGACCCATTGATTTCCACATCTATCTGCCAATTTATACATTGTTTTATCAGCCTTTCAAAATTTGCGTGTCAAGTGGGTTTTAATGTGCTGTGACTGAATTCTTTGTTAAATAAAAACTCTAATGCCAAAGGAAATCACAATGAAATGGTAAATGTGTTAGAAGATGCTCCGCCTTTAAATCATTGGTTTGTAAATAGGCACTCTAAGTTTAAACATGGTCATATAAACATTGAAAGTGGTCCCTGCAGTGGTCATCCAAAAAGTACAACTCCAGATATCATTAAAAAAAATAAATAAAAATTTCATTCGCGGTGTTGGAAGACAGGCGACTGAGAGTGGATGACATTGCCGAGATCATAGGCACCTCACTTTAGTGTGTGCATCATATTTTAACTCAATAACTTGCTGTAAAGAAAACTTTATGCAAGGTGGTTGCCGCACTTTTAGGGCATCCACTGTGGTGATCGTCTTCAATGCTCGTACAACCACATTTAATCCTGAGTGTCCACTTACAGACCACTGTTTTTCACGGCGCAGCATCTCCAAACATATTTACCATTTTATTGTGAATTTCCATTGGCGGTAGACCCTGTTTAACAAAGAATTCATGATTTTGTTCATTTCTTCAAAACACATGTGACATGCAAATTTCGAACAGCTGGTCAACAATGAATAAATTGACCGATAGGTTTGGAAATTAACATGGAAATTATACAAAATATAAATCTTTCAACACAGGAACATTTTAGTTCGGCTTCAGACGTCGCTCCGCAAACTTTACTATAACCCTCATAAGTAATATATTGTACTCATAACTATTCGCATAATATACAAACTCATTGACTCATTTTACACTAGTTCTAGTTAATAAAGAAAGACCCATGTTAAATATGAAATTTTTTCTGTTTGTTACTGAACATATCTTAACATTAAACTGTTGAGATGTTATGTAGGGTTGAACTATGTGGATCATATCTGGCAGGTCATTTGCCATCAGGACTTAAATTGCACTGTTACATAGTGGAATAAAATTGTAACAGTACATTATGGAACCAATTTTTAGCTGTTGACGAGTGAGTGACAATTATGCACACAAAATGAATGTGTAAACAATGTCGTTGTTTGGGTAAGGCAGGACAGAATGCTTCTCATGTATACAAACTGTAAACAAGTGACGTCAGCCAACGGCAGCAATGTGTGGCGGAGACCAGAAAAAACTGGTTTTAAGTGTGGAGTAAAACGAACAGCGTTGGGTAGAACCACGGATGCTAGAATAAACGGTAGGGGTCACGCGCATGCGTCTGCCAGCGAGCCATAACATCGTGCTGTGTCTGTAATCTGGCGTCTTGGTGGGGCGAGAACCGAGGTTAGCTCAGGGGTGTAGCAAACGCGCGCTCCCCTCTCTCCCTTTCACCCATCACTCGCTCACTCTCTCTCTCTCTCTCTCTCCCTCGCACGCGGACGCACACATTCTTTCATACGCGCGCACGCGTACAATAATTAATGTAATTTAGTAAGTGGCTTAGCAGTACAGTATAGTAAAAATTAGTGAATTAAACCTTAAATGTAGTATAAAAATAAAAAACAAAAGCAATTAAAAGTAACAAAACAATTTAAAGTTATAAGAATAATTTGTTCATAAAAACTTTAAAAATTTTAAAAGTCATATCAGAGGTAAGGTTTATATACATGTTGTGTGTGTGCGTGCGCTCGCTCGCCCACATGACATTTAAGCAAGAAACGGGATATGTGTAAGTCGCATTTGAGAAAGATTTTGCCAGGCTCCTAGTACTACTTATTATAGTGTACTATTTACTATCATTTATGCATTGTACCGGTACCTGTCCCTATTATACACATTTCACAATTACTCTTGTCAAACACTGTCACTATTCTAAGATCTTTCAAGCAAAGATACACATGTCCATCCAAGTTGTGAATAACTCATTAACCAGTAAACAATTGACAAAATGTTCCGAGTAATTATGTTTTAAATTAAAATCAACAGAGACAAACTGATATTTTAATTCGGCTTGAGTTAGCCGTTAGTCACTTAAAAGTAAATTAAATGCCTGGCATTTAGAAACAGTAAAACTGTTTGGATACATTAGCTAAGTCAGATAGTAAAAATCTGTTGCAAAGTTTCTGAAATTGCCTCTTACAATGACATGATGTGCAGTGTTTAATACGTTTAACAAATATAATATGGCACAGATTATTTTATCCAGTCGTTTAATCCGTTTTTCTTTTAGATAACAATATTTTAATACTTTATTAAAATTTTCTATTGACATGTTAGTGTTTATACCTAAATGAATCCGATAACAGTAGGCCCATGATCTGTATTGTTTCTTATTAATATATTGTTTTATATAATATTCATAAAATGAATGTGTTTCTTCATCATAAACAGTCTTCTTAAAACTTCATGGAGCATTTATAAAAAATTAGTGTTCCTAGTCAGTAGCGATATATTTATAATCAGTGGACAACAAAATCCAGGAAATCAAATTACATTAAGGTTTTACATGAAAATTGAAATTTTTATTATTAAATTGAATAATATAATAAATGTTAAAATATGATTACGTTAAGGTAATATTTATTATTACGAAAAATCGTTACAAGAAAAATCGCTGCATGTGCCAACCAACTAATTTCTTATAAAACCGCCAACTAAATTTCTTACAAAAACGCCAATATCTCGAAAACGAAAAAGCCGATTTTATTGTAACAAAACCAAAATAAAATTTGGAATTTTCTATAATTTTCACTTGCTGACACCATATAGCTATCTCTCATAAAACGAAAGTTTGTCGCACGCCGAAAATTTCACTACATGAAAATTAGAAAAGAAACTTCATGACGTGGAACCGTCTGAAGACTCTGTTTTTGAAAATTGTTAAAACTAACGGTTAAAATTTATGCCTAAAACCATCTCAAACTTCAATAAACACGGTGGTGAAAGAATTTTAAAAATCAGATCAGCTGTTACTGAACTTATGTCGGGCAATGAAACACATTAACTTTGTCCCGGGCTCTCCGCCCCTCCATGCTCTCGGTTCTCGCCCCACCAAGACGCCAGATTACAGGCACAGCACGATGTTATGGCTCGCTGGCAGACGCAAGTAACGCGCAGGTGGGCTGTGAGCGGTGACGTCACCGCGTACCGGTGCAATTCTCAAAAATGTCGCCCACTTCTGAAATGATTTCTTCAACCTCCTTGTTCTCGCACTCGCTGTCTAAGCTTTCCTGTAGACATGAAGTGTCTTGCTTCTTAGAAGATGACGGTTCTACAGTCGTATCTTCAGTTTCCGACAAAGTATTAGCACTTAAAATATCAATTTCTTTCTCATTCTTGCATGTGCCACCTGATATGAGTTCCCTCGCATTACGGCTCAAAATCAAAGACTTGATTCTTTCGTAGACGGTGGTAGGCAAAGGATGATCGTAGAATCTCCCCAATCCTCTTACTTTAGAAAAGTAACTCTCAAGTATATCCTGATTGCATCTTGATGACATCACGTACGTGTAGCCTTCCAATGTTAACTCCTTAAACAAAGGGCGTAGACTGTTTCTGGACATTAAAAACCCCTTCTGAAAAGCGAGAAAATCATCAGTAGGTTTCTTTTCTTTATTTATGGATTTACTCTTTTCTTTCTTCTCATCTCATTTTGGTATATGTTTTAATACTCTCATTGTGAGATTGAGGTCATACAGATTGTCTAACGCGCCATCTTGTTCTGGTAAACAATTTCCGTATGGATTTTTTAATTTATATCCGTCAACAGGAGCTCTGGAGTTCAGCACATCAAATCCATTGCTTATGACCTTTACAGCCTCACCAACATAACTGAACTCAGGAAGGTTATAACAGATGGCTTGTCCTACAGTGAGAGAAAACTGCTCAGCTGCTTTCCTTACATTTTGCCTTTCCGTACCAACAACAAGCAAATGGTTCATGGGTAGTTTATGAGCGTATTGTAAATCTACGCCGGTGTCTTGAAGTTCAAATAACTTAATGAACGCTTCTTTTGTGAGCAAACTACCAGATTTAAGCCGATAACCGTCGTCAAGCAGATGATTCCTTAACAGTTTTAAGGCATGAGGCACATAAAAAAACCCATACTTTTCTGTTTTGATTTGATGGATTTTCGAATCCTGAGTCATCAAATGTAACCTTTAGATTCCCTATAAGTTTTCTGTTTGATGGTCCCATATCACACACAATTGCTCTCACTTTAAATTCAACATTTTCTATGACTTTAATCATTTCAGTCAACAAGTCCTTAGAAACGGCCGTGTCAAAGTTATAATAAATGGGCTGCATCCATTTTCCTACTAAACGTCTGATAACCGCAACTTGAGCATTGTTGTGGGGTCCTCTGATAATCTCCTCTACCTGGTCAAAACATAAGTCACTGTTAACTTTCATTGCATCAAAGCTAAGAATTACGTCTTTTTCAAGTGTAGTTAGTAGCTTTGATTGGGTTTTCATGACAGTAAGGCTTAAATCAATAAAACCTGGTGGAACGCTAAACTGCCTGAGTCTTCTTTTAATAGTGACTTCACTAGGAAGAGGATATTTCAATACATCCCTGACAAAAGATAACGCTTTATAAGATATACAACGTAAAGTCTCAGCCTTTGCAATATCTTCAGATGACCAATTAGTGCACCGTCCTTTCATAACCACTTGTTGTTGACAGTCAGAAAAAGAACCCTCAACCACTTTTAGCGAATGTTTTGTTTTAAGTAACTCATCATTACACCGAGAGAGACGATCCTGTGAATTTGTATTCTTTTGCCTAAGTTCTTTTATTTCTTTCTCCATAATTTCTAATTTTTGACATAAGCCCACAGTGTCGCATTTACAGCATTGTTGTTTTCATAGTTGATGTTTTCTCTACTAGTAGTTTCTTCATTAGTTGGTAATATATTTACCTGTAAAATCTCTTCTACTTCTTTACGGTAACTTCGTTTTTGTGCCCGAATTTTCTCTCATTATTAGGCTCATTACTACCCCGTAAATCAACACTGGAGGATGGGAGATGTAGAGTTGGAACGGCATCAGGCTTCAACTTGCGTTTCGAAGGAAGATTCAACAGTTCACTTTGCAAATCCCTTTCATAATCAGAATCAGCAAAATGTATTGAGCACACACGAGCATTATCAACTGAAAACGAATCGGCACGTTTACAAGCATTTATCCATTTTTGTTTAGTCTCATTGTTCTTAGGAAATGTATGAAAATTAATTCCTAACTTACTTCCTTGTCTGCCGTGGTTAGTACAACTCGCGATCGCACAACAAACCATTATTTTTCACTCAAAACAACTTCAAACTTACTCTCAAAAACCCCTCAATACACTGATAACTGCAGCGTAACTCTGCACTTAATCGTCAATCACTGATAAGAATTCACACTCACGTAAACAACGTTGTATTCACTCATAAACGCAGTGACAACACAATAGGTTATGGCAGTGGCGGGCTACTGAGCGGTGGCTGGGTTCGCGGTGACGTCAGCGGCGCGGCTTACTACTGCGCACACACCCCGTGACCCCTACCGTGTATTCTAGTATCCGTGGGTAGAACCAACGATCTAAACTACTGGATCGCGCTTGTGTGGAGTGGAGGTGCGGAGCAAACGGTCTACCTGCTATCCCCACCATCTGGCTGTCCACTGCAACATGTGTGCATACCGCATACCATAGTGCATACCGCATATAATTGACACCTTATTCGATTACTGTAACACAAGGGATATTTGGGGCAGACTAAGTAAAGAGCCAATAAAACTGAGTAATCTTAATGAACGTCAGGGCTTATTACAAACATATTCCGCTTATCTGTCAGGGATGAAAATCGAAGGCATTGAAATATTGAAACACGCTCGAAAAACGTTTGTGTTGGGGTTTTTGACCAACATAAATTCTATAAAAATATTAGGTAATAGATTATTAAATTAACTCAGTTTTAGTTACATTCTAAAGTATAAATTTTCCCAGGATCATTTAGAATTACTGTTCTCATGCATTCGAGCAAGAGGCGGACATAACAACAACCCTAATGTAAAGCAGTTTCAGTACGCGTTAAGAAAACTAATGTTCAGAAATAGTGTTCAACCATAAACAAACACTAATTGTTTACAGTTTGATGCCCATCATCAGGACAACCATAATGAGCTTTTCTGTGCCTGTTTTAACTTTAGAAGAGGAAGATATTTCCGAGACTTGTAACTTTGAAAAGGTGCTTTGTGACTTGGTAGGGAATCAGAGTTCTACATATTACAAAGATAATATTTTATTTTATATAAGTGGATTTATTGTAAGAAAAATTGACAGCAAAATCAAGTGTTTGGAATGCAGTAACGTACTGTTGGCCGACGTTTCAGATCTTAGTGCGTACACTCACTTAACAGATTTTATTTCAAAGGGCAAACTGGTGAGGGCATCTCATGATGTTCTAAAACTGATTAAATACATGTATAGTTTATATTTGTCTAATAACAACAAAGAAGTAAATACTTATGATTTATTAGCACAAACTTGTCCCCAGTTCACAGGTTCTGTGTTTAAAAATTATAAATTTGTAGTGATTTTGCAGAGAGTCATGAAATTAAACTCATTAAACTTATAGGTCAAATGTTTTTTAAAGTTATATGTCATGCTTCTGCCAAAGAAAAAACTTTGGCAGCAAATATTTCTAAATTAGGTGTTCGTCAAAAGTATAATAAACTCCTTCTTTTTTGCAATATGTAACTGAGAAAGAAACATGTCAATCTCGTGTTTTTCTTATAAATGGAATTTTCCGATAATTTAGGAATTCTTTATAATAAATGCTCAAAATAGAAGATATGAATATGACAGTTACCGGCATATGTAGGCCTATCATATGTATCACAAAAGCGAAATTAGAATCCCTATTGCACTGTTAAAAAGATCAGATAGATTACATACGCGGCGCACAATTTGAGAATTCACTTTATAAATATTAGTTTGTGCAAATAATTTTGTAGATAATCTAGCATCAGCGCATTTAGTTGTACGTTTATTTAATTGTAAGTTGTAAATAATTAATTGTAAGTTGTTAAGGATGTAATATACAAAAATTATGTACTGTAGTAATGTAATTATAATGAAATGTCGAAATGCAAACATTATGATGGTCAATAATATGTACATAATAAAAATTAAAAACATATTTAAATTAATAATTAGGAATTGTTTTTGTTGTATTTTTCATCATCTCGTTGGTAAATTTCTTATCTTTATTCCTTAGAAATTTATTCTTTTAGTACTTTTCCTTTAGTAAGGAAAGCGTAATGATAAAACAATTCAGTGTTGTTGTCATGCGCTGCTCAAGTTCCAGCAGCGAGCGACGACAGCCAGGTGGTGGGGAGAGCTGAACGGGCAGGACCGTTTTGTTAGCACGCACAGCGCGATCCACGTTGAGTAGAACAAAGAAAGCTGAGTCAGTCTCACAATCGCCAGCAGCCAGTACAGACGTATTTTAGTGCGTGGGCGACAATGGTAGGCCAGCCAAGGTAGGCCTACCGCATTAAAAAGATACAAGACCATGTAAAATTATTGAATTATTGAACAACTCAGTGAACAGTAGTTTATCAGAGCTTTGGAACGTTCTTTTTCGTATTTATTCATCAAGAACATAGTTATCGGGAAAGTGCGCAATTTCACCCGGATGGCGCAACTTATAACGTCTCTCCTGTCAAGACATTATAACATCGGGAACCAGTTTAATTGTTTGCTGTTAATTAAACTAGCTGCCGTAGTTAGTACAATTTACTTACCAACAAATTATGACAATGTATATATCAGGATTTTGTCCAAGGTTACATAAATTTATTCACTCTCTGGATATTAGCGAAAACATCTCTTTATTCTTGTATTTTAACTAAGGATATAAACATAATAGCTTTAGTGGTCATCTTTTTGTCTTTTACTTACTTTACTTTACTTTTAAAAGAAAATTCTGCATTAAATACTCTTTAAATTGTTACTCTTAGTATCTCAAAATCATACAGCTGAGTATTACTTCAATTACCACGGATCCGGGCTTTAACTTCGCAATATTCTAACATATCTCAACATCATCCAAACTATTTGAAGAATAGTCTGATGTAATTTTCAGAATTACTTTACCTTTAAACATCATCAGGTTATTACTATAGAATTACAGAAATTACAAACATTTATATGCTAATCTTTATGTGATCTAAAAAGTCTTTACAAGAAACCTTACTGTTCTTTTTGTTGCGGTTGTTAAAAACAAGTTATGCACATTAGTTATGGTTTAATGTCACCTGAATAGAACGTGAGTTTGCTGTGGGTGTTGTAACGAAACAAACTGTTACAAAAGAATAGTAAATAATAGTGGAATCCGATCCAGAGAGGAACCAAGAAATAATAATTGAAAGCAAATTAAAGGAAAACTATTTGGTTTGACTTATATAATATTATCCAGAAACCCAGAAATAACCCAGTAGAATAGGGCAGTAAACAGAAAAAAGTTAAATAAATAAACCTAGTGGGCCTAATCAACTTACCCTGAATAATAATCCAAACCCAATAAAGAGTACCTAATCCATATAATAAAATTGTATTAATTATAATCATATAGGCCTATAATCAAGGAAAGGAAAAGGGACACAAACCTTTAAAGTAATGAGTGTGATCATAAGAAATAGCGACACAGACTACCGTTAAACAGTGTAATTATTTTTGATGAAAGTGTTTTGTTATTATTAGACAGTATTTTAGTTTATCATACAGACAATAGTTTAGCAGTATAAATAAACTAAAACTGTCAAAAACAATTATTATTATTAAGAGTTTTGTTATATGTTATAAGATTTTATGTCACCAGTTAATTTATGTAAATATATTTATCTCAGGTAGTCAAAGTAGAAATTACAATCAATCATAACAAATTGTTCTACCACATATCATAGAAATTCAAATTAATAAGGTTTTACAGTTATAAACTGAGGCATGTTTAGTATCAAATTGTTTATAATTATCTAATTAATAATTGTATAAACATTGCATATATAATTAGAGTATAATAATAAAATTATCTATTAAAGGTAATTTATAAAATATAATGTAGGTAATGGGTGTTGATCCTATAACATTTAAACTGTACATAAATGACCAATCAAAATTTAAGAAATTTGTATGAGTTAGGTAACTAAAAGAAAGAAGAAATAACACTTAATTGTTAATTGTGATGGAAAGCAGTTGAATAGTGCGTGTCTAGAGGTAATTAAAAGTATATAAAAATAGATAACCCGTTTGTGGAAGAAGATCTGAAGGACCATCATCGAAGATAATAATCCTTCCACTACAATTTTCATGAACAAATAATACACACAATCAAGAAAAATATTCAGAATAGACCAGGAACCCTTCAGCAATATCGTCTAGATGTGTAAAGTATAATTTGACAATATTTTTTTTTTCAACAAGGAACAACCACTAGACAATATAACAATTTACACTAACACTAATCACTAGTCAACATTTTAAAGTGCAACCAAATTCAATATATAAGCTAACAGTGATTACAAGGAAAACATTTATTGTACACATTAATAAACTACATTATTTTCTGAGACGGACAAATTGAATATCGTCAAAACTTGTATGTAACTTAATATATAATTTGTGTAAATTTTTAGATTATAAGTAATATATTGTTTGTAAAGGTACTCTCTATTATTAATCAACATGCAAAGGAACTTTTCGTAGCAGCCACAAGAATTCCCACGAAATATATTAAAATTATTTAATATATAAATCCTGAGATAAATATCGACCCTGTGACAACCTTATGTATCGAATGGAATTTTCCAATAATTTGAATTTATGTTACACAGATTAAATCATTATGTTATTAAATCATATCCATGAGTTATTATTCCATTAAGATAGTGTTATAAATTGGCGCACCAACTAGTGAGGCTGAAATTAGGGAATATTAAGTGAAGAAATTGAATCAAGCAAATTAATTTCCTAATTTTTAGCTGGCGACTGCTATAAGTTCCGAGAAATAATAAAGATGCGTAAGAGGGCTACATCGTTGAAACGGACGAAGGAGGCAGAGAAGGAAGTCAGGATGGAAGAGAAAGAAGTAACATCGGTGGAGGATGTGGAGACGGTAGTAAGAAAGGAAGATAGAGGAGACCCGAATCTTATAAAATTAATGGAGTTAATGAATAGTATGAATGAGAAATTGGACAAGAACAAGGAAGAAACCAATGACAATTTTAAGAAGCAGAAGGAAGAAATCACGGAAAACTCAAAGAAACAAAATGAAATTTTGAGTCAAAACTTATTAAAACAAATGGAGGAACAAAACAAGCAAACGAAGGAAGATTTGAAGAAGCAGAAGGAAGAATTCACTGAAAACTCAAGGAAACAAAATGAAATTTTGAGTCAAAACTTATTAAAACAAATGGAGGAAAAATTCGATAACATCAAGGAAGATAACAGACAAACGAATGAAAAAATTGATAGCATCAAGGAAGATCACAGACAAACGAATGAGAAAATTGATAGCATCAAGGAAGATCACAGACAAACGAATGAGAAAATTGATAGCATCAAGGAAGATAACAGACAAACAAATGAGAAAATGAGTGAAAATTTAATAAAACAGATGGAGGAGAGATTTGACCAAAACAAAGAAGGAACTAACGAAAATTTTAGGAAACAAAACGAAACCACTAATGAGAGTTTAAAACGGATAAATGAGAAAATTGATAGTATTAAGGAAAGTACTAATGAAACTTTAAAGCAAAATATAAGTGAAAATAATAACCAAATGAAGGAAGAGTTCAGACAAATCAATGAAGAGAATTTAAGAAGAATTAATGGTAGAATTGAACAAGTCAATGATACAATTAACCAGAAGATGGACAAAATCGATGAGGAAAGGAAGCAAGAAATAGCTGACACTAATGAGAGATTGAGAAAAGCTAACGAAACCATCATACAAAATAAAGCAGTGATAAATACCAGAATAGACCAGGTCCAAGAAAATAGTCGTATTCAAATAGAAGGAATACAAAAGGAACAAGAAAATTTAGTTAATTTACAGAAACAGACCGGAGAAAGGTGTGACAATATTAACACTACGGTGAATAATTTAACTGGTCAGGTACGCCAAAATCAAGAAGAAATTGAGTTAATTAGAACCAGACCAAATAATATTACTCATGTTTCCACAAATGAAACCAGAGAAGGAATTAATTTCAAAAATTATCGCAGAAACCCCATGGAATTCCTGGCCAGAATTGAGGAACATTTTAATAAACATCGAATAACTATCTGGAGCTCGATTAGAGAGATGTTGGATGAGCATTTTAGGGAGATTACGGACAACTGGTGGACAGCAACCAGGAATGAGATAGTGGACTACGCTCAATTTAAAAAACTGTTTAAAGAAAAATACTGGTCCGAAGCTATACAAAATATTATAAGGGACAACATTTGTCAGGGAAGATATGATGGAAATAGAGGTACATCTCCAACTACTTACTTCTGGGGAAAGGTATGTTTGGCGAGACACCTAGAGCCAAGAATACCAGAAGAATCCCTAGTAACTAAAATGGCATACCATTATGACACAGGAATTGCCAGAGCACGCCTGGGAAGCCAGATTAAAACGGTCCACGCAATGGCTGACTTATTAGAAAATTATGAACACGAGGGTTACTACAAAAGAAGCAGACAACGGACTGATCAGTGCGGTTCAAAAAATAATAACCATGGTATGAATCATAATCAATATAATAACATGAATAACCGGAATAGTTATGTCAACGATCGTAATTACAACCAAAATTTTACCCCAAATAATAACCAACCAGCAAACTTCAATCGAAACCCAATTAACAATAATGATAACAACAGGCCCAATCAAAATTACCATCCGGGTAATAGAAACAATAATAATTATAATAACTACCGAACAAACCAAAATTATAATAATTTTAGGAGTAACTCAGGAGTTAATAACAATAATAATCAGGGTAATTATAATAATAATCGTTCGTACCGACCCCGAATAAATTACATCAGTGCCGAAGAAGGGGATTACTGGAGATACCATCAACCTCGGAGGAACAGTTTTAATAACAGTTATGATCAAAGAGGAAATCCCAGAGGGATGAGTCACCATTATAACCGAGTCAGAAGTAGAAGCCAGGAGGACTTCCGAGAATCAAGGGGAAGTGAACAATTAGACAACCGAGAGGTTGAACAACCAGGAACCAGCACACCAGTCCAGGCAAATCAACAGTCATGCCCGGAAAATAATCATGATAACCTTAATTTAAACGGAGTGAGGCAGTAATAAACCCTCGCGACCCCTTACTGCTACTAACTACTGGGTACAATAACCACCAAATTCAAAAATATAGTAATAACAAATTACTACCAACTAATTATGAAAAGCTAATTATGGAAAATAAAAGAATTTTGAAGTATAACAATAACCAAAGTTTAAGGACGGACAGTCAAAATCTTACTATTATTTACAATTATTATTTGAAAAATCTTCGAGAAGAACTGTTGGAGGAAACGGTGACAAGTAGAATCAACCAGCATAATGAAATTTTATACATAACCGCTCAAATTGAAGGAATTCCTACACGAATAATGGTAGATACTGGTGCAAATGTATCACTTATTAATGACGCTGAACTGGAGAGAATACAGAAACAAAGTAAAAATATAATATCTACCTTACCTGTCAATAATGTTATTTTAATAGGTGCCACTGGGCGTCAAAATAAAACAGTGAGAAAACAAGTGTCATTGGAAATAGAAAGCAAAGGTGTTACAATTAATATTATATGTTTGGTCGCAATCGGCCTACCATTCGAATTATTAATCGGATGCGATATGCTGAGGAAATACTCAGCCATTATTGATTTGAGCAAGGAGAAGGTGTCCTTGAACTCAGAAGGTGTTATGTGGACGGCAGAGTTAATAGGAAGCGATGGTGCCCCTCTGAACCGTACCCATCACCAAGTTAGGGAATTAAATTTTTTAAATAATGACACCCAATGCAGAAAAATAATCTAAAATATGACAAATGAAGACCTGTGGAACAGTAAATTACAGGAGATAAGAGAGTTTAGACACCAAGGCACAAATAATTTGACAGCAAAACAAGTAGAAGATCTCATTATGATATATAAGAAGTATAAACATGTATTTCCAGAAAACCCAGGAAAAGTAAAAAACTATCAGTGTAGAATACAATTTAAAGAACCAGCAGAATTCCACAGAAAATCCTATCCTATACCATATTCATTGAAGGAGGCGGTTAGAGCTGAAATTAATAAAATGTTGTTAAATGATATAATTGAGCATAGCCAATCACCATATACTAGCCCAATAGTAGCAATTCAGAAGAAGAACGGGCAGGTTCGACTTTGCTTGGATGCCCGAGAAATAAATAAACATATAGTAAATGATCGCACGTCACCTGGAGAAATAGAAGAAATTCTAAAGAAATTTCATGGTACAAGGTTTATCAGTACCTGGGACACAGTTTGTGGTTACTGGCAGGTGGAGTTGCACCCGATGAGTCGAAAATATATGGCTTTTATTTTCGAGGGTAGAAACTACCAGTTTAAGAGATTGCCATTTGGATTAGTCAATTCGGTAGCAATTTTTGTACGATGTATGGATCAAGTATTGGGTCAGGAAGCGCTACAATTCACCACAGTTTATGTAGACGACCTGTTGATTACCTCATCCAACTGGGAGGAACATTGTCACAGGGTGGAATATGTATTGAATAAGTTAGCAGAGAACGACATAACACTAAAACTCGAAAAATCTCAATTAATAGCGAAGGAGGTTCAATTTTTAGGTTTCAATTTGACTGAACAAGGTATTTCCCCATCACAAGAAAAGGTTACTGCAATCCAGAAGTTCCCACAACCAAAGAATAAGAGACAACTCCAATCCTTCTTAGGACTGTGTAATTACTACCGGAAGTTCCAACGCAATTATTCCGCATTGACATCTAAATTTCAGGAACAGCTGTCTTCCAAAAACAAATGGACATGGGGACATGAACAGGACGCTATACTACAACAGATAAAGGACAAATTCTTAGAGACAGTAATCCTTCATCATCCAAATTTTGATCACCCATTCTTTTTGAACTGTGACGCAAGTGATGCCAGTCTTGGGACGGTATTGTACCAAGAAGACACAGAAGGAAACCATTTATTTAGTCATCAGTTTTGCCAGTCGTGTGTTAAACCACTGTGAGAGAAGGTATAATGTTACGGAAAAGGAACTATTAAGCATAGTCTTTGCTTGTAGTAAATTCCGAACGTACATTTTGGGATATCCTGTAACTGTCAGAACAGATCGTAAGTCCATCTCATTTTTAAGAAGTTGTAAGCTGAGTCATGGAAGGCTTACAAGGTGGATACTCGCCTTGCAGGAGTATAATATCAAATGGGAATATATTCCAGGGAGTCAAAACGCGATAGCAGACGTGTTATCTCGAATAAACCTGGACACCCAGACATTTGAGGGTGAGAAAGAAAGGATTATCAAGGTGTACAACATTCTCAAAAGTAGATCTGATTTGGAAGCATTATTACAAAATATCAAAGCTAATCAGTTATTAGACCCAAAATTAATAAAAATCAAGGAACGTATGGCGAACCAAAACTCTTCAATAAACCAATTCTATTGTGAACAAGAAGGAATTTTATTCATAAAAAATACATTGAACCAAGAAGACTGGAAAGTAATCATTCCCAGAATCATGGAGAAAGAACTAGTGTTGGAATATCACATAAGATACGGACATATGGGTGCAGTAAAGGTAGTGAAAGCATTGGAGGAGAATTGTTACATTAAGAACATACACAGGAAGGTACAAAATTATATAAAACCCTGTCATATCTGCCAATTGGTCAAAATTAATAATGAACGAAGGGAAGGTGTAATGATACCTATATCGTCAGAACAAAAATTGGAAAAATTATTCATTGACATATGTGGACCATTTCCTAGGAGTGAAGGTAGAAGCCGGTATAAATACCTTATAATCATTATGGACCACTTCACCAAATTCATCAAATTGTATCCAATCAGTCGAGCAACTACGCAGAAAATTCTTGAAGTAATAACTACTCAATACATTCCAAAAATAGGAATACCTGTTTCAATAGTTACCGACCATGGTACACAGTTTCGAGGCAGAAAATGGAAGAACACATTGTTAGAACTGAACATCAAAAGCTATAAGACCTCCGTATACCACCCCAGTAGCAATCCATCAGAAAGAATACTGAGAGAGGTTGGTAGAATCTTAAGGACCTATTGTCATCAACAACAAAGGAAGTGGCCTGATTACTTATCCGCCACAGAAGATTTTTTAAAATTGGCTTACCATCCATCTATAAATTGCACTCCATACACTGCCATGTATGAAAAACAACCACCCAGAGAGATCCAAGAATTGATTAAATTTCCTAAGTCTCCACCGTACCAATTTAATAAATTAAAATTCTATAATCAGGTGATGGAAAATCTGGAAAAACGCAGAAATAAATACCAGAAAATAAAGGGTAAAATAATTAAATATGAAGTAGGAGAGAAGGTTTTGTTAAAGAACAGGGAATTGCCTAGCACTCTAGAAGGGATATCAAAGAAATTATTATTACTATACGTTGGACCCTACACCATAACAAAAAACAACAACAACAACACGTACGAATTATCCGACCCCATTTCAAAGAAGATCAAGGGCAATTATAATCAACAATCCATGAAAAAATATCATGAGGAAGAAAAGTTAAAATAACATAAGTAATTATGTCCTCACACCCTCACACCTAATGAAGTGTTCAGAAATAATTACTTCTGAAGGGAGGCAATTTGTAACGAAACAAAATGTTACAAAAGAATAGTAAATAATAGTGGAATCCGATCCAGAGAGGAACCAAGAAATAATAATTGAAAGCAAATTAAAGGAAAACTATTTGGTTTGACTTACATAATATTATCCAGAAACCCAGAAATAACCCAGTAGAATAGGGCAGTAAACAGAAAAAAGTTAAATAAATAAACCTAGTGGGCCTAATCAACTTACCCTGAATAATAATCCAAACCCAATAAAGAGTACCTAATCCATATAATAAAATTGTATTAATTATAATCATATAGGCCTATAATCAAGGAAAGGAAAAGGGACACAAACCTTTAAAGTAATGAGTGTGATCATAAGAAATAGCGACACAGACTACCGTTAAACAGTGTAATTATTTTTGATGAAAGTGTTTTGTTATTATTAGACAGTATTTTAGTTTATCATACAGACAATAGTTTAGCAGTATAAATAAACTAAAACTGTCAAAAACAATTATTATTATTAAGAGTTTTGTTATATGTTATAAGATTTTATGTCACCAGTTAATTTATGTAAATATATTTATCTCAGGTAGTCAAAGTAGAAATTACAATCAATCATAACAAATTGTTCTACCACATATCATAGAAATTCAAATTAATAAGGTTTTACAGTTATAAACTGAGGCATGTTTAGTATCAAATTGTTTATAATTATCTAATTAATAATTGTATAAACATTGCATATATAATTAGAGTATAATAATAAAATTATCTATTAAAGGTAATTTATAAAATATAATGTAGGTAATGGGTGTTGATCCTATAACATTTAAACTGTACATAAATGACCAATCAAAATTTAAGAAATTTGTATGAGTTAGGTAACTAAAAGAAAGAAGAAATAACACTTAATTGTTAATTGTGATGGAAAGCAGTTGAATAGTGCGTGTCTAGAGGTAATTAAAAGTATATAAAAATAGATAACCCGTTTGTGGAAGAAGATCTGAAGGACCATCATCGAAGATAATAATCCTTCCACTACAATTTTCATGAACAAATAATACACACAATCAAGAAAAATATTCAGAATAGACCAGGAACCCTTCAGCAATATCGTCTAGATGTGTAAAGTATAATTTGACAATATTTTTTTTTTCAACAAGGAACAACCACTAGACAATATAACAATTTACACTAACACTAATCACTAGTCAACATTTTAAAGTGCAACCAAATTCAATATATAAGCTAACAGTGATTACAAGGAAAACATTTATTGTACACATTAATAAACTACATTATTTTCTGAGACGGACAAATTGAATATCGTCAAAACTTGTATGTAACTTAATATATAATTTGTGTAAATTTTTAGATTATAAGTAATATATTGTTTGTAAAGGTACTCTCTATTATTAATCAACATGCAAAGGAACTTTTCGTAGCAGCCACAAGAATTCCCACGAAATATATTAAAATTATTTAATATATAAATCCTGAGATAAATATCGACCCTGTGACAACCTTATGTATCGAATGGAATTTTCCAATAATTTGAATTTATGTTACACAGATTAAATCATTATGTTATTAAATCATATCCATGAGTTATTATTCCATTAAGATAGTGTTATAGTGTTCGTGATGGTTTTCTTCAGTAGGTCTTCTTGGGTGTAGTTCGTTGTTCCTCTGGATCCTCCATTTAGTTGATTGTTTCCGAATTGTAGTCTAGGTCATGACGATTGGATTCTGCTACTTGAAGTTCATACGGTTGTTGTTGTAACTTTCTTCTTCTGGAGTTGGTTGTTCACATTGTACATTTTAATTTTTCTTATTTTAGCAGCACTGATGTTTACTTTAATATGGTAAGGAACATATCTTACCACTTACTGTTTGTAAAGAGATGTGTCGGCTAAGCTTTTTTTTTTTTATATATATATTACCAATATTTGCTCCACGCACTACATTACTAGTTTTTTGAGTTTTACCCAACGCTACATTGGTTTAAATCAATTATAACAACTAACGTCTGGTTGTATCGTTGTTTAGCGGTATACACCTAAGTGTAACTTTACAACACATTTTTGACCTGCTTACATGTCGATGTTTCTCTGGCGACTGGGGGTTGTTTAGCGGCAGGGAGTCTGTAAGCTGGCGCGGTTTACGCGCTGAGAGAAAAATAGTTCGTTCCTTTATTATTATTAATTGTCCATTAATTAACTAGTATAAATTATGCTACTTTTTCTTAGTTAGGAGTTAGATATTTCCTTTATTATTAATATGTCTTTTATTTAATTAGGAGGATTATTAGTTTTCGCTTAATAACCTTGTACTTTGCATGTTCGTACTGGACTTTTGCACGTTGATACAGGTATCTAGGTACAGATAAGTGTGGATTATACTCTCACTTGTTATAAGAACAAAAAATTTAATTTGTGCTATTTAAATAATTTTTTAAATCGTCACAAACTACAGTGAGGCTCCCCAACAATACAGATAAGTACAAAAACGAAAAAGTCAAAAATAACGAGTAAGGGAAAGTTTTTTGGCCAAACAAAGTGGTCAACTAAAACTGTAAAATTATATATAATCAGAGAGAGCGAGAGGGAGAGAGAGAGAGAGAGAGAGAGAGAGAGAGAGAGAGAGAGAGTAAAAAAGGGGGGTGGTGAGAGTAGAGATAGTATGTAAGAGAAAGGTACTGATTTGCTAAACTTCACTTATAACAAGTTCTTGGATAACTCGTTTATATTTCGTTGGAAAGATGAAATAATGTTTTATTAAAATAAAAGAAAAAATGTATACTGATATTAATATGTGTTGTTTTACGTCATCTACCTAACCTATGACCTGCGTTCCAAACGTTCGTCTAAACGGCCTTGGTATTTTTCTGTGAGGGAGAGTGGGTATTGAAATTGTTTTCTTGTTCTGGTGCCAAGTAGACAAAGTCTAGAACTGGTCACTCAAGTAGTTGTTCAGACAACCTACACTTCTCTTACGCATGAAGCTAACGCGTATTACAAAGTGGTTATTAAAGTGCAACCATCCAGATACAGCAGTTATTAAACTGGTGAAAATTGTCACGACTAATTATGCGGACTTGTACACGACTGCCATCATTATTATTTATCTGGTTGCTACAAAAATTTAATTTTACATACCTCAGAACGGCAGCGTACGATAATGTCGTGACTGTACGTTGCTACGCACTGTATGTACAGCGGTGTACAGCTTGGAGCATCTGTAATTAGGAATGTTTTGTCCAACTCATCAGCAGGAACTTGCTCTATACTACTGTACAGTCTTCCTCCGCCTCTTCTTATCTGAGTTCGCAACCTTTCTTTATTAAATGGACCAACTGAGTTTTCTAAATCATCTAAACAGTAAACATAAATTCTACTGTAAATCATTACATGGACATCCACTATACTTTTCTAATTTAAATTTATGATTATTAAATTAGTGATATTTCTAATGAAATGAATATACTTGTGTAAATAAAGTTGTAATTGTCTTTAAAGATGTAAATAAAAAAAACCTTAATAAAAAAAGCTAAATCTTAACATTTTACACTCAATAGAACATAGATAATTGCCATGGTGTTGGCAAAACTAGTGTATCCGCACTAGTGTCTTCCTGGGGACTTAACGGTCTGGTTATCTAAAATTCAGCTCCTAAAACCAAATAATTATTCTTCACAATCAGAGAAAAAATGTGAGACATGAATCAGGCAATAATGTGATAGATGAAGATAACCAGTGACGAAATGGAAGTATGTTTTTGGTTAAATTAAAATAACATTTGATGAGTACTGTGTGACATAAAGTTCTCAACACTTTTACCTTATATTTTTACTTCGTAGTTTAAAAAAACGTTTGTCTCACCCTCCCTCCCTATCACACACACACACACACACACACACACACACACACACACACACACACACACACACACACACACACACACACACACACACACACACACACACACACACACACACACACACACACACACACACACACACACACACACACACACACACACACACACACACACACACACACACACACACACACACACACACACACACACACACACACACACACATCAATTAGACACGTGTGTATGCAAAATCTTGAATTTAACGGCTTATTAACGCGCTATTTTATCAGTTTCAAAAAAGAAAAAATAAGATGACTACCCTATTGATGGTCGAAATGTACGTCATACTTTTACGTCATAATTCCTGTGACGTCACACATAACAACACACGTAAATTAATGTAAAATGTGTTCAAAGTAAAAGGTTAATGTTGCTAAAGTGAATTGTGATTTTCTTACCATCGAAAACCACAGTGAAATAATTCGAAAAATATCAATAGTTCTTAATAAAAGTCGTCCCCACTTGCGACCAGTCCTATCAACAGGGGATGTCTTCGATTTATTATTCTCCCATTTGTGATCGCGTAATGTCTTAACAGTAACTCTTGGCGGTCACCAAAAAAAAAAAAAAAATCTGTATGGAGAACCACACATGACTTCCATGTTCTAAGATTTATAAATATTTATAAATTATTTAAAATCATTTACTTGAATTCGGTTCGACAATTTCTAAAAAAATATTCCCACGCTCAAACGATTTCACTATTTTTAGGTCATCACTTTATTTATAAATATTAGGTATTCTATTCTTATAACGAAACTGAACTACACAGACAATCATTCGCAAACACTTGGGTATATCAAAAACAATTGGAAACATAAGGATTTGGGGTACAATCCCTTTTTTGATATGACGCCCAGTTCGATTTTCATTTAAAGAAAAAATTGGTTTTTAGAGTTCAAATATTTTGAAATTTTAAAATTTAACATTACAATTAGCTTTTAGTAATAATTGCTTTAAATGAATATGCTACACGAATTTTTTTCATTTTATCAAACATTTCGCAAACGTTTTAGGCTCTGATGTCCAAAAATTTTGAAAATTTATAAAATGAATGTGGTTTAAATTCGCTTTAAATTGATACATCACATGGGATTTGCGATTTTTTTCACCCCAATTTTTTCGGCGGTCTATTTTTGGAGGGATCAATCTCAAAAATCGGTATGGAGAACCATACTTGACTTCCATGCCTTAAAATTTATATTTAAAATTATTTAAATATTAATTAAATAAGTGAGTGGTGGGGTTTTGAAGAAATTACGTATCAGCTAAAATGGTACCACCATCTCAGGTGGATTAAGACTATCCTCAACCTTCGTGAGGAACTGAACTAAACTGTGACTGTACTTTTGGATTAAATGTCTGTAGGTCGAACGAAGAGCTAGCTAAAGGTAGCTGCGATCTGGTTCCTGTAATGAAATTGGACTCTCGCTTCGAGGGGCCGAGGTATGATCACAGAAACATTAACACAAGGCTTAACACATTTCATGAAATTCATGGTCGTACTGCCGATATCAGAACGAAGGATCAATAGTTCTCCTGTGATCCTATACAGACGTGATTAACTTAATAAATAACAAACTTAAAAATAAATTATTATTTTAAATGAAATTAGAGCAGTCAAAATTTAATTTGTGATCATATCTGCAAAAGAAATGATTAATGTACGAAACAAATTGAAGACTAAATTTTGACAATGTTTTTTGTTTTTGTTAGGTTAGGTTGAAAGTTTTTAAAAATTTGAATAAAAATCGTAAAAAATAAATCAAATTTATTGGCTTTTTGACACGAAAAATAATATTTTGTGTGTGTACGGAAATTAATTATAAACAAATTCCTGTAAATCGAATATTTACAAAAGTATAGGAATGGTAGGAATCCTGAATTTCTCATTTTCCGTGAGGAAAATGAGGGGATGGAACATTGAAGCCAGTCTTATCCCCTCCCCCACAAGAAACAGATCTAGTTACACCACTGTGTTTAATCTCCACTAATATTTTTTAGGAATATTACTTAGTCTGTGTTTATGTTATTAAAACCGATAATATTTAAAGTTTTTCGCGTGGGTTACGAGAGTGTTATCAGATTCTGATGCTTACTCTGTGAAATGTATGTTTGGCTTTAAACCGAAAGAAATGTTTTAGGAGGATAGAGTTATTGTAATATATAAAACTAAATCAGGTAATAACTCTTTGAACTATACATAACGGTAGTATAACGCAAACAGCACATACGAACAGTCCAAGGTTTGTTATATTCTTACGCGGTCGTGGTGTGGAAATTTACTCAACACCTTCCCTTGCGACTAACTTGCTTGTCGGTGTGGCAAAGCGCATATAATTCAAGATCTGTATCAGGTTTGTACAGTATTAATTTACGTAACACTTTGAATCAACTCAACTCTGCGCTTTCCGGCCGAGAACTTGCCACTCGGCACTACGTACAAGAAAAGGGGCCGTCTGAAATGGGCCACATCAGATTGTCATACTTGGTTGGACAGTAGGCATCACTTACAAATACAGAGATTTTGTTTAGCCTACTGGACTGTAACTACAAATTTCTATTCCAATCTAAAGAAACAAACGTCTGGCCATTATAATTATTGTTTTCTTACACGTAACATTGGTTGCGTGATTATAACTTACTTGAATTCATTTCAAAGCTGTACGTTAAATCACCCAATTTAAATTTCATCTGTTTAGTGACTAACGTATAGTAATTGTTATACAGTGATACAATTATGAGCATCTGGAATATTCGTAAGGAATAAGATTAGCGAGTAATAAACTTAAAGTTTTCAGTGCGTGGAACAATGTCTTAGAATCTATCCATCTCTGATAGACTGATAAAATCACAACAATATTTCATTCGCTAAAATCAGCAGCCGTCTTCAGGCTTACTTAAATTACACCTACCGCTAACGCTACACTATAAGAACACACATCATGAAACAATAAACAAAATTAACAACAAACACATATTGCAAAAATCAACACAAGAACAGCAAGATACCTACTAGAACGCACAATTTCTGTATACGCATTAAAGCATTCTTTTGTGATTATGATGTGTGTGTGTGTGTGTGTGTGTGTGTGTGTGTGTGATATATATATATATATATATATATATATATATAGAGAGAGAGAGAGAGAGAGAGAGAGAGAGAGTGGTCCGCGTCCAAGCAAACAACAACTGCAATAAATATTCATTCTTATTTAAAAAAGTCTGTATATAAGAAATTCAATCGAATTGTTTTGAAAATTCTGTCACTATTATTAAATAAATAGAGGTTGTCAAATATTTTCAAATTTCAAAAGTAGAGGACAATTGGAAAAAATTATTAAGCGTTACAAATTATTTTATGATAACAAGAAAAGCTCCTACCAAAGGATAATGCAATCAATTGCGTGGAAACATAATTTATTGTAGTCTGAGAGAGAAGGACAGACTTTCCGGCCAAACTGCATTTTATTAGTTAATAGTTAATCCCTGTCCCTAGCCGAAATCTTGCAACCACAAAACTTGTAAAAATTCGCGCAGTTACATTTCTACGTGGACGCAAACAAGGTGCGGTCGCAAGGAAACGTCATTGATGCACAACAATTCTACAACCTTGGAAAACAGGTTTCATATATTTATATCCCAAGATACGTATTTATATTCTTTTTTGTACATTTTTTTTCAAACTGTTTTTTTTTGTGCGGCTTCTTGAGCACACATTAGGTTGCTATTTAGAAACACATTTGCAACTTTACTTAACCTTCCTCTTGTATTCATTTTTTCATTTTTCACATCAGAAGCCGCTTCCTTTAACAACCTAGATAAACCTGCTTCTACTTGGCTTATATAATTAATAATATATGATGCACAACTGTAAGGATCCAATACAAATTTAAAATCCATATTTGAAGAAAATTACGACAAAATTGTTGAATTGTGACAATTAATAGCTACCTACAATGAATTCCTCTCCAAAAAAATTGTATCCCTATCAATTCCGTATTTAACGGCGTTAGACATATTTAATTTCAAAAGAATATTGTCAAATGACACATCATTATCATTAAAAAAAAACTATACATAAACTTATTTACCTTAACAGCATTTTTTTTAACCTGCTCTCTCTTCTCTTCTTCTTATAACGGCTTTAAAATCATAGTTTTCGGCATCACCGGTAAAGGATATCCAAACCTACACGCGTTAAAATTTGTCTTTACCTTATAGCAAGTATCCGTATGTTTGTGACGTTGTAAACTAATGAGTGGGTTGTTTTCATCATATTTACAAGTAGTATATTTGTTAATAAATTTGATGCACATCTTTTCAATATTTTCATCGTCTCTGTCATATTTTGGTGCATCCTTACACCAAAGGCAAATATGTTCATGCGGAGATCCCCTCTGATGGAATTCAACACGTTGATAAGAATCAGTCACCGAATTATCATCAAAAGGTCCAGACTGAGATTTAAGCAGTCATTAGTTTTGCGACATTATGGTTAAAACAGCGAGCGCAGGTCACAAGATCATTTCTAATTAATGGTGTCTTTTCATAGTTATTTAAATTTAAAATTTCTAAATCTGATACGTTTTACTTCCATGTTCCTTAAGGAAATGGAAGTATGGTGATGGCAAAAAAAAAACGTGTTCGAGATTATTGCAGATTCTGATTGTACTACACTCAAAAAAAGAAAAAAAGTCATTTTTCGAAAAGTGTCTGTGTGTCTGTGTGTGTGTCTGTAGATTTTTTTTTGGCAAACGATAACAGCCGCAAATTCTAACAGTATCAAATAATTTTTTGCATACAGCCCTAATTTGTAGAGTACTCGCGACCTATTGTTTTTGGTGAAGATCGGTTAAGGGAAAGGGGTAGTTTACCAGCAACGGTTTTTTTTATCAAGGGTAATTTTGTTTGTTTGGGAAACGATAACAGCCGCAAATTCAAACAGAATCAAATAATGTTTCGCATACAGCCCTAAATTGTAGAGTTCTCAAGATCTGTTGATTTTGGTAAAGATCGGTTAAGGGAAAGGGGTACTTTACCGGCAACGTTTTATGTTTTAACAAGGGTATTTTCTATGGCAAACGATAACAGCCGCAAATTCAAACATAATCAAATACTATTTTGCATACTACCCTGAATTGTAGAGTTCTCAAGACCATTTGTTTTTGGTGAAGATCGTTTAAGGGGAAAAGGTAGTTTACCGTCCACGTTTTTTGTTTTATCAAGGGTATTTTGTATGGCAAACGATAACAGCCGCAAATTCAAACAAAATCATATAATATTTTGCATACAGCCCTGAATTGTAGAGTTCTCAAGACCTATCGTTTTTGGTGTAGATCGGTTAAGGGAATGGGGTAGTTTACCTGCAACGGTTTTTTATCAAGGGTAATTTTTTTCTATGGTAAACGATAACAGCCGCAAATTCAAACAAAATCATATAATATTTTGCATACAGCCCTGAATTGTAGAGTTCTCAAGACCTATCGTTTTTGGTGTAGATCGGTTAAGGGAATGGGGTAGTTTACCTGCAACGGTTTTTTATCAAGGGTAATTTTTTTCTATGGTAAACGATAACAGCCGCAAATTCAAACAGAATCAAATGATGGTTTGCATACTGCCCTGATTTGTAGAGTACTCACGACCTATTGTTTTTGGTGAAGATCGGTTAAGGGAAAGGGGTAGTTTATCACCTAAGTTTTGTTTTGAAAAGGGTAATTTTTTTATGACGAACGATAACTGCCGAAAATTCAAAGAGAATCAAATAAGTTTTTGCACACTTGCCTAATTTCTAGAGAAATCGAGGTTTGTTGATTTTGGTGAAGATCGGTTAAGGGAAAGGGGTAGTTTACCGGAAACATTTAATGATTTAACAAGAGTAAAGTACTTAATTTTTATAAATAAACTATCCTGATAAGAATCTCATAGTAATCCACTGTAGAAACGTAGATGAAATATCTATAAAAGTAGAGGTTAGGTGAACGGGGTGGGAGTAATTTTTTATTATTAAAAATTATAGTTGAAGGTGGAGGGGAGAATTTTTTATATGTGTACTACGTTATCGGCAACAAAGAAGTAGTTTTTTGTTAAAATTGCTTCCCGGGCTGTTTAGCCGTAGTCCAATGTTTTCTACAAAACCAGACTTTTCGGCAGTGCCATCGACTGCCATCATCGGTGAAAATCGAGTGCGATAACGTGAGGTGGTATACGTTAGTGACCACAGTACTGTGGTTAATGCTGAAGCAATAAGTAAAAAGACGTAGTTTCTATGGAAATATTTCATTTCGAATATGATTATAAATATAAATCTTAGAACATGGAAGTCATGTATGGTTCTCCATACCGATATTTTTCTATGGTAAACGATAACAGCCGCAAATTCAAACAGAATCAAATGATGTTTTGCATACAGCCCTGTATTGTAGAGTTCTCAATACCTGTTGGTGTTGGTGAAGATCGGTTAAGGGAAAGGGGTAGTTTACCAAAAACGTTTTATATTTTAAAAGGGTATTTTTTATGGCAAACGATAAGAGCCGCAATTTCAAACAGAAGCAACTACGTTTTTGCATACCGCCCTGTTTTGTTGAGTACTAAAAACTTATTGTTTTTGGTGAAGATCGGTTTAGGGAAAGGGGTAGTTTACCAGACACGTTTTTTGTTTTATCAAGGGTATTTTATCGCAAAGGATAACAGCCGCAAATTCAATCAGAATCATATAATATTTTGCATACAGCCCTAAAATGTAGAGTTCTCAAGTCTTGTTGGATTTGGTGATGATCCATTAAGGGAATAGGGTTGTTTATCAGCAACATTTTATGTTTTATCAAGGGTAATTTTTTTTTTTGACGAACGATAACTGCCGTACATTAAAACAGAATCAACTACACTTCTGCATACGTTTTTGAATTATACAGATCTCAAGGTCTGTTGATTTTGTTGAAGATCGGTTAAGGGAAAGGGGTAGTTTACCAGCAACTTTTTATGTTTTAACAAGGGTATTTTTTCTATGACGAACGATAACTGCCGTAAATTCAAAGAGAATCAACTAATGTTTTGCATACAGCCCTAAATTGTAGAGTTCTCAAGACCTATTGTTTTTGGTGAAGATCGGTTAATGGAACAAGGTAGTTTACCAGCAACGCTTTATGTTTTATCAAGGGTGTTTTCTATGGCAAACGATAACAGCCGCAAATTCAAACAGAATCAAATAATTGTTTGTATACAGACCTTAATTGTAGAGTACCCAAGACCTGTAGACCTGTCGTTTTTAGTGAATATCGGTTAAGGGAAAGGGGGAGTTTACCTGCAACGGTTTTTTATCAAGGGTAATTTTTTTCTATAGTAAACGATAACAGCCGCAAATTCAAACAGAATCAAATGATGTTTTGCATACAGCCCTGATTTCTAGAGTACTCAGGACCTATTGTTTTGGTGAAGATCGGTTAAGGGAAAGGGGTAGTTTATCACCAAAATTTTGTTTTAAAAAGGGTAATTTTTTATGACGAACGATAACTGCCGAAAATTCAAAGAGAATCAAATAAGTTTTTGCACACTTGCCTGATTTCTAGAGGACTCAAGTTTTCTTGATTTTGGTGAAGATCGGTTAAGGGAAAGGCACCATTAAGGTGAAGATCGGTTCACCGGCAACATTTTAAGTTGTAACAAACAGAATCAAATAATTGTTTGCATACAAGCCAGAATTGTAGAGTACCCAAGACCTGTCGTTTTTGGTAAAGATCGGTTAAGGGAAAGGGTTAGTTTACCAGCAACGGTTTTTTTTCAAAGGTAATTTTTTTCTATAGTAAACGATAACAGCCGCAAATTCAAACAGAATCAAATGCTGTTTTGCATACAGCTTTGTATTGTAGAGTTCTCAATACCTGTTGGTGTTGGTGAAGATCGGTTAAGGGAAAGGGGTAGTTTACCAGCAACATTTTATGTTTTAACAAGGGTAATTTTTTATATGACCAACAATAACTGCCGTAAATTCAAACAGAATCAAGTAGGTTTTTGCATACCTTTTTGAACTAAAGAGAACTCAAGGTCTGTTGATTTTGTTGAAGATCGGTTAGGGGAAGGGGTAGTTTATCAGCAACGTTTTATGTTTTAAAAAGGGTAATTTTTTTTGAGGAACGTTAACTGCCGAAAATTCAATGTGAATCAAATAATTTTTTGCACACTTGCCTGATTTCTAGAGCTTAAGGTCTATTGATTTTGGTGAAGATCAGTTAAGGGAAAGGGGCAGTTTACCTGCAACATTTTATGTTGTAACAAGAGAAATGTTTCCATGGCGAAAGATAACTGCCGCACATTCAAACAGAATCAAATATTTTTTTTCATGCTTCCCTGAATTGTAGAGGACGGAAGGTCTGTTGATTTTGGAGAAGATCGGTTAAGAGAAAGGGGTAGTTTACCTGAAACATTTTATGATTGAGCAAGAGTAAAGTACTTAATTTTTATAAATAAAGTATCCTGATAAGAAGCTCATAATAATCCACTGTAGAAACGTAGATGAAATATCTATAAATGAAGAGATTAAGTGAACGGTGTGGGGGTAATTTTCTATTACTAAAAATTATAGTTGAACGCGGAGGGGAGAATTTTTTATACGTGTACTACGTTATCGGCTACAAAAAAGTAGTTTTTTGTTAAAATTGCTTCCCGGGCTGCTTAGCCGTAATCCAATGTTTTCTGTAAAACCAGACTTTTCGGCAGTGCCATCGACTGCCATCATCAGTGAAAATCGTGTGCGAAAACGTGAGGTGGTATACGTTAGTGACCACAGTACTGTGGTTAATGCTGAAGCAATAAGTAGAAAGACGTAGTTTCTATGGAAATATTTCAGTTCGAATATGATTTTAAATATAAATCTTAGAACATGGAAGTCATGTATGGTTCTCCATACCGATTTTTTTCTATGGTAAACGATAACAGCCACAAATTCAAACAGAATCAAATGATGTTTTGCATACAGCCCTGAATTGTAGAGTTCTCAATACCTATTGGTGTTGGTGAAGATCGGTTAAGGGAAAGGGGTAGCTTACCAGCAACGTTTTATGTTTTATCAAGGGTATTTTCTATTGCAAACGATAAGAGCAGCAAATTCAAACAGAATCAAATACGTTTTTGCATACAGCCCTGTTTTTTTGAGTACAAAAACCTGTTGTTTTTAGTGAAGATCGGTTAAGGGAAAGGGGTAGTTTACCAGCAACGTTTTATGTTTTATCAAGGGTATTTTTTCTGTGACGAACGATAACTGCCGTAAATTCAAAGAGAATCAACTAATGTTTTGCATACAGCCCTGAATTGT
Organism: Magicicada septendecula; assembly: GCA_034769895.1. Classification (NCBI taxonomy): domain Eukaryota; kingdom Metazoa; phylum Arthropoda; class Insecta; order Hemiptera; family Cicadidae; genus Magicicada; species Magicicada septendecula. The sequence continues at coordinate 425,005,169 of CM068375.1, read as the reverse complement.
AGAGTTCTCAAGACCTGTTGTTATTGGTGAAGATCGGTTAATAGAATAGGGTAGTTTACCAGCAACGTTTTATGTTTTATCAAGGGCGTTTTCTATGGCAAACAATAACAGCCGCAAATTCAAACAGAATCAAATAATTGTTTGCATACAAGCCTGAATTGTAGAGTACCCAAGACCTGTCGTTTTTGGTAAAAATCGGTTAAGGGGAAGGGTTAGTTTACCAATAACGGTTTTTTTTCAAAGGTAATTTTTTTCTATAGTAAACGATAACAGCCGCAAATTCAAACAGAATCAAATGCTGTTTTGCATACAGCTTTGTATTGTAGAGTTCTCAATACCTATTGGTGTTGGTGAAGATCGGTTAAGGGAAAGGGGTAGTTTACCAGCAACATTTTATGTTTTAACAAGGGTAATTTTTTATATGACCAACAATAACTGCCGTAAATTCAAACAGAATCAAGTAGGTTTTTGCATACCTTTTTGAACTAAAGAGAACTCAAGGTCTGTTGATTTTGTTGAAGATCGGTTAGGGGAAGGGGTAGTTTATCAGCAACGTTTTATGTTTTAAAAAGGGTAATTTTTTTTGAGGAACGTTAACTGCCGAAAATTCAATATGAATCAAATAATTTTTTGCACACTTGCCTGATTTCTAGAGCTCAAGGTCTATTGATTTTGGTGAAGATCAGTTAAGGGAAAGGGGCAGTTTACCTGCAACATTTTATGTTGTAACAAGAGAAATGTTTCCATGGCGAAAGATAACTGCCGCACATTCAAACAGAATCAAATATTTTTTTTCATGCTTCCCTGAATTGTAGAGGACGGAAGGTCTGTTGATTTTGGAGAAGATCGGTTAAGAGAAAGGGGTAGTTTACCTGAAACATTTTATGATTGAGCAAGAGTAAAGTACTTAATTTTTATAAATAAAGTATCCTGATAAGAAGCTCATAATAATCCACTGTAGAAACGTAGATGAAATATCTATAAATGAAGAGATTAAGTGAACGGTGTGGGGGTAATTTTCTATTACTAAAAATTATAGTTGAACGCGGAGGGGAGAATTTTTTATACGTGTACTACGTTATCGGCTACAAAAAAGTAGTTTTTTGTTAAAATTGCTTCCCGGGCTGCTTAGCCGTAATCCAATGTTTTCTGTAAAACCAGACTTTTCGGCAGTGCCATCGACTGCCATCATCAGTGAAAATCGTGTGCGAAAACGTGAGGTGGTATACGTTAGTGACCACAGTACTGTGGTTAATGCTGAAGCAATAAGTAGAAAGACGTAGTTTCTATGGAAATATTTCAGTTCGAATATGATTTTAAATATAAATCTTAGAACATGGAAGTCATGTATGGTTCTCCATACCGATTTTTTTCTATGGTAAACGATAACAGCCACAAATTCAAACAGAATCAAATGATGTTTTGCATACAGCCCTGAATTGTAGAGTTCTCAATACCTATTGGTGTTGGTGAAGATCGGTTAAGGGAAAGGGGTAGTTTACCAGCAACGTTTTATGTTTTATCAAGGGTATTTTCTATTGCAAACGATAAGAGCAGCAAATTCAAACAGAATCAAATACGTTTTTGCATACAGCCCTGTTTTTTTGAGTACAAAAACCTGTTGTTTTTGGTGAAGATCGGTTAAGGGAAAGGGGTAGTTTACCAGCAACGTTTTATGTTTTAACAAGGGTATTTTTTCTGTGACGAACGATAACTGCCGTAAATTCAAAGAGAATCAACTAATGTTTTGCATACAGCCCTGAATTGTAGAGTTCTCAAGACCTGTTGTTATTGGTGAAGATCGGTTAATAGAATAGGGTAGTTTACCAGCAACGTTTTATGTTTTATCAAGGGCGTTTTCTATGGCAAACGATAACAGCCGCAAATTCAAACAGAATCAAATAATTGTTTGCATACAAGCCTGAATTGTAGAGTACCCAAGACCTGTCGTTTTTGGTAAAGATCGGTTAAGGGAAAGGGTTATTTTACCAGCAACGGTTTTTTTTCAAAGGTAATTTTTTTCTATAGTAAATGATAACAGCCGCAAATTCAAACAGAATCAAATGCTGTTTTGCATACAGCTTTGTATTGTAGAGTTCTCAATACCTATTGGTGTTGGTGAAGATCGGTTAAGGGAAAGGGGTAGTTTACCAGCAACATTTTATGTTTTAACAAGGGTAATTTTTTATATGACCAACAATAACTGCCGTAAATTCAAACAGAATCAACTAGGTTTTTGCATACCTTTTTGAACTAAAGAGAACTCAAGGTCTGTTGATTTTGTTGAAGATCGGTTAGGGGAAGGGGTAGTTTATCAGCAACGTTTTATGTTTTAAAAAGGGTAATTTTTTTTGAGGAACGTTAACTGCCGAAAATTCAATGTGAATCAAATAATTTTTTGCACACTTGCCTGGTTTCTAGAGCTCAAGGTCTATTGATTTTGGTGAAGATCAGTTAAGGGAAAGGGGCAGTTTACCTGCAATATTTTATGTTGTAGCAAGAGAAATGTTTCCATGGCGAAAGATAACTGCCGCACATTCAAACAGAATCAAATATTTTTTTTCATGCTTCACTGAATTGTAGAGGACGGAAGGTCTGTTGATTTTGGAGAAGATCGGTTAAGAGAAAGGGGTAGTTTACCTGAAACATTTTATGATTGAGCAAGAGTAAAGTACTTAATTTTTATAAATAAAGTATCCTGATGAGAAGCTCATAGTAATCCACTGTAGAAACGTAGATGAAATATCTATAAATGAAGAGGTTAGGTGAACGGGGTGGGGGTAATTTTCTATTACTAAAAATTATAGTTGAAGGTGGAGGGTAGAATTTTTTATATGTGTACTACGTTATCGGCAACAAAGAAGTAGTTTTTTGTTAAAATTGCTTCCCTGGCTCTTTAGCCGTAGTCGAATGTTTTCTGCAGAACCAGACTTTTCGGCATTGCCATCGACTGCCATCATCGGTGAAAATCGAGTGCGAAAACGTGAGGTGGTATACGTTAGTGACCACAGTACTGTGGTTAATGCTGAAGCAATAAGTAGAAAGACGTAGTTTCTATGGAAACATTTCATTTCGAATATGATTTTAAATATAAATCTCAGAACATGGAAGACATGTATGGTTCTCCATACCGATATTTTTCCTGTCGATAACTTTAATAACATTTTCAGTAGCTCAGGCCAGCTATGTTCAGCTGCTGATACTTTAATAAAAAATGTTGGTTTTCCTAATTGCCTAATGATTTCTTAGATTAGTAACTGTTTTTTCTTAGATTCCCAGTAAGCTGGGGAGGAGCGTATTTTAGACAGAACCTTGTAGCATTCATCATTATTCATTGCTCCTTTGATGAATTTACAATCTAAAACATCCTTGACTTTGATGTTAACGTCTTTTATTTTAATTTTCATAGGCACATGTTTATGTTTGATGAACAACTTCTCTCCATTTTACATTTCGCCGTAAATAACAATCGTTCTGGCACACAACTACGTCTATCTACTCGTCTAGCCTCGGACTTAGTTGTTTCTGAATAGCTTAATTTCGGATGAGTTCTAATCGTTTGCCCAACAAAAATTAATGGAAAGCAGAGCTCATCTAAATCAGGAAATTTATGCCAAGGAATGGGATGTAATCCTTGTCCTGGAGCTATAATCTTAGTACAGCTCTCTTCTCCAACTAGTTCTTGATTTCTGTCGACAATTGAAACCTGCTCATTCTCATCGTCATACTCTCCTGAATCATACTGAAAATCAACATCACTATCTTGTTATTTCCTGCTGGTTCATTTTCTACTCCATCATTCTTTTCAGTAATTAAATCAACCTCTTCTTCAAAATCACCTTCATACATTGACAAATATTCTTCAGAAATTTGTACTCTCTGTTTTAGATAAAGTGTTGGCTTTATTAAATATTTGAGAGCTTCACATACGACTCTGCTGGTTTTATTCTCTCAAACATATAATCAGTCTTATGGACAATATGCGGTTTTAATCTTACTTGTATTGTTGCCATTTTGTTAAAACACCTAGGTAAAACTTGAAGCATCTCATCAAACTCAATCATTATATTAATAAAGCTTCCTTTCATTCCCAGGTGAGGGTTTAAAGCAAATCTCTTCAGAGGTCGTATATTGGTGCCACCATACGTTCTTCTAAGCTGCTTAGACACTTTATGCACTCAGGTACTACGGGAAATTTCATTCCCCAATACGTAGCCATTTTAGGTATTTCACCTTTTATTAATTTGTTGTAACAAGTTTTACATACTGAATCTGCAGGTTCTACGTTCACAATTTTTCTAAGAAACAGTTCAGAATCATTTACTTTTTCTTCTATTTATTTTTTTCCACATCAAAACGTACAATAGAATGTGACAATAATAATCATTCACAACAACAACAAACATGAGTCGGTTCATCCTTAATGGAATTCAGAAATTCTATTGACTGCTGACTATTACATGTACGTAGTTGCTTCACAACAATTTTCTCTATACCTGTAAATATCATTTTGTCTCTTGTTTTTCTTGTTAACCTTATCAGAAACCGCTTCTCGTTTCCTATAATCATAATTTTCTCTCAACTTTCTCATTCTTTTTTTATTGAGCTCTTGTTCTTTTGCAGCATAATCAAGGTTGATTCTAACGCTTTCTATTATCTCTCATTCTCTTTTTCTTTCTTTTCCATAATACCCTTATCTAGCCTAACTTCTTTCTTTCTTGCACTTTCTTTCTCTTTCCTTTTCTTTTTCACAATACTATTCATCTTGTCTAACCTCTTTCAATCTCTCCCTTTCTCTTTCTCTTTCTTTGTTATGGTATATAACAACTTGTCTAACCTCTTTTTTACGGATTTTTTCATTTTCATTTTCTTTTCTAGCATACTCTTCCTTTTTCCTATTTTCTCTCATGTTTTCTCTATTTTTTACTCGTTCATTTTCTCTAAAAAAATAATCTAATCTTTTGATTTGTATATATTTCACTTTCTGATCTCTTATTATGTTTATAGTTGAACCGGAATGTTTAATCAGATTTTTATTTATGCATTTCTTTTCGATTCGCCCATTTTTAACTTTTTTCTCTTTATCATCTTCTTGATAATTTCGACGTTGCACTGTACGTATTTCGTTAAGAGAATCTTTAGAACGTCACTTGCTTCTAGGCACTGTAAAAAGCCAGCTATTCAAATTCGTTGAATAATTTGCGTAACCTCTTTATTTTCCACAGAAATTCAATTAGGGCCTAAAAAAAAATGTATTATTAACTATAAATAATTTACTAATTATGCTTTACCTGGTTAATAACTTCATCCATAACTACATTTAAGAGTATGGAACTTAGGGAATTCCCCTTGTCTGATACCTTTTGTAACAGTTACATTATCTGATAATTTTGTCCTTGGCTTTTACTCTCACTGAAGTGTTCGTGTAGATCTATTTTATTAGCTTTGTGATGTCTTTAATTATGCGTGTGTTTTTATAAGTGTTGTTTATGCAGGTCTTTTAAACTATACTTACTATTGTCTTATTTTTATTGTTCTGACGAAGTTCACGGAGTGGTGGGGTATATAGGCTTAATTCGAAAATCGATGTCATTTACACACAGGATGGATAAACTAGTAAATTTTAATTTTAAATTGTTCACAGGCATGACTCTGATAACGATTAGCATGAATCTAAAAGAACATAAATAAAAAAGTGTAATATGCTTAATATATAAACTGTCTAATTTGGTTAATTTACCTGGTTAACCGTTTGCTACGCAACACGTGTGAACGGTGTAATATGGTTATTTTATAAATGTAAATGTAACTGTTCAATGTAATCAATATTCTGTAGAGCCCCAAGTGGATTGTGATAATTCTATGTAAAGTGAAACAAAAATTAACTCTTGTTCAGTCTTGTCTTAATTCTCAACTTTAATTTATTATATATATATTTTTTATATATATACAAATGACTACTCTTTACTTTTTAACATTGACATGCAATGCCTTTCTCTTCAGTCGTTAGCTCCTTTAGATTTAATAAAATAATAACTCTTTCTCAGGGTTAATAAAAAATTAAAGTCAATATACAGTCAAAGTCATACATATCAACATGTTATACATATTATAGAAAATATAAAAATAATAAAAATCAGTTTCATTAATGTTATGTTGGGTATGTGTGTTGTGTCATGGGTTCTTTGGATTATACAAAAGAAACAATTTAATCTCTTCAGAACAAATTAAAATAGTAAAATGAGAAAATGCTATTCATAATGTTTATAGTGATTGTTATGCAGTATATATTGTTGCACGCTTGCTTGCTTGCTTGGCCCCAAAAGCGCAACACACAGAATACACGAGAAGGCCTGGTTAGCAGTCTCCAACACGGACTCCAAACACTGCCGGAACTTCTCTACCCCAAATATAACTGCCAAACACTCAGACTCGTCAGGAACGAGGCCTCCCTTTTCTTGTGGGGTAAGCATGCGGGAGGCGTATGCGATGTGGTGCTGCACCCCATGAATCTCCTGTAACAGCACCACGCCGAGTACACAGGAGCTAGCGTCCGTCTGGAGGATAAACGTACTGTCAAAATCGGCTATACGTAGGACCGGGGGTTGACTAACCGCGTCTTTTAAGGCAACAAAAGCGTCCTCTTGTTCTGCTCCCCAAAGGAACTTCTCGCCTTTCCTTCTCAACCGGTTCAGAGGGGCCGCGATTTCTGAAAATTTGGGGATGAACTTGGAGAAATAGTTCACCATCCCAATGAAGCGTGCCACGCCCTTGGCATCCTTGGGACGCGAGAACTCCCGAATGGCGTGGGTCCACGCACACGCCCTGCTCGGACACAAGGTGTCCCAAAAAGCTTATCTGTTTGACTCCATAACGTACCTTGTCGGGATTCACAGTGAGCTTGGCTTTTCCCAGTCTCGCGAGCACTTCGCCCACATGACGGACGTGGTCTTCCCAGGATTTGGAATATAGCGTACTATTATATCGTCTAGGTAATTGAATACGAACTTGTATTTTATGTCGGACAAGACGGTGTCCAACCACCTGGTAAGCACCTGCGCCCCGGTACTCAAACCGAAAGGGACCCGACAAAACTCGTATAACCCGTAAGGCTGTGATGGGCATGGATTTCTCATGTAGCGGAATCTGGAAATAGGCGTTCGAGAGTTCCAGGATACTAAAATACCTCGCGCCCGAGAACCACTGGAAGCAGGTATGAATATTGGGTAACGGCTGCGCTTCAGTCTTAGTCAGCTTACGGTAATCAATAACCAACCGAGGTTTTTTATCAAGTCGGCAGACCAAAAACGCTGGACTCGCATAAGGGGATACACTTGGTTTGATGACACCCTCTTTAACTAGCGTGTCAGTAATACCACGCATGGCTTCCATTTGGGGGGGGGGGCGAGCTGGTAGGGATGAGCCTTGACGCGCCGATTATCCAGCAGGGTAATGTCATACGTCAACTTGTCCGTTCGGCCAAGTTCCCCGGTCAAAACGTTCTTATGACGGCCACATACTTTAAGTATTTCGTCCGCCTTCTCCCGGTCGAGGTGTCCGACATCAAAAGGCCCTTTTTCCAAAAGGTTGGATTGACAGCCTTCGGGACTGTTTTTGCGGTCGCAGAGTGAAATAAGGTTTTTTGGACGAAATTTGAAATATATTATCCCCTGGTGTATATCAAGCACCAAACGGGTGTGATGGATAAAGTCTGCGCCGAGTATGAGGTCGCAAGACAGGCCCTCGGCGACTAGTATGGGAAAATTCCAGGTAAACGCGTCTATTTTCACCATGCACAAGGCTTCCAAATCGATTTGTAAGTTGCTGTTGCAGGCACTCCTGCATACTACAGCACTTTTAGTCCGTTTCAAGATGCTTTGGTTATGTTCAATACTCTCGAACAGCCGACGCGACATAATTGAGCGCACTGACCCGGAGTCGATCAGTCCGTTCACGGTTTTATCCTTAAAACTTACTTCCACCTCGGGCGAAAATAGTTTGTTCTTGAACAAACTCGTTAAATTCTTTCCCGCTCCCAGTTGTTCTTTATACACGTCGTGGGAGGTGACTCTTTGAGTCAACATACGGCTCTTTCTTCCGTCGATCGTGCGACGGTGCTTTCGTGGATTCTTTTTAGACGTTTTCCCGACAAACAAACGGCACCGACAGATGTAGTGCCGCGCGACTGAGCTCTTAAAAACAGCTTCTGCTTTAAGCAGGAAAACAGCCGATCGGGAATAAATAATTCTAGGGCTTCCTGGTGAAAACCGTCAAAGTTATCCGCCGCTATGTGCTTGGCAAGTCGATCGCCCAAAGCCCCGCTGCAATAAGGCATAAGCAAGGTCAGAAACCCGGCCTCTGAAGCCGGAAAGCACCTTGTCAGTCTCATTGCGATTTTAAGGAAACTCTAGAAGTGTATCCACGCAGAAACCGTCTGCCTTAGGGAGTCCACGGACTATTTTCTCAGCGGGATGTGGTAATCTGCTTTAACAAAGGCTGGTAGGCAGCAGGGAAGGAGAGGTCTTCACTCCTCTCAAGAAAGGGTTCCGCTCGAGTTCGGGAACGGCGGTCCCCAATGGGGCCTCCTTATCTTCCAGCTGAATGAGCGCGCTAACGTTAGAACCACTACCGCTCGGATGCGCGGACTCATGAGGGCTAGTCTCGTTTTCTCGCGAAGGGGCAAGTCTCGCTGGGGCCAAAACCTTTTTAACTTTTTCCCCTATTAAGGCTATGTGTTTCCGAACGTTTACGTCCCCCGACGATTCCGCCCAGGACTCTAATAACTTTAAACGGCTTCAACGGCCCGACACCTGGCTCTAAGCCTTTCGTGATCATTCCGGCACTGGGACTCACCGACGTTTGCAAGATCGACATCCAATATATCGGAAGTTAAGTCGCATTCTTTGCATTCGCTCGAAATATCCCCGCGAGATGTTTCGCGTCGGGAGTTTTCCCTTCGTGCATTACATTATGCAGGCATTTCCGCATTTCCCCTACTGTCCCGTTTTTTATGACACCGCGAGCCCTCAATTCGAATAATAAGTCGTGCTTTCGTAGCTGGTCAATATCTCTTAGTAAGGCCATTTTACGAGTAGTGGAGAAAATTGAAATATACAAAGCGCAGGGTGGGTGACCTACACTCAACGATAAGGGAGCAGCTGTTTGATGTGAACTGCAGATATGGCATACCGGGTCGGGCGAATACCGCAATGCACAGCGTTATCTGTCAGAAAAAGTACAATTAACTGATTTCTTTTCTCGACCGAATAATTTGAACAATACCAAATAAATTTATTTTACAATAAGCTTGCTAATCGTAACAAAATTTGCTAACCCCACATAACATTTCAAAATACTTCACACAAAATACCCTGTACAAAATTTCACACGCCCAATGACTGACACGTCCTGGACAGGGCGGAGCAAGACGTGACAAGAAAGAAACCCACGTGGTCCGAACCAAAAATAACATAACATACCACAAAGTCAACCAAAATACTTATTACTATTTATGTCTCTCTACACATTATAACATATTTTTCAAATATCTTTAAAGTTTAACATAATTCCCAAAAGGGCGGAGGTGTAGGTAAAAAAAAATTGAGACTCCAGTTAGTGAGCAGAGTCGAACTCGACCCGTTTATTTCAAAACAATATGAGCCTCGAAACTTTACGTAATCATAAGTCAGTCAGCAAAAGTTAATTGCTGAGTTAATACAACTCAGAAATAAGCTAAATATTGAAAAGATAAAATACTGAATAAATGGTTTGCTGTAATTCAATAATTGTATAATTTACATACTGCATAAACTGATTGCTGGATATGGAACGGTCGCATAAGTAAATACTGGTTACAGTTAATAGTGTTTAGCGTACAAGCTGTGATCGGTTCATGAAAATTCTAACACTGTTCTGCATCACAAAATATTCATAAAAGGTTTTGGTTCATGTCACATAAGGTGAGGAAACTAGTTTATCTCTCTTTTCATTATTAATAGTACAGTAACTTCCACTGAAAGTTGTTAACGGTTAAGTGTTACTTGTCAATCCGGAGAGGTTCACTCACGGCCTGCTGTAGCTGGTCGCAACGGGTGCGTGTTTCTCAACTCACGCCTGGACCGCTGCTGTGTTCACGCTGGAAGAACGTGAAACAACTTCAAATTACATATACAACAAATACTGACAATGAACTTTAAATATATAATTTTTTTTTTTTTTTGGACTGAAATTTGGGTTTAGTCGAGGCTGACTGTTACAAACAAGACACGTCTTGGTTCGTTTACAGAAATTACAAATTTTCTTTTATTTTACAAACATAATAGACGAAAATTATTCGTCCCCATCATTGATTTATAATAACCAAAAATCATAATTACCTTGGTAATTGAGGCTTCTTATTTAATGTGCTGAAAGGCACATTAAATATTCGCTCTGCTCACAAGGGCGGTCTGGTCTGGTGTTCGACTGGCGAGATTTAACCGAACAACGGCTCCGTTAGTAAAGGGAACGTTGTGGCGTCAGGACGTCGGGCAAAGTACGATTCACCGATCGTTGCATTCGGCCGAAGCCGAATAGTTGCAAAAATATCAGTTCACTGTTTTATTTTCTTTGAATTTAAGAAGGAGTGAACAAATGTATGTCTCAGTCTAGTCGTACTTGTATAGAACGTTCTCACCAAATTGCTGATTAGTTTTATAAATTACTAGCAGAACCCGGCTGACGTTTTCCTGCCTGTGTATCTTTATTTATATAAAAATGGATGGTCTGTATGTGATCTAGAATCTATAATGCGTTGTGTAAAAATGTGGAAAAATGAAAGATGACTCATACTGATGAAATTCCATTATTTTTATTGGTATACATAGACGATCAACTATATAAATTTGTTATGAATAATTCACGTGAATGAACAATATTTTTGACTATTCCATTCGCTATATAATTGAACCAACTTAAAATAATTGAAACTAATACTAACATCTAGCGTAACGCAAGTGGATAAACAATATTTTTGGTTTTCTGATTTGGTGTATAGATGTACAGAGTTTCTGGATTTCCTACTCTGGAGCAAGCAACATATAGCTGACCATGCGAAAAACATGGATTTTCTAAATTTAATCCGGCAACGCGCAGCGACTGCCCTTGAGCTTTGTTGATTGTCATCGCGAAAGCAAGACGCACAGGAAAGTGTAGTCGTTTGAATGTGAAGGGCAAATCAGTGGGAATCATTGGAATGCGCGGAATCAGCACATCTTCTCCTTTACATTCGCCGTTAATTATTGTTGCTTCAATCACATTAGGCATCAGTTTTTTCACGGAAAGTCTGGTTCCATTGCACAACTTTGGCGTGTTCAGATTCCGAAGGAGCAGTATTGGTGAGCCAACTTTCAAGGTCAATATGTGCGGTGGCATTCCAGGAGGCTCCAATGAATTGAGAAATTCGACTGGATAATTAACAGCTTGATCCTCTTCTGTAACTGTGTCAATGGATTTGTATTCCCTAACCGCACCAGGAATTTTCAATTGAATCTTATTATTGATTCGATTGACGTCATCATTTTTTGGAGCTAAGATAGCTCGCTCGCAAAGCCAATCGTGATTCCTGAAGTTGTTGGCGATGTTCGGGAAAACCTTCTTTTCAAGATCTTCAATTGATGACAGAAGTTCGGTGGGAACGATATCTCCTGTGTTGCAGGATCAACCAGAAGTTTGCCGTCGCCCATATCCAAAAGTTGCTTGGCAAATGTTTGTGCAGAAACATGTCCAAGTAAAAGCACACGCATATTGGCCGACAGTGTAATTTTCTTCACATGTCTCCAGAGAGCCGAATTCTTCAGGCATGCGTTCAGCTCGTCTGCTGGTGTTGATCTTGGAATGATGGGCAAAGTTTGACGGAAATCACCGGCGAGCAGTATCAGAGCTCCGCCCATTGGACGTTGATCGCTTCGGAAATCTCGCAGAGTACGATCAAGTGCCTCAAGTCCTTTCTTATGGGCCATGGTACATTCATCCAAAATAATGAGTTATCATGTTTTCAATACAATTGCCATTCCAGATGAACAATGGTTATGCATATCGACGTCCAACACTCAACACAATTCGAATGGAAATGGTATTCCATTTGAAACTCACTCACCAATTACTAATCACAGTCACAATCACTATTTGTTATTATTGAGGATTGAGGACAATATTATTGAGGATTGATGAACAATATAAAGGTTAGCGCGAAAATATTATCCGTGCTGAAATACCTGTGTATACCAATTTTCATGGCGTTCGGTTGAACGGTGTAGAAGTTGATGCGCTGCAGCGCCATCTAGTGGCGAGTTACAACAAAGTGGACAGCATAAAAACTTTCTCCATGAAAAAATACTTATATGTGCCAACTTTCATGGCGATCGGTCAAGCGGTGTCGGAGTCTATATCACGAACTTTCATACAAACTTTCGTCCCCCGTATTTAACCCCCTTAGGGGATGAATTTCCAAAAAGACTGAAACAGAAAACTTTTATTTTTAACCGAATGCCTAAATACCAGTTTAACATTTCTAACTTCAAAAATCACGAAATTTCTTCCAAACTTTCGTCCCTTGTTTTATCCCCTTAGGGGTGGAATTTCCAAAAATACTGTCTTAGGGGCTGCCTACACCCTATAAGGAACTACACGCCAAATTTCAAGTTTGTAGGCTTTATAGTCCCTGAATTTTCGTGATTTCGCTTTTAACTTTTTTCATCCCATTTCACCTTAGGGTACCCCCTTAGGGGATGAATTTCCAAAAGGGCTGAAACAGAAAACTTTTATTTTTAAACGAACGCCTAAATACCAATTTCACATTTTAACTTCAATAATCACGAATTTTCAGACAAATTTTCGTCCCCCGTTTCACCCCCTTAGGGGTGGAATTTCCAAGAATACTTTCTTAACGGGTGGCTATACCCTTTAAGGAACCTACATGCCAAATTTCAAGTTTGTAGGCTTTATAGTCCCTGAGATTTCGTGATTTCGCTTTTAACGCTTTTCACCCCATTTCACCCCCCTTTGGCGAGTTACAACAAAGTGAATAGCATAAAAACCTTCTCCATGAAAAAATACTCATATGTGCCAACTTTCATGGTGATCGGTCAAACGGTGTCGGAGTCTATAAATCTCAAACATACATACATACATATATATATATATATATATATATATATATATATATATATATATATATATACCAACATCCATTTTTATATATATAGATTTTCTTTTCAAAATACTTCAGTGTCAGTGTTTTGTATTGTTACGACGGTCTAGGTACAGTGGAAGAAAAGTAAGTACGAGGCACCAATTAAGTCACTAAGTAAGTACAAGGCACCAATTACGTCACTAAGTAAGCACGAGGCACCAATTACGTCACTAAGTACGTACGAGACACCAATTACGTCACTAAGTAAGTGCAAGGCACCAATTAAGTCACTAAGTAAGTACGAGGCACCAATTACGTCACTAAGTAAGTACGAGGCACCAATTACGTCACTAAGTAAGTACGAGGCACCAATTACGTCACTAAGTAAGTACAGAGCACCATTACGTCACTAAGTAAGTACAATGCACCAATTAAGTCACTAATTATCAGCTTTAATTTCCACAGTTAACAGTTCTTAATTAAGAACACTGTCTGTACAACAAATCAAATAAACATTGTTCACACGCAATAAAATGTCCTCTAAAATTAAACACAATTGTATTACAGTTATACCGTCTGGTTATAAGACACAACACTTAACTAGTAACCACTTGAACGCGCACAGTAATATCGCCCGAGAATAACTCTCGAACCGAACTGTAAATATATCGCAGCTGTACTACTTGAACGTCGTTGAGTACTGGTATTTATAGCCAGTCAAATATCTAGATGATTCCGTATCAAATATCTAAGTGCGTCTTAGCGTCCGTATGAACTTCGTAATTAACTGCGGCCTTGACACAGTCCGCACGGCTGGCGGCATCGAGAAACTTCTCGTATATGCGTCTACAAGCACGTACGCCACACACTTATATTCTGGATCTCTCTGGAACGTTCGATAAACACGTAGACTGTTCTGTGACGTCGTAAGTTTTATATAAAGTTCCTGAAATAATAAAAAGTATTTTATTAGAAATGTTCTGCTTTGAATTATATGTGTTCTGATTTTTTAATCAAATCAAACAATTCAATTCAATTTTCATTTATTTTCTATAGATTAAATCGGTAAAGCTCTTGGATTCACAACATGTTTTGTGGGTTACAGGGTTGATTTTACAATTTATAATTAACATGATTTATTCTAAATTTATTTTTACTGGCCCTGATGTAGATAATTAATTTCTAGGGATATATTCCACTAGTTATAAGTATTGTACACATTGTTTAATCTTATTAGATTAGGTACATAGTTATTTTATATAAATTACATGTGTTACTCAATGTTTATAATATAACAAGATATATTTCCTAACACTTATAATTCACAATATTCTGAAAACTTATACATTGCTTTTTAACATTAATAAATGTTATTTTCATTATTTTTATCGTTCTTACATTAGGTAGTTGGTAGTTATGGGTTTAATATTATTTTAATTGCTTCTTTTATATTACTTATAGTCTGTAGTAAGATTACATACAATAACTGTTTAAGGTTCGCAGACCACTATATAGTTTGATAGGCTGGTACCATCACAAATGTTTTCTTATTTAATTACTAAATAATAGACCCTGAGCATCTTGCAGAGATTCAAACAGAATCAAATAATTTTTTGCATGCAGCCCTGATTTGTAGAGTACTCAAGACATGTTGTTTTTGGTGCAGATCGGTTAAAGGAAAGGGGTAGTTTACCGGCAACGGTTTTTTTAAAAACAAGGGTAATTTTTTTCTATGCGAACGATAACAGCCGCAAATTCAAAAATAATCAACTACTCTCTTGCAAACAGCCCATAATTGTAGAGTTCTCAAGACTTTTTGTTTTTGGTGAAGATCGGTTAAGGGAAAGGGGTAGTTTACTGGCAACGTTTTTTTTTAATCAAGGATAATTTGTTCCTATGGCAAACAATAACAGCCGCAACTTCAAACACAATCAAATAATATTTTGCATACTGCCACGAATTGTAGAGTTCTCAAGATCTATTGATTTTGGTAAAGATCGGTTAAGGAAAGGGGTAGTTTACCAGCAACATTGTATGTTTTAACAAGGGTATTTTCTATGGCAAACGATAACAGCCGCAAATTCAAACTGAATCAAATGATGTTTTGCATACAGCCCTGTATTGTAGAGTTCTCAATACTTGTTGGTGTTGGTGAAATCGGTTAAGGGAAAGGGGTAGTTTACCTGCAACATTTTATGTTTTAACAATGGTAATTTTTTATGACAAACGATAGCTACCGTAAATTCAAACAGAATCAACTACGTTTTTGCATACCTTTTTGAACTAAAGAGAGCTCAAGGTCTGTTGATTTTGTTGAAGATCGGTTAAGGGAAAGGGGTAGTTTATCAGCAACGTTTTATGTTTTAAAAAGGATAATTTTTTATGACAAACGATAACTGCCGAAAATTTAAAGAGAATCTAATAATTTTTTGCACACGTTCCTGAGTTGTAGAGTGCTCAATATCTGTAGATTATGGCGAAGATCGGTTAATGGGAGGGGGTAGTTTAGCAGCAACATTTTTTGTTGTAACAAGACAAATTTCCTTGACGAATGATAACTACCGCACATTCAAACAGAATCAAACATTTTTTTGCATGCATCCCTGAATTGTAGAGGACTGAATGTCTATTGATTTTGGAGATGATCGGTTAATATAAAGGGGTAGTTTACCAGAAACATTTTATGATTTAACAAGAGTAAAGTACTTAATTTTTATAAATAAAGTATCCTGAATGATCAATATTGCACACCACTATATAAAAATTATTCCGATTAGCGCTTTCAAGCTTCACAGCTCATCGTCAGATCAGGAATATTCCTGATCTGACGATGAGCTGTGAAGCTTGAAAGCGCTAATCGGAATAATTTTTATATAGTGGTGTGCAATATTGATCATTCTGATTGTGATTTAACCACTAACACAAATTTCTTCATTAAAGTATCCTGATATGAAGCTCATAATAATCCACTGTAGAAACGTAGATGAAATATCTATAAATGAAGAGGTTTGGTGAACGGTTTGGGGGTAATTTTCTATTATTAAAATTTATAGTTGAAGGTGGAGGGGATAATTTTTTATATGTGTACTACGTTATCGGCAACAATAAAGTAGTTTTTTGTTAAAATTCCTTCCCGGGCTGTTTAGCCGTAGTCAATGTTTTTTGCAAAACCAGACTTTTCGGCAGTGGCATCGACTGCCATCATCAGTGAAAATCGAGTGCGAAAACGTGAGGTGGTATACGTTAGTGACCACAGTACTGTCGTTAATGCTGAAGCAATAAGTAGAAAGACGTAGTTTCTATGGAAATATTTCATTTTGAATATGATTTTAAATATAAATCTTAAAACAAGGAAGTTATGTATGGTTCTCCATACCGATATTTTCTATGGTAAACAATAATAGCTGCAAATTCAAACAGAATCAAATAATATTTTGCATGCAGCCCTGAATTGTAGATTTCTCAAGACGTGTTGGTTTTGGTAAAGATCGGTTAAGGGAATAGGGTAGTTTACCAGGAACGTTTTATGTTTTAACAAGGGTATTTTATATGGCAAACGATAACAGCCGCAAATTCAAACAGAATCAAATAATTTTTGCATGCACCCTGATTTGTCGATTACTCAAGACCCATTGTTTTTGGTGAAGATCTGTTAAGGGAAAGGGGTAGTTTACCGGCAACGTTTTATTTTTGTAAAAGGGTTTCTTATGGCTAACGATAACAGCCGCAAATTCAACCAGAATCAAATCATTATTTGCAGACAAACATAATTTATAGTGATCTCAAGACCTGTGATTTTTGGTGAAGATCGGTTAAGGGAAAGGGGTAGTTTACCAGCAACGGTTTTTTTAAAGGGTAATTTTTTCTATGGTAAACGATAATAGCCGCAAATTCAAACAGAATCAAATAATGTTTTACATACAGCCCTGAATTGTAGAGTTCTCAAGACGTGCTAGTTTTGGTGAAGATCGGTTAAGCGAAAGGGGTAGTTTACCAGGCAACGTTTTATGTTTTAACAAGGGTATTTTATATGGCAAACGATAACAGCGCAAATTCAAACAGAATCAAATAATTTTTTGCATGCAGCCCTGATTTGTAGAGTACTCAAAACCTATTGTTTTTGCGAAGATCGGTTAAGCGAAAGGGGTAGTTTACCCGCAACGGTTTTTTATCTAGTGTAATTTTTACTTCCATGTTCCTTAAAGAAATGGAAGTATGGTGATGGCAAAAAAAATCGTGTTTGAGATTATTGCAGATTCTGATTTTACTACACTCAAAACATGAGAAAAAAGTCATTTTTCGAAAAGTGTGTGTGTGTGTGTGTGTGTGTCCGTCTGTCTGTGTGTCTATCTGTAGATTTTTTCTATGGCAAACGATAACAGCCGCAAATTCAAACAGAATCAAATAATTTTTTGCATACAGGCATGATCTGTAGAGTACTCAAGACCTATTGTTTTTGGTGAAGATCGGTTAAGGGAAAGGGGTAGTTTACTGGAACGTTTATTTTTTTTTAATCAAGGATAATTTGTTTCTATGGCAAACAATGACAGCCGCAACTTCAAACACAATCAAATAAAATTTGCATACTGCCACGAATTGTAGAGTTCTCAAGACCTATTGATTTTGGAAAAGATCGGTTAAGGGAAAGGGGTAGTGGATGATGCGCACCGTGAGGACCAAAATGCTGATTGGAATCCAGGCACGGTGGACCAAAAATGGTTGATGCGCACCGTGAGGACCAAAATGCTGATTGGAATCCAGGCACGGTGGACCAAAAATATGGCTGTTCCCGGCCCAAGTGGGCCGAAACAGTTTAAGAAAAGTAACGTTCCGCAAGTGCGGACCGGAAGAGTTAATTTGTTCAGCCCAAGCGGGCGAAAATTATGTATCTTGCATTAAATATTTGTCTGCTGGTCTTCCATTATGATTGAAGATGTTGTGTAGGATGTATTAAATTACATTAAGAAATAAGAGAAGTGGACTGTATACGAATAGTTTTAATAATTTGAATGATCACATTACAGCTGTAATAAATTGAAAGAAGGCTAGCTAATGCTGCATATTGAATTAATAATTAATAAATTTAGTTAAGAATGAAGTTGTGGCGCTAGTTGGCCATGATAGAAAATAGTAGGGCCTAAGGCCTACATCTAATGTCGACACTAACTTGATGGAAAGGTCCGGCGAACCGAACGCCGAGATTACTGAATGTGCACTGATCAAAGTACGATTACGCGAACGTTGATGAGATATAAATCAGATTAGCCAACCTAGTAAAATAAAATCATCGCGCTACCGTCCATAAGCTGCCCGTCAAAAATCAAAAAGATTTTTTAATACATTCTTTAATAAATTATAATACATTTACAATTCAATTTGAAATAGTGGAGTTTTAATAATTAGAATCAGCTTCAAGGCTGAGTTGAACCTTGAGTTGAGATTAGATAACGGCAATCGGCCGCTAATTTGAGATAAGCATGCAGATAGGCGACTGTAGGCCAAGGTTTGGCAAACAGCTGTTTCATGTACCACTAAGTCTGGTTAACCAATATTACTGACACAAGTGCGCAGTACGTAACATTACAAAACATGAACGAAAATACATAATATGCAAGTCATAGAGTTAGCTTAATGCTAGCTAAGGTCCGTAGGCCTGTACAGAAGTTCATTACATGAATAAAATTGTTGTTGAACATGTTACAGTTGCATGTTTCATTGTATATTCAGGAGGGCGACATGTATCGACCTAAATACGCTATTCCTGAAGTTTCAGGAATTTACAATGTATGCCAACGTGTGAGCAAGCTAGATGCTGAATGTAGCCCAGATATGACGTGTATGTCATAATTTAAATAAAGAATTGTGCATGCTTACTTACAAAAATGAATAAAATATAAGTACAATATAAATAAATTAGACCAGGCAGTTACACACGGTAGACGCTTACAATAGTTTACATCGACACAATTTATGTGAATACAACAATAATAATTTGGATAATTACAAAATAAATAATTGTAATGTCAGCCAACAATACAATACTGAAATTACAGAAACAATTTAACAATTTAAGACATTCACAAAATAGTACATATTTATCAGCAACAATATAAAGAAATGAATGCATGGTTACTTGACAGGAAACATGCGTATATTATGTAATAACATTCATAAATAAGACCACCCAAAGACATGCAGTACACCCCATGACATCAATGAAAGTGCGACATAGTATGCCACAAAAATTAACATACAATACAAATATTAAGATATCACCAGAACTGTGATACTCAGAAGCGTGCCATGACGCAAAATTGACAAAAATATTGTGACAATCCATCACAATCATGTTGACCAAATGGTCGTAATAAATAATAAGTCAATGGCGGAATAAACCGCATTGTGCTGTAACCATAGTGTCACATCTCGTCTCCCGCTGGCAATAGACATAATTTATGTATTGGTCTCCGCAAAACACCCGTAGGCGTGCGAATGTCCACGACGCGAACCAAATTATCTGGGCCGGGAAATGTGGCGATGCTCACGCCAAATTTCCAGGCTAATGGAGGCAAGTTGTCCTCAATGAGCAAGGCTAAGTCACCAATGGAAACATTATCTTTGGCAAACTTCCACTTGTGACGCTGTTGCAGCTGGTGCAAATAATCGCGAGACCACGCCTTCCAAATGCCCTGGACAAACCTCTGAAGTAATTGCCAACGACCAAGGCGAGAAACAGGAACGTGAGAAAGGTCTGGGTCAGGAATCGCAGTTAGGGGCGCGCAGATCAAAAAATGGCCAGGTGTAAGTGGCACCGGGTCATTAACATCCGAAGAAATAGCAAATAAAGGTCGAGAGTTCAGACATGCCTCTATCTGAGACAAAACGGTTGTGAACTCTTCGAAGTTTAGTATAGATTTGCCTACCACGCGCCGCAAATGAAATTTCAAACTCTTGATGCCGCTCTCCCAAAGGCCACCGAAATGAGGTGAGGAGGGCGGAATAAATGACCATGATATCCCCTGAGAGGATGTGAATGACTTGATCGAGGTGATGGCATCCTTATCGTACCAAAAGTTGTAAATGTCATGTAAGATGGTGCGGGCCTTCCTGAAGTTCGTGCCGTTGTCGGAGTACAGTTGACTAGGTATACCCCGACGTGCCATAAAACGACGTAAAGCAGCTATAAATGCGCTGGCAGTAAGGTCGGACACCAATTCCAGGTGAATAGCCCTAGTTGCTAAGCAAACAAACAGAGACACGTACGCCTTAGTAAGAGTTCTAGACTTCTGCCCGCCATGACGAATCATGAAGGGACCACCATAATCAACCGCGCAAAATAGAAACGGCCTTGAAGGAGTGACTCTAGGGGATGGCAAGATGCCAAGCCTCTGAACCTGCTGTGTGGCGCTAAACCTGATGCACTTGAGACACTTACGAATAATGGAACGGATGACTAGCCGGGAATTAACAATCCACCAACGTTGACGCAGTGAATGATGCACGAGCTGCGCACCAGCATGAAGCAAACGAATGTGTTCGCGTTCGATGATAAGGCGTGTGACATGCGCCGATGGGGGTAGTACGATAGGATGTTTCGAGTCGTAAGATTACTGGGAATGCTGCAATCGTCCGCCCACGCGTATCACTCCAGTGTCGTCAAGAAACGGGTCGAGAGAGGCTAACTTGCTTCTGATGGAAACAGAAGATCCGTTCCGAAGACAACTAATTTCGCCTGGGAAGTGGGTCGATTGAGATTGCCTTATAAAGAAATTAAGAGACTGATGAATTTCCGCAGGGGTCAGATCGCCCGAAAGCCTGTCCGCAGATGAGTGCCTAATATTTCTGATGAAACGAAAACAGTAAGCGTATACACGTGTCAGCCGGTGTAACGAGGAAAAGTCCAACGATAAGTCAACAGCCAGGGTAGACATTAGCGAACGGTTATGTGTAGTTTTCTCTTCCGCGATGACTTCCGAAGATGATGGAGTGGCCGGTACGAAAGATGGGAAAGGATTAGACTCTGACGATTGAGACAGACAGCCAGGACCGTGCCACCAAAGCGAGCAATCGCGCAAAACGTCCGGTAGACACCCCCTAGAAATAATATCAGCAGGATTGCGTTGCGAATCAATGTGATGCCAGGTACAAATTTGCGTGCGACGCTGAATTTCAGCAACCCTATTAGCGACGTATGTTTTCCAACGCGAAGACTGCGCATGAATCCAGTAAAGAGCCACCATAGAATCGGAATAAAAATGTACATCCTCAATGAATGAATGAAGAGCAGGAATAATTTTAGACACAAGTCGCGATAATAACAAACAAGCCCAGAGCTCGATACGAGGTAATGACACTTGGCGCAGGGGAGCCACGCGAGATTTTGAACACAAAAGACAACAGGAAGCAGTAGCATCTTGATAAATGACTCGGACATACACACAACAGCCGAATCCTCTCTCGGAAGCATCCGAAAAACCATGCAACTGAACTGTAACCGCCTGATGGTTGCAACGAATAGATCGCGGGACCACTATTTTACCAATCAGACTTAATTTGTTACACAAAGAATGCCAATCCGACAGTGACTGACCGGAAAGCGGTTCATCCCAACTAAGCTTACAAAGCCAGAGTCGCTGCATGAAGTGTTTATACAAAAAGACAACTGGTCCGATTAAACCCAGTGGATCATATATTCCGGCGATTATTGAAAGAATTTGCCTCTTGGATATGCTATGAAGAACCGGAGATAGGTTGACATCAAACAAAAATGAATCAGCAGTGTTGTTCCAAAGAATGCCCAGGGTACGCACATTGTCCTGTTTATTTAGGGGTCGTGAAAGGTTGTGATGACTTGCGACCGCTGTGGGTTCATTTGATGCCCATTTGTGCAACGTGAAACCATATTGAGCAAGTAACGCACCTAGGTCGGATTTCAGATTAGTCAGATCGGGGATAGTGTCAGAACCGGTAAGTAGATCGTCTACATAAAAATCGTTAGTGATGGCTAAAGCCGCTTGGGGAAAGGAAGTTTGATTGTCTCTAGCAATTTGTAAAAGGCACCGTGTGGCCAAAAAGGAGGCGCTAGCCGTGCCGTAAGTTACTGTTCGCAGCGCGAAATGCTTAAGTGGTTCGAGGGGAGAGTCACGCCACAAAATACGCTGATAGTGACAGTCCTCTTCAGCAACGCGAATCTGACGATACATTTTTTCGATGTCAGCAATCAGGACATACTTATGTGTGCGAAACCGCAACAGAATAGAGAAGAGATCTTGCTGAACATTGGGGCCTACCAATAATAGGTCATTTAACGAAAGGCCATTTGTAGTCTTGGACGAACCATCAAAGACAACGCGCAATTTTGTGGTCAAGCTAGAATGTTTAAACACAGCATGGTGAGGCAAGTAATAAATATTTGACGATCCTAAATTGATAGCGCCATGATCAATGGGTGTCATGCGCCCAAGCTTCATGTATTCCCCGATAAAGTCTGCGTAGTCGCGAGCGAGCTTGGGATCGCGCCTGAATCGACGCTCCAAGTTTAAAAACCTTGATTCGGCACTTGTGTAGGATTCCCCTAAGTGAGGATTATCAGACTTGAATGGGAGCGACACTATAAATCTACCCTCGTGGTTGCGCTGAGTGTAGCGCATAAAATGCTCTTCGCAAGCCGACTCGCCATTAGGGGTATCGCCGGGGATCGTTTCTGCCTCCCAAAATCTCTCAAGAGATTGCAGGATTTGGCTGTCATTGTTCCTTGCCAAGAACGAAACAGCAGGACTCTGGGTGTGGCAGTGCTTGGGCAGATTGCCGGCCAAAATGTAACCCAGTTTTGTCTCCTGAATGATAGGGAAGTTGGGTCCGCGTGTGTACTTATTAGCTAATATTAAATCTAGATAAAATTGAGCCCCCAATAGTATGTCGATCTGTGAAGATATATTAAAATCTGGGTCGGCGAGAAAAATTTTATTTGGAATGTGGAACCGGTTGATGTCAAACGATATTGAAGGCAGATTATGAGTTAAGTTAGATAAGACGGCAAATTTGGCCTCGAAACTATGTCGCTGATAGCGAGACATAATACGCATAGAAACAATGTCAGTAGCGCAACACGCTGTGTTGCTTATTCCTGTAATCGGAATATTAGATCGGGTTAGTTTGAGGTGCAATCTTTTCGCAAATGATTTCGTACAAAAATTGATCTGAGACCCGGCGTCAAGAAGTGCGCGCGCCTTATGCCTATTGCCAGCCTGATCAATGACATATACAACTGCAGTGGATAAAAGTACATTGTTTTTACACTGTAATTTAAATGAGCAGTAGTTACTGCTGGCAGCTGCTGATTTCGGCACGTAATTAGCGTGCAGCAAGGTGTGGTGACCCTTTGAACAAATTTTACAAACCTGTTTACTTTTACAATTTGTTATCAAATGACCTGCTCTAAGGCAGTTAATACAACATTTATGGTTTGCCACCAATTGCCCCCGCTCAGCGGCACTTAATATGCGAAAATTATTACACATGTAAAGCGGGTGATCAGATTTACAGCACACACATGAATAATGCCTTGCCGTAGCATGATAACTCTTAAAGGTACTGCTGCCAGCAGTATTTCTTAAACTACATTTCTCAAACTTATTGTTTGGTTTTACACTAGGTTTATTGAATTGCTGTCCGGGTTCAATTGGCATAGTATTTTCTAAAAGCTGTCGGCGCAAATTCAAAAAATGAGTAAAGTCTTGAAAACTAGGCAAGTTGTCAGGGTCTATAGACTCCTTCCAACGTTTTAAAGTGATAGGGTGAAGTTTAGTGGAAAGCAATTGTATAGTAATAAACTCAAATAGGTTTACAGACAACTTCATTGCCGCCAGCGAATTAACAGAAGACGTTATAGTATTCGTAAACTCAGCCAAGCTTTGGACTGAGTCCTTTATTGTGGACTTAACCTGAAGTAGGTTCTGTACATAATATTTTGCTAATATAAATGGATTATTGTACCTATCGGACAGCAAGTTCAACGCTATTACATAATTCTCTTGACAAATTGGCAATGATTTAATTAAGTCTAATGGTTCACACTTCACCGATGAATGCAAGTAATGCAGTTTCTGTACTGGTGTTAAATCTGATCTTGAATGCACCAGATCATTAAAAATTGAATAGAAATGTTGCCACTCAAGTATGTTGCCTGAGAAGCAGGGCAAACTTATCGGTTTTAAATGCACAGGCGTCGATAGTATAGGAGGCACAGTCTGAGTATTAACAGTGTCAAGAAGTTGTAAAATGTTTGCCTCAGTTGAGTATATCATTTCCCTGAGCAGTGCTCACGTCTTTACTTATAAGCTCTATCTCAGACTGTACTTCGTCGTACTTCGAGGCTAAGCTCTTAAGACTTTCTAATCTCACAGTCAAAAAATGTTTTGTGGTCAAATTAATGTCAAATGAATTTACCGCGGATTGTATCCGCACTATCGCGGACTTTAATCCGCCTCTCCTTCTGGTCAGCACCTTGAGGCCTTCCTCAGACATTCTTTTACGCACCTTATTACTGTTGCTGGTGGTACCTGGTCAGCGACGTCCCGCAGCGTCGGCTCCTTGATGATGATGGTAAACAGCTGGCAAGATGACCACCTTGAGGCACTGCAGCCGGCAGGAACTTGCTATCACGTTGCCTGAAGACGACGAGCGAAATGGCGACGCAAATCACGCCACGGTCGCATTAGCTGACGTGCTAACCCGCCCGTGATGGCCAGAAAAAGATACAAAAGACATTAAGTGGAAATCCAGGTCCGGAGTGACCAAAAATGGATGATGCGCACCGTGAGGACCAAAATGCTGATTGGAATCCAGGCACGGTGGACCAAAAATGGTTGATGCGCACCGTGAGGACCAAAATGCTGATTGGAATCCAGGCACGGTGGACCAAAAATATGGCTGTTCCCGGCCCAAGTGGGCCGAAACAGTTTAAGAAAAGTAACGTTCCGCAAGTGCGGACCGGAAGAGTTAATTTGTTCAGCCCAAGCGGGCGAAAATTATGTATCTTGCATTAAATATTTATCTGCTGGTCTTCCATTATGATTGAAGATGTTGTGTAGGATGTATTAAATTACATTAAGAAATAAGAGAAGTGGACTGTATACGAATAGTTTTAATAATTTGAATGATCACATTACAGCTGTAATAATTTGAAAGAAGGCTAGCTAATGCTGCATATTGAATTAATAATTAATAAATTTAGTTAAGAATGAAGTTGTGGCGCTAGTTGGCCATGATAGAAAATAGTAAGGCCTAAGGCCTACATCTAATGTCGACACTAACTTGACGGAAAGGTCCGGCGAACCGAACGCCGAGATTACTGAATGTGCACTGATCAAAGTACGATTACGCGAACGTTGATGAGATATAAATCAGATTAGCCAACCTAGTAAAATAAAATCATCGCGCTACCGTCCAGGTAGTTTACCCGCAACATTGTATGTTTTAACAAGGGTAATTTTTGTCTAATGCAAACGATAACAGCCGCAAATTCAAACAGAATCAAATGATGTTTTGCATACAGCCCTGATTTGTGGAGTACTCATGACCTATTGTTGTTGGTGAAGATCGGTTAAGGGTAAGGGGTAGTTTATCAGCAACGGTTTTTTATCAAGGGTAATTTTTTTCTATGGCAAACGATAAAAGCCGCAAATTCAAACAGAATCAAATGATGTTTTGCATACAGCCCTGATTTGTTGAGTACTCATGACCTGTTATTGTTGGTGAAGATCGGTTAACGGAAAGGGGTAGTTTACCTGCAACATTTTATGTTTTATCATGGGTAATTTTTTTATGACAAACGATAACTGCCGTAAATTCAAAGAGAATCAACTACGTTTTGCATACCTTTTTGAACTGAAGAGAACTGAAAGTCTGTTGATTTTGTTGAAGATCGGTTAAGGGAAAGGGGTAATTTATCAGCAACGTTTTATGTTTTAAAAAGGATAATTTCTTTACAAACGATAACTGCCGAAAATTCAAAGAGAATCTAATAATTTTTTGTACACTTTCCTGAGTTGTAGAGTGCTCAATGTCTGTTGATTTTGGTGAAGATCGTTTACTGGAGGGGGGTAGTTTACCAGCAACATTTTATGTTGTAACAAGAGAAATGTTTCCATGACGACCAATAACTACTGGACAATCAAACAGAATCTAACATTTTTTTGCATGCATCTCTGAATTGCAGAGGACTGAAGGTCTATTGATTTTGGAAATGATCGGTTATGAGAAAGGGGTAGTTTACCTGCAACGGTTTTTTATCAAGGGTAATTTTTTCTATGGTAAACGCTAATAGCCGCAAATTCAAACAGAATCAAATAATGTTTTGCGTACAGCCCTGAATGTTAGAGTTCTCAAGACTTGTTGGTTTTAGTGAAGATCGGTTATGGGAATAGGGTAGTTTACCAGTAACATTTTATGTTTTAAGAAGGGTAATTTTTTATATGACGAACGATAACTGCCATAAATTCAAACAGAATCAACTACGTTTTTGCATACCTTTTTGTATTATAGAGGCCTCAAGGTATGTTGATTTTGTTGAAGATCGGTTAAGGGAAACGGGTAGTTTACCAGCAACATTTTATGTTTTATCAAGGGTAATTCTTTTTTTGACGAAATATAACGTCCGTAAATTCAAAGAGAATCAAATAATGTTTTGCATACGTTCCTAATTTGTAGAGTACTCAAGGTTTGTTGATTTTGGTGAAGATCGGGTGAGGGAAAGGGGTAGTTTACCAGCAACATTTTATGTTGTAACAAGAGAAATGTTTTCATGACGAACGATAACTGCCGCACATTCAAAACAGAATCAAATATTTTTTTGTATGCATCTCTCAATTGTAGAGAACTGAAATCTATTGATTTTGGTGACGATCGGTTAAGAGAAAGGGGTAGTTTACCAGCAAAGTTTTATGATTTAACAAGAGTAAAGTACTTAATTGTGGTAAACAAAGTATCCTGATAAGAAGATCTTAATAATCCACTGTAGAAAGGTAGATGAAATATCTAGAAATGAAGAGGCTAGTTGTACGGACTGGGGGTAATTTTCTATAAATGAAAATTATAGTTGAAGAGAGAGGGGATAATTTTTACGTGTACTACGTTATCGGTAACAAAGTAGTAGTTTGTTGTTAAAATTCCTTCCCGGGCTGTTTGGCCGTGATCTAATGTTTTCTGCAAAACCAGACGTTTCGGGAGTGTCGTCGACTGCCATCAGCAGTGAAAATCGAGTGTGATAACGTGTGGTGGTATACATTAGTGACCACAGTACTGTGGTTAAGGCTGAAGCAATAAGTGAAAAGAAATAGTTTCTATGGAAACATTTCAGTTCGTAAATTATTTTAAATGTAAATCTTAGAACATGGAAGTCATGTATCGTTCTCCATACTATGGAGAACCGAAATTTTCAATTTAATTTAAATCATGTATGAGAGAAAATATATCGTTATTGGCAGGCAAGATTATCTCAATTTTGTAATATTTGCGTGTTTCCATTTTATTATTATGATTACCGCAATAAAAAGGCTGACAAGACACACACACACACACACACACACACACACACACACACACACACACACACACACACACACACACACACACACACACACACACACACACACACACACACACACACACACACACACACACAAAATTTGCGTTGTTTCTGGCCTCACTCATGTTTATTTTCTTACATTGCACGCTTTTTAAATGGAAAGTGCCGAAACACACACCAACACAACGCGTGCAAGCAGAGAAAGTGTCTAGCGTGGATAGCGATTTGCTTCCTGTGGACCGCTGGGCAGTGTAATTGCACGTGTTTACAGAGAAACGGTTCATAGACAAAAGACTTTTCGTCTTTAGGGAATGAACCGTCTGCAAAATGCTCAGGGTCCATGACTGACTACGGAGCGCTTCGGAGGAGGGATGATTATCTGCGTAGTTCGGTTTCTTTATAAGAATAAAGTAAGCCTACCTAATTTTTTATGGATAAAGTGAATGAAAATAGCATTATATTAAACGACTACCCCATAATAACAAAAATATCTATAAATAGTGAAATTACTTTGAGGGTGGGCGATATTATTTTAGAAATTATCGAACCGAATTCAAGTAAATTATTTTAAACATAAATTTTTCAACATGGAAGTCATGTATGGTTCTCCATACCGATTTTTTTACTTCCATGTTCCTTAAGGAAATGGAAGTATGGTGATGGCAAAAAAAATCGTGTTCGAGATTATTGCAGATTCTGATTGTACTACACACAAAACATGAAAAAAATTCATTTTTCGAAAAGTGTGTGTGTGTGTGCGTGTGTGTGTGTGTGTGTGTGTGTTGTGTGTCTGTCTGTCTGTCTGTCTGTGTGTCTGTAGATTTTTTTTTTTGGCAAACGATAACAGCCGCAAATTCAAACATAATCAAATAAACTTTTGCATACAGCCCTGAATTGTAGAGTTATCAAGATCTGTTGGTTTTGGTGAAGATCGGTTAAGGGAAAGGGGTAGTTTACCGGAAACATTTTATGTGTTAACAAGGGTATTATCTATGGCAAACGATAACAGCCGCAAATTCAAACAGAATCAAATAATTTTTGCATACAGCCCTGATTTATAGAGTACTAAAGACTTATTGTTTTTGGTGAAGATCGGTAAAGGGAAAGGGGTAGTTTACCGGCAACGGTTTTTTATCAAATGTAATTTTTGTATATGGCAAACGATAACAGCCGCAAATTCAAACAGAATCAAATGATGTTTTGCATACAGCCCTGTATTGTAGAGTTCTCAGTACCTATTGGTGTTGGTGAAGATCGGTTAAGGGAAAGGGGTAGTGTACCAGCAACATATTATGTTTTAACAAGGGTAATTTTTTATATAACAAACGATAACTGCCGTAAATTCAAACAGATTCAACTACGTTTTTGCATACCTTTTTTTTACTAAAGAGAACTCAAGGTCTGTTGATTTTGGTGAAGATCGGTTAATGGGAAGGGGTAGTTTATCAGCAACGTTTTATGTTTTAAAAATGGTAATTTTTCTTTGACGAACGATAACTGCCGAAAGGTCAAAGAGAATCTAATAATTTTCTGCACACTTTCCTGAGTTGTAGAGCGCTCGAGGACTTTTGATTTTGGTGAAAATTGGTTAAGGGAAAGGGGTAGTTTACCTGCAACATTTTATGTTGAACCAAGAGAAATGTTTACATGACGAAACGATAACTGCCGCACATTCAAACAGAATCAAATATTTTTTTGCATGCATCCCTGAATTGTAGAGGACTGAAGGCCTATTGATTTTGGTGAAGATCGGTGAAGATAAAGAGGTATTTTACCTGCAACCTTTTATGTTTTAACAAGAGTAAAATACATAATTTTGATAAACAAAGTATCCTTATAAGAAGCTCATAATAATCCACTGCAGAAACGTAGATAAAATATCTATAAGTGAAGAGGCTAGTTGAACGGGGTGGGGGTAATTTTCTATTAACGAAAATTATAGTTGAAGAGGGATGATCGAAAATTTTATGTGTACTACGTTATCGGCAACAAAGAAGTAGTTTCTGTTAAAATTCCTTCCCGGGCTGTTTAACCGTAGTCCAATGTTTTCTGCAAAACCAGACGTTTCGGCAGTGCCATCGACTTCCATCATCAGTGAAAATCGAGTGCGAAAAAGTGAGGTGGTATACGTTAGTGACCAAAGTACTGTGGTTAAGGCTGAAGCAGTAGAAAGAAGTAGTTTCTATGGAAATATTACATTTCGAATATGCTTTTAAATATAAATCTTAGAACATGGAAATCATGTATGGTTCTCCATACCGATATTTTAACAATTACCATTGTTTGAAAAAGTTTAAATGAATTTTCAAGTACTTCAATCTTGTAAAAACGTAAAACGTTGCAGGTCCAACTACCCCTTCCCCTTAATCGATCTTCACCAAAATCGATAAGCCTTGCCTCCTCTACAACTTAGGTAGGTATGCAAAAAGTTATTTTAATCTATTTGAATTTTCGGCAGTTATCGTTTGCCATAGAAAAATTCTGCGCACAGACACTTTTGAAAAACGATTTTTCTTCATGTTTTCAGGGTAGTACAATCAGAATCTGCCCTTATCTCGAACTCGATATTTTTCACCATCACCATACTTCCATTTACGTATGGAACATGGAAGTAATTAACATAAAATTTTAATGAAACATTAAAAAAAAACATTTAAAATAATCGAGTGTGTCTATCTTCATTTCTAAATTACAAATCGTAGACCTATCTATAAATCATTAACCAAACTGTTTAAAAAGTCCCAAAGAACGATAACATGTAAAATAAGTTTTGTTTTTACTTCCATGTTCCTTAAGGAAATGGAAGTATGGTGATGGCAAAAAAAATCGTGTTCGAGATTATTGCAGATTCTGATTGTACTACACTCAAAACATGAAAAAAAGTCATTTTTCGAAAAGTGTCTCTGTGTGTGTCTGTCTGTGTGTCGGTCTGTCTATGTGTCTGTGTGTCTGTCTGTCTATGTGTCTGTGTGTCTCTCTGTAGATTTTTTTTTTGGCAAACGATAAAAGCCGCAATTTCAAACTGAATCAAATAATTTTTTGCATACAGCCCTGATTTGTAGAGTAATCAAGACCTATTGTTTTTGGTGAAGATCGGTTAAGGGAAAGGGGTAGTTTACCGGCAACGTTTTTTTATCAAGGGTAATTTTACTTCCATGATCCTTAAGGAAATGGAAGTATGGTGATGGCAAAGAAAATCGTGTTAGAGATTATTGCAGATTCTGATTGTTCGACACTCAAAACATGAAAAAAAGTGATTTTTCGAAAAGTCTGTGTGTGTGTGTGTGTGTCTCCCTGTCTTAGATTTTTATATGGCAAACGATAACAGCCGCAAATTCAAACAGAATCAACTACTCTTTCGCATACAGCCCTGAATTATAGAGTTCTCAAGACATATTGTTTTTGGTGAAGATCGGTTTAGGGAAAGGGGTAGTTTACCAGCAACATTTTATATTTTAAGAAGGGTATTTTCCATGGCAAACGATAAGAGCCGCAAATTCAAACAGAATCAAATAAGTTTTCGCATACAGCCCTGATTTGTAGAGTTCTCAAGACCTGTTGTATTTGGTGAAGATCGGTTAACGATAAGGGGTAGTTTATCAGCAACGTTTTTCTTATCAAAGGTAATTTTTTTATGGCAAACGATAACAGCCGCAAATTCAAAAAGAATCAAATAATGTTTTGGATACAGCCCTGAATTGGAGAGTTCTCAAGATCTGTTGGTTTTGGTTAAGATCGGTGAAGAGAAAGGGGTAGTTTACAAGCAACGTTTTATGTTTTGACATGGGTATTTCCTATGGCAAACGACAACAGCCCCAAATTCAAACAGAATCAAATAATTTTTGCACACAGCCCTGAATTGTGTGATCTCAAGACCTATAGTTTTTGGTGAAGATCGGTTAAGGGAAAGGGGTAGTTTACCAGCAACGTTTTATGTTTTAACTAGGGTACATTTTATGGCAAACGATAACAGCCGCAAATTCAAACATAATCAAATATTTTTGGCATGCAACTCTGAATTCTAGAGTTCTCAAGACCTATGGTTTTTGGTGAAGGTCTGTTGAGGGGAAGGGGTACTTTACAGGCAACGTTTTCTTATCAAGGGTAAATTTTCCTATGGCAAACGATAACAGCCGCAAATTCAAACAGAATCAAATAATGTTCTGCATATAGCCCTGAATTGAAAGTTGTCAAGACCTGTTGGTTTTGGTGAAGATCGGTTAAGGGAAAGGGGTAGTTTACCGGCAACCTTCTTATGTTTTAACAAGGTTAATTTTTTCTATGACGAACGATGACTGCCGTAAATTCTAAGAGAATCAAATAATATTTTGCATACCGCCCTAAATTGTAGAGTTTTCAAGACTTGTCGTTTTTGATGAAGATCGGTTGATGGAAAGGGGTAGTTTACCAGCAACGTTTTATGTTTTAACAAGTGTATTTTCTATGGCAAACGATAAGAGCCGCAAATTCAAACAGAATCAAACAATTTTTTCATACTGCCCTGAATTGTAGAGTACTCAAGACCTGTTATGTTTGGTGAAGTTCGGTTAAGGAAAAGGTACAGTTTACCTGCAACGTTTTTTTATCGAGGGTAATTTTGTTTTATGGCAAACGATAACAGCCGCAAATTCAAACAGAATCAAATAATGTTTTGCATACAGCCCTGAATTGTAGAGTTCTCAAGACCTTTTGGTGTTGGTGAGTTAAGGGAAAGGGGTAGGGGTTTTATGTTTTAAGATGGGTAATTTTTTTTATGGCGAACGATAACTGCCGTAAATTCAAACAGAATCAACTACTTTTTGCATACCTTTTTGAATTATAGAGAACTCAAGAGGTCTGTTGATTTTGTTGAAGATCGGTGAAGGGAAAGGGGTAGTTTACCAAAAACGTTTTATGTTTTAACAAGGGTATTTTTTTTTGACGAACGGTAACTGCCGCAAATTCAAATAGAATCAAATAATTTATTGCATAATGTCCTGAATTGTAAAGAAGTGAAGGCCTGTTGATTTTGGTGAAGATCGGTTAAGGGAAAGGGGTAGTTTACCGGCCACTGTCCATGTTTTAACAAGAGTAATTGTTTCTATGACGAACGATAACTGCCGCACATTCAAACAGAATCAATTATTTTTTTGCATGCTTCCCTGCATTGTAGATGACTGAAGGTCTATTGATTTTTTGTGAATATCGGTTAAGAGGAAGGGGTAGTTTACCAGCAACATTTTATGTTTTAACAAGAGTAATGTACTTAATTTTGATAAACAAAGTATCCTGATAAGAAGCTCATAATAATCCACTGTAGAAACGTAGATGAAATATCTATAAATGAAGAGGTTAGGTGAACGGGGTGGGTGTAATTTTCTATTAATGAAAATTATAGTGGAAGGGGGAGGGGAGAATTTTTTATACTGTATGTTGAGAAAACATGAAAAAAGAATGCTTAAACCCAGAATAAACAACAACACGCAAAAAATGTTTATATCTACTAATTACACTAGCTTTAGCCTAAGGTTTTGTCTTCTATATTGAATAATAATAGTTTCACTATTTCATTCAGGACTAATAATAAGTTACTGGATATTCTCAAACCGAAAAAACACACGCCTCCAGAAGAAAAAACTGGCATATATAAGTTAACATGCAATGATTGCGAGTGCTTCTACATTGGACAGACTGGGAGAGGCTTCCTTAAACGATTTCGAGAACATTTACCTAAGAAAATAAGAAACATTGACAACATGAAATCAAATTACGCCCGA
Source organism: Magicicada septendecula (assembly GCA_034769895.1). Classification (NCBI taxonomy): domain Eukaryota; kingdom Metazoa; phylum Arthropoda; class Insecta; order Hemiptera; family Cicadidae; genus Magicicada; species Magicicada septendecula. The sequence continues at coordinate 424,971,655 of CM068375.1, read as the reverse complement.
CACCTGACTTCACACAATCATAATTACACAGATTTTAGTTCCAATTGAATACCGTTACATGTGTGTAAGAAGGGCCGTTTCATGAATGCCTTGGAGGAATTTGAAATTTACAGTGCATATGCAAACCCAATGAGTCGCGATATCGTGTTAAATGACCACCTGAACTTTGTATCCAACCGATTGTACGATACCGCATTGAGTCTGCTCGCTGGGGCTACGATAAGGTAGCAACCGCTCAGTGGCAGAATGAACTTGAACGGGTGCGCACCCAAATCCGCGTACGGTTCATATGCAAATTTTGACATTTTAATTTCTTAACGATCTCGCAAGAGTGACAGTTTTAACTTTTTGATATCTGATGATGGAGCATACGCTCTGAAACGCGTCATAGACGAAGCATAAGAAATCACACGGCGGATAATTTAAGGTAATTAATTTATTAATTCGTACAAGTGATTTGGTTACCATATTAAACATGAATATTAAAATTACTTCCTCCATCATCAACTACCACTTTAGTTTATTAACAATTTACCACCTCCCGCCGACATCACCCGCTTTCCATTTATAGATATTTCATCTATCTTTCTACAATGGATTATTATGACTTTCTTTTTTTACTTCCATGTTCCTTAAGGAAATGAAAGTACGGTGATGGCAAAAAAAATTGTGTTTGAGATTATTGCAGATTCTGATTGCACTACACTCAAAACATGAAAAAAGTAATTTTTCGAAAAGTGTCTGTGTGTGTGTGTGTGTCTTGTCTGTAAATTTTTTTTTTGGCAAACGATAACAGCCGCAAATTCAAACGGAATCAAATAATTTTTGCATTCAGCCCTGATTTGTAGAGTACTCAAGACATATTGTTTTTGGTGAAGATCGGTTAAGGGGAAGGGGTAGTTTACCGGCAACGGGTTTTTTTAAATCAAGGGTAATTTTTTTTTATTCCAAACGATAACAGCCGCAAATTCAAACAGAATCAACTACTCTTTTGCATACAGTCCAGAATTGTAGAGTTCTCAAGACATTTTGTTTTTGGTGAAGATCGGTTAAGGGAAAGGGGTAGTTTACCGGCAACGTTTTATGTTTTAACAAGGGTATTTTCTATGGCAAACGATAACAGCCCAACTTCAAACAGAATCAAATGATTATTTGCATACAGCCCTAATTAATAGAGATCTCAAGACATATGGTTTTTGGTGAAGATCGGTTAAGGGAAAGGGTAGTTTACCTGCCACGATTTATGTTTTAACAAGAGTATTTTATCTGGCAAACGATAAGAGCCGCAAATTCAAACAGAATCAAACAATTTTTTCATACTGCCCTGAATTGTAGAGTACTCAAGACCTGTTATGTTTGGTGAAGTTCGGTTAAGGAAAAGGTACAGTTTACCTGCAACGTTTTTTTATCGAGGGTAATTTTGTTTTATGGCAAACGATAACAGCCGCAAATTCAAACAGAATCAAATAATGTTTTGCATACAGCCCTGAATTGTAGAGTTCTCAAGACCTTTTGGTGTTGGTGAGTTAAGGGAAAGGGGTAGGGGTTTTATGTTTTAAGATGGGTAATTTTTTTTATGGCGAACGATAACTGCCGTAAATTCAAACAGAATCAACTACTTTTTGCATACCTTTTTGAATTATAGAGAACTCAAGAGGTCTGTTGATTTTGTTGAAGATCGGTGAAGGGAAAGGGGTAGTTTACCAAAAACGTTTTATGTTTTAACAAGGGTATTTTTTTTTGACGAACGGTAACTGCCGCAAATTCAAATAGAATCAAATAATTTATTGCATAATGTCCTGAATTGTAAAGAAGTGAAGGCCTGTTGATTTTGGTGAAGATCGGTTAAGGGAAAGGGGTAGTTTACCGGCCACTGTCCATGTTTTAACAAGAGTAATTGTTTCTATGACGAACGATAACTGCCGCACATTCAAACAGAATCAATTATTTTTTTGCATGCTTCCCTGCATTGTAGATGACTGAAGGTCTATTGATTTTTTGTGAATATCGGTTAAGAGGAAGGGGTAGTTTACCAGCAACATTTTATGTTTTAACAAGAGTAATGTACTTAATTTTGATAAACAAAGTATCCTGATAAGAAGCTCATAATAATCCACTGTAGAAACGTAGATGAAATATCTATAAATGAAGAGGTTAGGTGAACGGGGTGGGTGTAATTTTCTATTAATGAAAATTATAGTGGAAGGGGGAGGGGAGAATTTTTTATACTGTATGTTGAGAAAACATGAAAAAAGAATGCTTAAACCCAGAATAAACAACAACACGCAAAAAATGTTTATATCTACTAATTACACTAGCTTTAGCCTAAGGTTTTGTCTTCTATATTGAATAATAATAGTTTCACTATTTCATTCAGGACTAATAATAAGTTACTGGATATTCTCAAACCGAAAAAACACACGCCTCCAGAAGAAAAAACTGGCATATATAAGTTAACATGCAATGATTGCGAGTGCTTCTACATTGGACAGACTGGGAGAGGCTTCCTTAAACGATTTCGAGAACATTTACCTAAGAAAATAAGAAACATTGACAACATGAAATCAAATTACGCCCGACACCTGACTTCACACAATCATAATTACACAGATTTTAGTTCCAATTGAATACCGTTACATGTGTGTAAGAAGGGCCGTTTCATGAATGCCTTGGAGGAATTTGAAATTTACAGTGCATATGCAAACCCAATGAGTCGCGATATCGTGTTAAATGACCACCTGAACTTTGTATCCAACCGATTGTACGATACCGCATTGAGTCTGCTCGCTGGGGCTACGATAAGGTAGCAACCGCTCAGTGGCAGAATGAACTTGAACGGGTGCGCACCCAAATCCGCGTACGGTTCATATGCAAATTTTGACATTTTAATTTCTTAACGATCTCGCAAGAGTGACAGTTTTAACTTTTTGATATCTGATGATGGAGCATACGCTCTGAAACGCGTCATAGACGAAGCATAAGAAATCACACGGCGGATAATTTAAGGTAATTAATTTATTAATTCGTACAAGTGATTTGGTTACCATATTAAACATGAATATTAAAATTACTTCCTCCATCATCAACTACCACTTTAGTTTATTAACAATTTACCACCTCCCGCCGACATCACCCGCTTTCCATTTATAGATATTTCATCTATCTTTCTACAATGGATTATTATGACTTTCTTTTTTTACTTCCATGTTCCTTAAGGAAATGAAAGTACGGTGATGGCAAAAAAAATTGTGTTTGAGATTATTGCAGATTCTGATTGCACTACACTCAAAACATGAAAAAAGTAATTTTTCGAAAAGTGTCTGTGTGTGTGTGTGTGTCTTGTCTGTAAATTTTTTTTTTGGCAAACGATAACAGCCGCAAATTCAAACGGAATCAAATAATTTTTGCATTCAGCCCTGATTTGTAGAGTACTCAAGACATATTGTTTTTGGTGAAGATCGGTTAAGGGGAAGGGGTAGTTTACCGGCAACGGGTTTTTTTAAATCAAGGGTAATTTTTTTTTATTCCAAACGATAACAGCCGCAAATTCAAACAGAATCAACTACTCTTTTGCATACAGTCCAGAATTGTAGAGTTCTCAAGACATTTTGTTTTTGGTGAAGATCGGTTAAGGGAAAGGGGTAGTTTACCGGCAACGTTTTATGTTTTAACAAGGGTATTTTCTATGGCAAACGATAACAGCCCAACTTCAAACAGAATCAAATGATTATTTGCATACAGCCCTAATTAATAGAGATCTCAAGACATATGGTTTTTGGTGAAGATCGGTTAAGGGAAAGGGTAGTTTACCTGCCACGATTTATGTTTTAACAAGAGTATTTTATCTGGCAAACGATAACAGCCGCAAATCCAAACAGACTCAAATAATTTTTTGCATGCAGCCCTGATTGGTAGAGTACACAAAACCTATTGTTTTTGGTGAAGATCGGTTAAGGGAAAGGGGTAGTTTACGAGAACCGTTTTTTAGCAAGGGTAATTTTTTCTATGGTAAACGATAATAGCTGCAAATTCAAACAGAATTAAATAATGTTTTCCATACAGCCCTAAATTGTAGATTTCTCAAGACGTGCTGGTATTGGTGAAGATCGGTTAAGGGATAGGGGTAGTTTACCTGCAACGTTTTATGTTTTAACAAGGGTATTTTATATGGCAAACGATAATAGCCGCAAATTCAAACAGAATCAAATAATTTTTTGCATGCAGCCCTGATTTGTAGAGTACTCAAGGCCTATCGTTTTTGGTGAAAATCGGTTAAGGGGAAGGGGTAGTTTACCGGTAACGGTTTTTTATCAAGGGTAATTTTTTCTTCCCTAAGGAAATGGAAGTATGGTGATGGGAAAAAAATCGTGTTCGAGATTATTGCAGATTCTGATTGTAATACACTCAAAACGTGAAAAAAAGTCATTTTTCGAAAAGTGTCTGTGTGTCTGTCTGTCTGTCTGTCTATCTATAGATTTTTTTCTATGGCAAACGATAACAGCCGCAAATTCAAACAGAATCAAATAATTTGTTGCATACAACCCTGATTTGTTGAGTACTCAAGACCTATTGTTTTTGGTGAAGATCGGTTAAGGGAAAGGGGTAGTTTACCAGCAACGGGGTTTTTTTTAATCAAGGGTAATTTGTTCCTATGGCAAACAATAACAGCCGCAAATTCAAACAAAATCAAATAATATTTTGCATACAGCTCTGAATTGTAGAGTGCTCAAGACCTGTTGGTTTTGGTGAAGGTCGGTTAAGGGAATAGGGTAGTTTACCGGCAACATTTTATGTTTTAACAAGGGTAATTTTTTTATGACGAACGATAACTGCCGTACATTAAAACAGAATCAACTACTCTTCTGCATACCTTTTTGAATTATACAGAACTCAAAGTGTGTTGATTTTGTTGAAGGTCGGTTAAGGTAAAGGGGTAGTTTACCAGTAACGTTTTATGTTTTAACAAGGGTATTTTCTATGGCAAACGATAACAGCCGCAAATTCAAACAGAATCAAATAATTTTTTGCATACAGTTCTGATTTGTAAAGTACTGAAGACCTATTGTTTTTGGTGAAGATCGGTTAAGGGAAAGGGGTAGTTTACAAGCAACGGTTTTTATCCAGGGTAATTTTTTTCTATGGCAAACGATAACAGCCGCAAATTCAAACAGAATCAAATGATGTTTTGCATACAGCCCTGTATTGCAGAGTTCTCAATACCTATTGGTGTTGGTGAAGATCGGTTAAGGGAAAGCGGTAGTTTACCAGCAACATTTTATGTATTAACAAGGGTAATTTTTTTATGACGAACGATAACTGCCGTAAATTCAAACAGAATCAACTACGTTTTCGCATAGCTTTGTGAACTATAGGGAACTCAAGGTCTTTTGATTTTGTTGAAGATCGGTTAAGGGAAAGGGGTAGTTTATCAGCAACGTTTTATATTTTAAAAAGGGTAATTTTTATATGACGAACGATAACTTCAGAAAATTCAAAGAGATTCTAATAATTTTTTGCACACTTTCCTGAGTTGTAGAGAGCTCAAAGTCTGTTGATTTTGGTGAAGATCGGTTAAGGAAAGGGGTTGTTAACCGGCAACATTTTATGTTGCAACAAGAGAAATGTTTCCATGACGAACGATAATTGCCGCACATTCAAGCAGCATCAAATATTTTTTTGCATGCATCCCTGAATTGTAGAGGACTGAAGGTCTATTGATTTTGGATATGATCGGTTAAGAAAAAGCGGTAGTTTACCTGCAACATTTTATGTTTTAAAAAGGGTAATTTTTTTATGACGAACGATAATTGCCGTAAATTCAAAAAGAATCAACTACGTTTTTGCATACCTTTTTGAACTAAAGAGAACTCAAGGTCTGTTGATTTTGTTGAAGATCGGTTAAGGGAAAGGTTTAGTTTATCAGCAACGTTTTATGTTTTAAAAAGGGTAATTTTTTATGACGAACGATAACTGCCGAAAATTCAAAGAGAATCTAATAATTTTTTGCACACTTTCCTGATTTGTAGAGAGCCCAAAGTCCGTTAATTTTGGTGAAGATCGGTTAAGGGAAAGGGTAGTTTACCTGCAACATTTTATGTTGTAACAAGAGAAATGTTTCCATGACGAACGATAACTGCCGCACATTCAAACAGCATCAAATATGTTTTTGCATGCACCCCTGAATTGTAGAGGACTGAAGGTCTATTGGTTTTGAAGATGATCGGTTAAGAGATTGGGGTAGTTTACCTGAACCTTTTATGATTTAACAAGAGTAAAGTACTTAATTTTTATATATAAACTATCCTGATAAGAAGCTCATAATACTCCACTGTAGAAACGTAGATGAAATATCTATAAATGAAGAGGTTAGGTGAACGGGGTGGGAGTAATTTTCTATTATTAAATTTATAGTTGAAGGTGGAGGGGAAAATTGTTTATATGTGTACTAGGTTCTCGGCAACAAAGAAGTAGTTTTTTTTTGTTAAATTCCTTCCCGGGCTGTTTAGCCGTAGTCAATGTTTTCTGCAAAACCAGACTTTTCGGCAGTGGCATCGACTGCCATCATCAGTGAAAATCGAGTGAGAAAACGTGAGGTGGTATACGTTAGTGACCACAGTACTGTGGTTAATGCTGAAGCAATAAGTAGAAAGACGTCGTTTCTATGAAAATTTCATTTCGAATAAGATTGTAAATATAAATCTTAGAACATGGAAATCATGTATGGTTTCTCCATACCGATATTTTCTATGGTAAACGATAATAGCCGCAAATTCAAACAGAATCAAATAATGTTTTGCATACAGCCCTGAATTGTAGAGTTCTAAAGAAGTATTGGTTTTGGTGAAGATTGGTTAAGGGAATAGGGTAGTTTACCTGCAACGTTTTATGTTTTAACAAGGGTATTTTATATGGCAAACGATAACAGCCGCAAATTCAAACAGAATCAAATAATGTTTTGCATAGAGCCCTGAATTGTAGAGTTCTCAAGATTTGTTCGTTTTGGTGAAGATCGGTTAAGGGAATAGGGTAGTTTACCAGCAATATTTTATGTTTTAACAAGGGTAATTTTTTATGACGAAAGATAACTGCCGTACATTAAAACAGAATCAACTACTCTTCTGCATACCTTTTTGAATTATACAGAACTCAAGGTCTGTTGATTTTGTTGAAGATCGGTTAAGGGAAATGGGTAGTTTACCGGCAACGTTTTATGTTTTAACATCATTAAAGTACTTAATTTTGAAAAATAACGTATCCTGAAAAGAAGATCATAATAATCCACTGTAGAAACGTAGACGAAATATCTATAAATGAAGAGGTTAGGTGAATGGGTGGGGGTAATTTTCTATAAATGAAAATTACAGTTGAAGGTGGAGGGGAGACTTTTGTAAATGGTACTACGTTATCGGCAACAAAGAAGTAGTTCTTTGTTAAAATTACTTCCCGGTCTGATTAGCTTTAGTCCAATGTTTTCTGCAAAACAGGTTTTTTGGCAGTGCCATCGACTGCCATCATCAGTGAAAACCGACTGTGAAAACGTGATGTGGTATACGTTAGTGACCACAGTACTATGGTTAAGGCTGAAACAGTAAGTAGAAAGAAGTAGTTTCTATGGAAATATTTCATTTCGAAAATGATTTTAAATATAAATCTTAGAACATGGAAGTCATGTATGGTTCTTAATACCGATATTTTACTTCCTTGTTCCTTTAGGAAATGGAAGTATGGTGATGGCAAAAAAAATCGTGTTCGAGATTATAGCAGATTCTGATTGTACTACACACAAAACCTGAAAAAAGTCATTTTTCGAAAAGTGTGTGTGTGTGTGTGTGTGTGTGTGTGTGTGTGTGTGTCTGTCTGTCTGTCTGTAGATTTATTTTCTATGGCAAACGATAACAGCCGCAAATTCAAACGGAATCAAATAATGTTTTGCATACAGCTCTTATTTGTAGAGTACTCAAGACCTGTTGTATATGGTGAAGATCGGTTAAGGGGAAGGGGTAGTTTACCAGCAACGTTTTTTATTTTTTTTAATCATGGGTAATGTTTTCTTATGGCAAACGATAACAGCCGGAAATTCAAGCCGAATCATATAATGTTTTGCATACAGCCCTTATTTGTAGAGTACTCAGGACCTGTTGTATTTGGTGAAGATCGGTTTAGGGAAATGGGTACTTTACCAACAACGTTTTATGTTTTAACAAGGGTATTTCATATGGCAAAAGATAACAGCCGCATATTCAAACAGAATCAAATAATTTTTTGAACCCAGCCCTTATTTGTAGAGTTCTCAAGACATATTGGTTTTTTTGAAGATCGGTTAAGGGAAAGGGGTAGTTTACCAGCAACTTTTTTTTTAATCAAGGGTAATGTTTGTCTATGGCAAAAGATAAGAGCCGCAAATTCAAACAGAATCTAATAATGTTTCGCATACTGCCCTGAATTGTAGAGTTCTGAAGACCTGTTGTTTTTGGTGGAGATCGGTTAAGGGAAAGGGGTAGTTTACTAGCAACGTTGTATGTTTTAACAAGGGTATTTTCTATGGCAAACGAAAAGAGCCGCAAATTCAAACAGAACGAAATACATTTTTGCACACCTTCCTGAATTACAGGGTACTCAAGGTCTGTGGATTTTAGAAAAGATCAGTTAAGAGTAAAGGGTAGTTTACCTGCAACGTTTTATGTTTTAAAGGGTAATTTTATTTTTATGACCCATGATAACTGCCGCATATTAAAAGAGAATCAAATAATTTTTGCATACGTTCCTGACGTTTTAGGTACTCAAGGTCTGTTGATTTTGGTGACGATCGGTTAAGGGAAAGGGGTAGTTTACCGGCCACTTTTAATGTTTTAACAAGAGTAATTGTTTCTATGTCGAACGATAACTCCCGCACATTCAAACAAAATCAAATAATGTTTTGCATGCATCCCCGAATTGTAGAGGACTCAAGACCTATTGATTTTGGTGAAGATCAGTTAAGAGATAGGGGTAGTTTACTGGCTACGTTTTATGTGATAACAAGGTTAATTTTTCCTATGACGAACAATAACTGCCGTAAATTCAAACATAATCAAATACGTTTTTGCATACGTCCCTAAATTGTAGAGACTTCAAGGTACGTTGATTTTGTTGAAGATCGGTTAAGGGGAAGGGGTAGTTTACCTGCCACATTTTATGTTGTATCAAGAGAAAGTTTTCCATGACGAACGATAACTGCCGTAAGTTCAAACAGAATCAAATAATTTTTTACATATATGCCTGAATTATAGAAGTCTCAATGCCTATTGATTTTGGTGAAGATCGGTTACGGGAAAAGGGCAGTTTACCTGAAACATTTTTTGTTGTAACAGGAGTAATGTACTTAATTTTGATAAATAAATTATCCTGATAAGAAGATCTTAATAATCCACTGTAGAAACGTAGACGAAATATCTATAAATGAAGAGGCTAGTTGAACGGGATGGGGGTTATTTCCTATAAATGAAAAATATAGTTTAAGCTGGAGGGGATAATTTTTATATGTGTACTACGTTATCGCCAACAATGTAGTTGTTTGTTGTTAAAATTCCGTCACGTGCTGTTTGGCCATAGTCCAATGTTTTCTGCAAAACCAGACTTTTCGGTAGTGCCGTCGACTGCCATCATTAGTGAAAATCGAGTGCGATAACGTTTGGTGGTATACGTAAGTGACCACAGCACTGTGGTTAATGCTGAAGCAATAAGTGGAAAGTAGTAGTTTCTATGGAAACATTTCATTTCGTAAATGATTTTAAATATAAATCTTAGAACATGGAAGTCATGTATGGTTCTCCATACCGATATTTTAATCAGTAGTTAATATTTGTGAAGTTTTTTATTTTTGTGTATTTGCTTAATTAATGTTATCGTGTTAACCTAACACCAGGGTTAACCTAGGATTTCATTTCGGGGGGGGGGGTATTTTTCATCCACATAACGATTTCTTAGTGTACTTTTTTCCTTATTATAATAAAAATCGTACCAATAAATTAATACAATGGGTAAATAATGGTTGTAATTTACTAATTTCATAAAATCAATTAATAACATACTGTTTGACCTGGAAGCCTAATACTAGCTTTCTGTAAAATATAAATACTTTAAAGAGAATGTTAAAATTATGAAAGTAAATTTTGTATGTGTGTATGTGTGTTTGTGTTGTAGGGTTAACACATGCAAGAACTCGAAAAATTTTAAATGAACAAATATTTAATTTTACAATATTTTGTTTCTTAGAGTCTATCATAACAACCCGTGTCCATTATGAAAAATAATATTAAGAAATTAAAACTCATTCACATTATGTGGTTTGTGATTGAAGTTATCAACATGTAACATTAAGTTAAAATATAAACAGATATGTCCCTATTTATCGCATCCAGCGGAAAATCATATCCTACTCTCTTTCAAGCCGGCTTCACGGTTAATTGCATAAATTAATGTATTTTGGTGCATTAAGGATTTGTTTTTGGCAGTCTACAATGAAAAATTGAAGAACATATTCAAATTTTGGACAAAGAATATAATAAACTGCTCTAGCATGGTAAAAGGGTGACAGGAGTCTTGTGGAGAGTCTGATTTGCATGAACAAGCGGTGTATAAATGGTACAAAGGTTCAAAGACTGTCGTGAATGTCGTGATAGCACTGGCGGCTCGTCCATAATAGTTCATTGAAACTCCTAAATATTTAAATATTTTTAAGGATTTGTTTCGGTTTTTAAATAACGAGATTTGTGAAATTAATCGTGTTGATTGACCAATAATCTTTTCGATAGCAAGCGAACTGCTCGCTACTATTGCTCGAGGTGCAAAACAGCTCTCAGCACGTCCAAGGCTATGTAGAGAGCTTTGGAGGGGGAGCTCACTATACGCAAAATTACATTGAACTGCCGCTTAGCCACAGAGACGAATACTTCCGACGAGGGCCGAATCGCCCCGACCGGGACTGTCAACATTTTCGTACCACCATCATTATAATTTTACCATATTATTTCTCCGTTTACTTTCCGTTTTGTGTCAGATTCCTCTGTTTCATACACTCTGCAATGAAAATTTGTGCAGTGACGTCTTAAAATAAAATAAAATAGTGCTGTCCGGTCAATGCAGAAAAACTTTTTTCGCCAACTTGTAGGTTTTAATAAAAGTGTTATTTGGTCCTAAAAAAGGATGAATTTTTTACATAAACATTTAACTACTTCAACAATAAACAGCTTAACACGAAGTCTAAAAGATACTGTGAGCAGCGTAGCAATTGGGTCTTGAACAATTTATCCACAAAATATGTGATCCCAAAATAGGCTAGGCATTTAACTACCCTACTATTTTAACTATATACTTTTATAATAAACATAAACACAACCTAATATTACTAATTCAACAGTCATTTCTCCATGTTGCGACCCATACCGTGTGTTATTTGGAATGGGATAAATTACTCTTACTTTACTAGAAACATTCAGACATTGAACCGCCAACTGTCAGAACCATGAACCGCCACCGCGTGATAGTCTGAAGAAGATTGTGGTTTTGTGTTCCGCGAACTGGGTGCTACGGTAAGTAAAGAGTACTATTCGGTCACTGTAGGCCACTTGTGTCAAGCAATGCACAGAGAACGGCACAGTCTGTGGAACTGCACTGCCGCGGTAATGTACCGGGAAATACGTCATTCCTTGCTCAAGAAGTAAATGCGGGGGCATCGACACCGCAACAGCCGTACTCGCCAGGTATGTCCCAATGCGACAGTAATGTAAAGTAAAACCACGTGGTACTGACGAAGACGTCAAACGTAATAACGCTAAGCGAGCTGAAACTGAACGCTACATCAAACACTGCGTTCGACTTGAAGAAACGTTAGCACACAAGCGTTAACTTACATCCGACTGAAGGCGATCAGAACAAATATAGACGAATCAAGGCAAAACTTTTCAAATTATCGAAAACTGCAGGAAGCGTTTGGCCAAACCCTTTAAATTACACATTGATGACTTTAGACAGGCGACATTGTTTTTTGAAGCTATTGAGATGATTATTCGCAAAGCTTGCTTTCGCTCAGTGATTTAAATTAGACGTAAAAACTATAATTGAAAAAGTGACAGCAGATGTATTTCATGAGGGAAAATAAGCCGGTGACTGCGTTATACAGTTGTTTTATGACCGCTATATTGGGTAAGCGGTAAAGAACAGCAACGCTATTAAGTTCCGTTAACAAACTCTGCATTGCACTGTTGTACGGAGGAAGAGATTTTGACACACACACACACACACACACACACACACACACACACACACACACACACACACACACACACACACACACACACACACACACACACACACACACACACACACAGGGCCGGATTTAAGGGTAGGCTGACTAGGCTGCAGCCTAGGGACCCGCACCACATAAAAATGTAAAAAAAAAATAAAAAAAAAAATAAATGAATATTCTTCGAGCCTTCGATCAGCCCTGACTGCATCATTTGTGGGAGGGGCGGTGTTTCTGGACGGTGCTGCGCTCTTCACAGCTAAAGAGTGAATCAAGTAACAAAGGATAATCGTTCCACCCAGGGTTGCCGATATTCCACGGGCAATATGGCGACCGTTAAAAATTCGCATGCGCAGGTGACTTTTCAGCATACTAACGTTTTAAAAATTAACGCGCGATATTTAAACTACCATTTTCAAGATGTGTTATATCTGATTTCAATAATTATTTTAATTTGTAAAATGCGAATTTCTACCATTTTCTTATTGTTCTACATTTAGGCCACTAATGCAATTTATAATTAAAGAAAAATAATAAGTATGAAAGTCTGAACATGAAATAGACGGCAGTTCGAACAGATCTGAACAGATTCGTGCAATTTTCAAAGTGTCTGAATCATGCTATGTAATCCGTGCCACGTCACCTCTCAACCTCTGAGTGTTTGAGTTATCTTTATTAAGTAAGTTTAAGTTATTTTTAATTTATCTTTTAATTTTACTTATTCTTAAGTTAACTTCAAGTTATCCATACGTTACCTCTAAGTTACCTAATTATCCTTAAGTTACTTTTAAGTTATAATTAAATTACTTTTGAAATTTAGAAACATAAAAGTAACCAAATGGCTTACAATTTTAAAATGACTTCAATCATTTTTCACATGTTTTTAGTTACATCTGAGAATTGAGTTTTCCAATTGTAATCAAGTTACAGTTTAGTTGGTCCTTTGAGTTATCTTTCAATTTTAAAGCATTTCTAACTGTAATAAAATCTATTTCGTCTCATTGTCCTAGTAGAGTTATTTTTTATTCCTCTGTACACTTTTTACCCGGACTTAAATTTGGTATATTTTCCCTAAGTTTATACAAAAAAATCTGTTCCCCAGAATTTGTGACGACTGAAAAGTAGGGGGCCCACACCACAATGTCAGCCTAGGGGCCCTCACACTCTAAATCCGGCGCTGCGCGCGCGAACACACACACACTTACAACTTCCTTTCTAAGCGTAGAGCATAAGCGACAGATCATGCCGCTTGTCCTGCTTGCCTTCAGCTTGTCCTTTAAGGTAAAGTTGGGAGAGACGACACGTTGGGAGAGATGACACATATGACGTAACGCGACACGTGATGCGCTGGAAGCCAAGGCGCACGCCACGTTGCAAACCGGTCGGTAGTTGGGTTACGGTTATACAAGGAACGAGGTTGCATCGTGTCTACATTTCACATTTTTGTTGCTACCACAGCGAAGTAAGTTCTCAAATATTTGTTGACGTTTGGTTATCAGCTGAATTAGTCACTTTTTAAGTACTATCTACCACACTATACAGTATTATTGGCTTGTACTGACTCAAAACGTTAGCTGTAGAGTATTCAAAACATGGAAATACGCAAGTTGTAAAAATGGTGGCTACGTTGTCCACAGCTACGGGAGAGATGACACATCAATGTAAGGGAGAGATGACACGTGTCGTCTCTCCCTCATTTGTTTATTTTCTAACACTGTATAAAAATGTTGTTGCATAGCAGTGCCGTATAATATTTTAAATAATTTTATATATCACAAGTGGTAGCATTAAATCAAAAATAGTTACGTTAAATTAAAGTAATTTATATAAGTTTTCATTTTTACTTACTTGTAAAAGTTTCCATTTGTTATCTTCTTGTAACTGATTGAATGGTAATTAAACTACACTACTGGCCCTCATTTTCTTTTGAATAAATATTAGAAATATAATAAACATTCTATTTTTTAAATGAAAAGGTTTAGTTTACAAGTTGCATGGGTTCTTTTCAGAATTCCACGTGTTTACAAAAGGAAAACATCTAGAGCAACGACGTATACTGAAGAATCGTTAAGACAGGCTATCGAAGCTGTGGAATCCAAGCAACTAGTAGTCAGAGCTGCAAGTAGAGATTATGGCATACCCTTACGAACTCTTGTTAGAAGAATACAGGCTGTTATTGGTCCGTTAGCACCTCATTCACACTTAGGTACCGACGCAGAAACAAAACTAGTAGATCATATAAAAAAACTTCAGCAGCGTGGTTTGACTCCTTCCCGCAGAGATGTCCAAGAAATGGCTTTTTGTCTGGCTGAAAAGCTGGGAGTAAAACATAGGTTTAATACAGAATTGGAACGAGCAGGTACACACTGGTTTCTGTCATTCATGAAACGCCACAAAGACCTTAGTATTCGCATGTCAGAAGGTGTGTCAGTTTACAGAGCAAAAGGGATGAATAGAGAGGACGTTGGTAACTACTTCAAGCAACTGGAAAAACTTCTTACAGAATATAATTTGTTTAATAAACCTGGCCATCTATTTAATATGGACGAAAGTGGTCTCCAGTTGAACGACAAGTTTTTGCTGCTAAGGGCACGCGAGATGTGCCGCAGAGAAAGGCCAGGCTATTACTGTCGTTGCATGCTGTAATGCAGAGGGGAATTTTCTCCCGCCGTACTGTATTTTCAAAGGCACGTACAAAAAACCGGAGTTTGAAGACGGTATGCCACCTGGATCAAAAGTTGTTATGTCACCTAAGACGGCTTACATAAATAGTGAATTGTTTTTTAATAGGCTTTCAACGCACTTTTTGCCTAGAAAACCATCTGGTAAAGTGCTAATATTATTAGACGGGCATACATCCCACCTAAGTGATCCTGAAATTCTAGATTTTGCCCTTCAGAATGATATTGAACTTCTTTGCTTGCCAAGTCATTGTACGCACTATTTACAGCCTTTAGACAGAAGCTTTTTTAAATCTCTCAAGGTATTTTTCTTTTCTACCAAGCAGCTGATAATTGGATGAAGAATAAGGATAGGGCTACCATATCACGTTTAACTTTCGGCAGACTTCTGAACGAGTTTTGCAACCAGTCAGCTATAATGAAAAATGGTGTTTCCGGATTCAACGCAACGGGTATTTATCCGTTTTGCCCTTCGGCAATTCCCGAACACGCTTTTGCCTTATCTGATCAAATACCTTTACTTAGTGGCAACTCAAACCAAGATAAAGAAATTCCTACGTCTACGCCCTCATCATCAATGCAAGAAACACCTGCAACACCTACGTCAATCGCAGTTGACCTCAGTCCACCACGTGAAAGCATTGCAGCCAGCAGTGGCACACAAGAAGGATCCAAAGAAACCTTTACCCCTACTAAAATTTTAAATCAGATCTCACCCATCCCTAACTTACCTGAAAAAAGGAGGCAAAGGGCGAAGCAGTCTGCATCGCACATTACTGCGAAAGACTACATTTCGAGCAAAATGGAAAAATTAGAAAAAATTTACTTCGACAGATAGAAAATAAAAGAAAACATCAAGAAAAAATTAAGAAGAAAAGTAAAATTTCCAGAAGAACGATTAGGTATGAAACATCGGAGAGCGAAGAGGACGAGGATGAGGATAGCGTCTGCTTAGTTTGTTTGTCGCCTTTCTCTCAGAGTAAACCCGGAGAGTAGTGGATACAATGCCAGGATTGCAAGAAGTGGGCTCACACTAAATGTGCTAATAACCCTGAAAGTTTTTATACGTAGTTGCGTTAACTGTAGTAGTGACCTGGACGAGGCAGATTTTAGATCAATTTTCTTTAAATTTACGGTTTTATTGTATATAATTATTTTAAAATTTTTGACGAGAATATGTTTTTAGTAGTTTTAGGAATTACGTAAGAAAGTATGACTGATGATTACAAGACAACTGCTAATTAGGTTAACATTTTTTACTTTAGTTATGTCGTGGTTTGAAGTGAATTTATATTGCACATTGTCGACAGTTGCGTTTTTAAACTTATGTTTGCAAATATTGTAAAAGATGATAAGACAACGAACATGTATATATACACTTACAGTTCTATTAATAAACACTATAACATATTCTGTTTTTCTCATTTAAATCTCATGTGGCCATCTCTCCCATATCACATGTGTCATCTCTCCCATATGTAGGGGAGAGATGACAATTTCCAGTACAATTTTATACCAATTTCTAAATCTGTATAAAAACAAAAGATTGACATTCTGTGCTAGGAATCTTTAGATAAAGTGTAAAACTAAACGTACAGATGTTTACATGATAAAAATATCAATTCTGCAAATAATTAAAAAAAAATTTGAATTGTGTGTCATCTCTCCCAACTGTACCCTATGTTTTGCACGTGCACAACAAATGTGTTTGTATCCAGTCGTGACACTTGACATTTCCTTTATTTATTCAAACAAGTCAGTCGGTGGTCGTCCTTGATCTTCCGCTCTTCTCTTTCCTTGCCGTTTGGGCTTCCCAATCGCTCCTGTGTGGGGCCTCTGCATTCTTTGCGACTTGCCTCTGATCGACAAACTCGCCTTCAGGGTCTGTTTGTAGTTTTTCTGTTATTTGACTATTTCTCATTCTACTTTTTCTACAAACTTCTGTCGCACCTCTTAGACATGTCATTTTTGCTAAGACAGTGTTGGTTAAACTTTTTGCGTTATGATCCACTTTTGTAACTGCAAAACGTTAGGGAATTATTTAGGCCTATAATGGATTATGTGCATACGTGTAGTGGTGTGTGTGTTGAACGTACCTCTAATACATTTACATACAAAACCAGGATCCCAGTTTATCTGAGCTACATTCAAAACACTACGTCACACATAAAAATGAAAGTGAGAGAGTATCGTAAAATGAAGTAGTTACTATAAATTGATCTGAAAAAATTGTCTTTTACCTTAAAAAAATTAATATTTTTAAATATTTATGCCCGTTCTTATAATTGAGCATAAACACCATGTATGCAAGAAAATAATCATCATATTAAGAAATTAAACTTACAATTACGAAACTCACTACGCGGGCACACACAGACACACACACACACACACACACACACACACACACACACACACACACACACACACACACACACACAGCATTTGTCAAATTTTGATGCTTCTGATGTTGAAGGTTTCACTCATGAGTATTTTTCAGATGAACCATCGTATTTTAGTGTTTGATTTTTTTCAGAAACAATTGTATAGAATAGGCCTACAGTTCTACTAAATGTAGTAGAACCTCACTAATTCGTCACCTACGGGACCGAAGAGGTGAAGAATTAGTGAAATAGACGACTTAATGAGGGAGTAAGAAACACACCCATTAAAGACAATATAAAATGTTTTATTACATCACTAGCAGTGTACAGTAATAATGTTATGCTCGAACATATTTATTGCTGGAAATGTTCAAACTCAAACAAGTTAAACACTGTAATTACAAACAAAAACTTGTTTAATGATTGTGGGAAGGTTCTTGGATACGTAAGCAACAATTTCTTTGTTACTAAACATTTCGTAGCCTACATCCGGTAAGTCTATTCCATACAAGTTTTTGACGTCGTCTCCATTCAAACTGTTAAATGCTGTTAGCGACTGCCAGATATCTAATAATTCCGATGTGGATTCAAGATCTCCTGGTTCTGTAAAGCTGTTTGTAATTCAGATGGGCGTAATTTATTCCAGGCAGATTTTACAGTATTTTCGGGAATACTTTGCCAGGCATCAGCAAATTTTTGGAAACGCATTACGCTGTAGCAACACAACACAACACTTATTGTGCCGTGTACACAAGTGCGAAATACCCATTCTCGCAACCATTACCTTCCGCAATCCGTTCCCGTGGCTATTATTAGAACCCACAATCAGCATGTTTCTGGTTTACCCGCTCTATAATAGAGCGTATTTATTACTTCCTTGTTAATAAAGAAAAAGAAAAAAGGTTGAGTGGGTGACGAATTACAGAGGGAGACGAGTTAGTAGGTGACGAATTAGTTAGGTTCCACTATAATTTGAAAAACTGTCGAAAGTTGAAGAATCCCAACCTCTAGCCTACCTCTCCGTCACACCATTGAATTCACAAAAGAACATTCTTTCCATGTTGGCATTGTGAGATGATATCGTGAAATTGTTACTTATTCTTGTGCCTTTCAGTATTTCTCATTAATTATCTTTCAGAAATAACACTGCTGCACTGTAGAAAACATTTTTCCGATTAGCGCTTTCAAGCTTTACAGGTCATCATCAGATTGAAAATATAATATTTCCGACCTGATGATGAGCTGTGACGCTTGAAAATGCTAATCAGACATTTTTTTTCTGTAGTGGTGTGTGCAACAGTGTTATTTCTGTTTGTGATTATAACCACTAACGCAACATTATTAATTAAATAACTCTCTTTCATTTTACACACTTCAAGGTGCATATTTCTCAATTGCATTATTTCTCAATGATGTGACGCATTGGTGATGGTTCTAAGCGTTTTAGACTGGAGCCTTTCTACTTATTCGTATACCAGATGATGTCGCAGTTCCGTCCAACCATATCGAATATAAACCGACGAACTTTTTCGGAGGGGGGGGGGGTTAAAACCTAAAATCAAGGTTCAAAATTTTGGTTTCCCTCATTCTTTTCTCTACAAGCATGTCTATTTCCTGGACGAGTCATAATAGGGAACGTATAGGGAGTCAATATTGCAAGAACAGGTAAAACAGGATCCTTGCTTCATAGAACTTCTCTCGTGTACGTTCCACCTAAAATGACGTCTATAATGCACTACCTTATTGCTGAAATAATATTGCTGAAATATACTGCTGGAAAGAACCCTTCACGCTAATATTGCAAGAATCCAATCTTTGTAAGAATGATGACAAAAATCGTGTAATCACAGGCGTATTAATTTGCTTGTGATTACTAGAAAATTTAAATTAATTAGTAGATGCTGACTTTATTGAGATAATAATACTATAATAAATAAAATATAGTTAAATAATCGAACATGAAGCAGTCGCACAGATGTTAAGGCGGAAACAGTGCAATACACTTGAGTTGAAAATATTAATCTGCGCCCTCAATCACGACAGGTCTACGTACCTAAGTTTTGATTTCGATTTCGATTTCGACACGACTAAACAGTACATATGAACGTTTTGTAAGACGGAAAACCATAGGTACAGTAGAGGAACCAAAAAAAATACTTCACTTATAAAATGTTTAATGTTTAGTGCTGCAATTAATTTATATAATTGCAAGAATTTGCCTACAAAATGATACGACACCTAAACAAAACAAAGAAAGACGTGGCAAAACTAAATGTAATATCAAAAAGGGAATGGATTACACATTACCAGCAGCTCTGGTATAACCCTGGTATAGATTAGATCACATAAAGAACGAAGATATAAGACAGGAATTAAAAGTACAACCAGTAACTGAACTAGCGAAAAACTATAAAAAAGATGGAAAGAGCATGTAATGCGCATGTCTCCAGAAAGAATTCCAAGAAAAATTCTGAATTATAAGCCAACCGGAAGAAGAAATTTTGGCAGACCCAGACGGAGATGGTGAAGCCGGAACAGACAACCTGTATAATCCTGGACAGATAGATGATGATGATGATGAATTATTTTATAAACAGCGTTATTTTGTAATCACCAAGTCGAGCCTAGACATTAACAAACATTGTAAGTTTTGGAGTGCGTAATACTTTATGTTATGATTTAGAAAAAACGAAGTAATATATAGTCAGCAGTGGACTGGTATCTTAATTCGTTTGATAAAGTAGCCATAAAGAAAGGAGAGACAATATTAATGCATCAAATAGACTACAGCTATTTAAGTAATAGAGCTCATAATTACTTACACCCAATAATATTTACCTCAGTTCTTCGACCCCACATTCATGTTTTCTTCACTGCCATTACCAGTCAAATCGTTTTCGCTGCTACTATCCCGTCCTATGTTAATTTCGAACCGATCTGTTGGATTATCCACTCTTGGGTCCGATCTCACGTAATCTTTCCAATTTTCATGGCGTGGTCACATCATGATGTCCAGTCTGTGGAAGAAATACACTGAAATTCATTTTTTGCTAAGTTTATAACACTGTCTGCGGAAAACGTACATTTCCATGTTTCTTTTAACACGCTCCTTCACGATGGTCCAAATCATTTCTATAGGGGGAAGAATACGATTACTGCTGAATAAGAGTACAACAATAACAAAGACTTCCTATACCTCTTCAACAAAAAAATTGAACCCAGACACAAATTCAGTATATACAGAAAACCCACTACAACTGACACACTAATACACAACTCCTCCACTCACCCAATACAACACAAAGTAACTGCTTTCAGAACTATGATACACAGCCTAACCAACATCCTACTAGATGAAAAAGACGAAATAAACACTATAAAATATCTAGCAGAATCCAACGGATATAACAGAACAACAGTCAATAAATTCCGACACAAAACAAACAACAGACAAAGACAGAAAACAACAAATTCATAACACTAACATACATCAATAAGCACACTAAAAAAATAGCCCACAAATTTTAAAAAGCAGGATACAGAATCGTATACAAAACTACACACAAAACAGATCACACACACACACAAAGAATAAAACACATTTGACCTACCTGGTGTTTACAAACTAAATTGCTCAGATTGCAACAAATTCTACATAGGCCAGACAGGACATTGCTTCAAACAAAGATACATTGAACACACAAAGGCACTGCACTCCACTACCGAATCCGCCTTTGCAAACCACCTCATTGAAGCAAATCACACATACACAAACATCAAAAACAACATGGATATTCTATACGTACACACAAAAGGTCGAAACTAGACACACTTGAACAACTAGAAATATACAAACACACCGAAACACATAAAAACAACATCCTAAAGAATAGACACAATTCAAATCACACAAACTATTCGAACATATCACAGCTCACACACACAACATCGATCCTTCTAAAGACAGCGCCGTCGCCAAGAACAAGACAAACAGCGCTCGCAGTGGCAGCCTCTGAAGAAGCGTATAATAAGCGAAAACTGGTTCAGGCTATAACTTAAAAGTTTTACATTTTACCAACAAAAACTTTGTATTCCGCGTCGGTAGTGATATAATTATATTTAATTTCTATATGATTAAGAGAGGTGGGTGATAGAGTAGAAGTCGTAAAACGGAATGTCCATGATTTGCCAAAATAGCATCCACTTTAAAAGTTTTGTATTTTAATATATTTTGTTTAGTTAGTCCGTAGAGTGAATCAGATTGTCAATGATGTTGGGGGTGGATTTACTTGTACATTACGGTAGGAGTGTAATCTGTTAATATTACACTGTTCTTATTCAAGCATTTCAGTCAACCAATTTTCATAATTCTTATGGTTCATGTCGTTGTGATAATCGCCTTTTTGTACCCGATTTAAACATTTAGAGCGCATTAAATACAGCAGGACCTGTTTTCACCACCAGCATGAACTACAACCACCAGATATCCTCTGTATATTGGAAATTTCAGCCAATTTTGTCAGTGTTTGTTCACGTTTTTGTAACTGACGCTGAACTATGAAAATAAGTTTCATCTGTGTATACCATAGGCGGCCATTGTTCTCTGTATTGCCATAGCTTTCTTATATATTATCAACTCTTAAGTTTCTAATGTTGTGTTTTCTTTTAATAGGTTCCTACTGCTTTTGACACGTTTTCATCGAAGTTCCATTTGACGAACAGTGTGTCACAGATTAAACGCACTATTATTTTAATAAATATGTTTCTTAAAATTGTTTAAATAAATTTCAATGTTGGTCTTTTCCATTCTTTGGATTGACATTCGTGAATAATTAGTCCAATAGTACTCTTGTCGAAATAGTCTAAATCGGTTTTTATTTCCTTTGTTGAACTGTCTTATGTGTAGTGCTGAAAGATTTATATTAGCCGTATACGCTGATGCGTCCTTAATAATTCTATAAACACTACGTAGAGATACACAGCACGCTTGAGCTATCCGTTCCTGTAGCCTAACTGTTTTTTTATGTTTCTTATCTTCCGACTTGAGTCGACAGCGATCCAGACTGATTCATTTCACTCTCTATGCCAGAATTATAGCAATAGCCTACACTAAACGCTACGCTTTTGATGAAACTTGGTGTTGTTTTGAAAAGTACGAACACAATAATCTCCACAGCTAGTCGGAGAAAACTTAGCTATGTATCTACGCCGACGCATGCGCATTACATATCAGGTTGGCACAAAATCAGTTGATTTACGTTTGGTAAATTTATCTACGCTACGCTGATTTTGAGTTATCATTTAGTAATATTATGATAATATTTAGTAATAGTATAAACGTTCGTTTGTTTGCGGAAATATAGTAATAGATTACTGCTTGTACGTACGTTGATTACAAAATTTGTTTCCATATTAACGGGGGGGGAGTTCTAACCCTAAAGACCCCAGCCCTGGGTGTGCCACTGAGTACAAGCAACTTAATATTTACTGTTTACGTTAGTTTGCGATTAAATACGTTCACAGTTTCAGAATTTTAAGGTAGATCGTCTTCACGTTAACATTAAAAAAAAAGAAATATTCTCAATTTTTATTACGTAATTTTTCTCTTTCAGTTCTTCCTTCTTTTCCATACTCATCGTCAGAACCAAACTTTATAGTTATCAATGTTTAAAATTCGGGACAATTTGGCGTCCATATTCGGCATACTGCGACAAGCGTTTATAAAACGAAACGGATCACTAATTTCCGAAACATTCTCCCTCATTAATTTAGTAGACACTCAGTTGTGTCACTACTTACACAGTTCGTTGGGGGGGGGGGGGACTTTCCAGCCATAGCGATGCATACCGCTCTGACGCGCTCAGTTAAAAAGAATTTATTACTGATCGTAGCGTGTAAATAGAACTCAAGTGCTGAAGTTTTGTTTTGTTTGTAGGGTTACCTTGATTGGTAATCAGTATACTACACCAGGTGTGCACACAGCATGGTGTAATGGTGCAAGTCGCACAACTGGAATTTTTTTTTCTTTTAGAGGGGGATTTATCAAAGCGATTTGTAGTTATCGGGGGGGGGAGGAGGAATGCAATTACAGAATAAAGTGTTATTATCTTGATAAAGCCTAACGTACTACTGATTATATTTGACCAGGCTTTTACATTTCTCAAAATATAGTTATTGGTTAGGCATACTAGAAAACCTTTTGGTATTAATAAAAAAAGAACATTAGTTTTTTTTATTCCAATAATTGGTTAAATGGTTTTAGGTTTTCAAACATTTTTGGATAAAGACCCAATATCCACCGTTAATAATTGGTGGTTTTTCCGTACCCCCGTATTGTGATCCCCCCTACCCACGAAATCAAATTTTGGAGGATTTCCGAATAATTGCGGAGGGGGGGGATTGCACCATAACCTTTGGAGGGGATGGGCAACTCTGTTCGGCTAATCTTTTTTTTTAACATTAAATCAATTGATCACCTATAATCTAGTATTAATCACTTAGAACTGTTAGTTCGTGTTAGGTCGTATGTTGTAGGCATAAATTATTTGAATTATTAAAGGCAGATGCTACTCTTGCATTGACTGACACGAGATTATTCTCTTGACCGACGCGAGTGAAAGTTCATGGATAAGTCAAGGACTGCAAGGTTCGCGTGTAGTGGAAGAAGACATGTATTATATAAGTGCCAGGTTTTCTTCAACCAACCTGTACTTCAAGGCGCTGTGTGAATGCGTCCGTCCATGGATCGATCAGCTATGATACTGCTACGTATAGCATTATGCCTGACAGCTACGTACACAGTTTACGTATAAGTTGTTGTTTGTTTCTGTACAAAACAAGTGAAGCATACGACCCTGTTGACTTTTAAAAGAAGGAAGTGTTATTCAGAAATGATCAATAACATTGATTTAAAGTTAATTGTAAACCAACGAGTGACTCGCGTACAGGAAACCCTTAAGTCATACTAAATTTACGGGTGCTGTTCCTCAAGGTTTTATGTAATTTGCTTCCTTGTGTAATAGACGCATACGAATATGCGCGCGCGAGCAAAATTATTTACAAAACAAGCGATTTGTTTCCTTGGTTGTTTGTTGTACATTTAAAAATAAAGTTTTTTCCTACAAGCAATAAATAACATGACTGCGTTGTCAATAATATTTTGTTAGTCTCTTTCCTTTACTGGTTTACATCTAATATTTTTAATGTTTTCTTAAGTCTACATTTCGAGTGATCAAATAAAAATTCACTTTATTACTTAAACGCGACACTTTGAATTTCTTTGGTGGTTGCTTTGCCTTGAGTTTGTTGTTTCAAAACAGGGAGTACGTAACATTTAAAGTGGTTTGTCTGCTCTAAATAAATTTGTTTTGTTTTGGAAGGGGTTTTCTTAGAAACATGCAGAATTAAAAGGCAAGTACAAAATAAACAAATAGTAATGGTTCCATAAATTAACAAACTGCCCCAATAGATTTTTAAGTACACAGTGTAAATATTATAAAGTATCGATTGTCTGTGTCAGTAGGATCCATAGAAGCGATTCTTCATCATAATATTATGATAAGCTAACGAATGACGGAATACAGGATGATGGGTATTCTGGTTCAGATTATAACTCCACAAATGTTTTATGAACCCAAGTTTATTTTGACACAGTTCTGTCTCCTTGAAATCCAGGTAGGCGTATTGAAAGTGATAATAATAAATTTTCTAAATAGAGCATCGATTTTGCAATCTATACATACCGAAGTGATAGGCTTCTTGAATAGTTTACACTGCGCCGTGATATCTCATAGAACACTGGAAAGAAAAAAAAAATTTGTAAAATTAATGAAAATTATAAAGATGAAAACCTAGGAACAGACTTGATCCATGAGAATGCAGTGAAATTCCTTTTTTATTTATACGCAGTGCAGTGCCAGTAGCTTGACTATTAAAAAAATATTGGTATGGAGAACCATACATGACTTCCATGTTCTAAGATTTATATTTAAAATCATATTCGACATGAAATATTTCAATAAAAACTATTTCTTTCTTCAACCTTAACCTTCTTCCTTCAGTACTGTGATCACTAGCGTATACCACTTCACGTTAGCGCACTCGATTTTTACTGATGATGGCAGTCGATGGCATTGTTGAAACGTCTGGTTTTGCAGAAAACATTGGACCACGGCCAAACAGCCTGGGAATGAATTTAACAACAAACTACTAAAGTTAGCTTTGTTGCCGATAACGCAGTAGGCCTACACATATAAATTAGTATCCCCTCCCCATTCAACTATCATTTTCATTTGTAGAAAATTACCCCCTCCCCCTTCTACTACCCTTTTCATGTATAGATATTTCATCTACCTTTCTATAGTGGATTATTATGACCTTCTTTTCAGGATACTTTATTTATCAAAACTGAGTATATTACTCTTGTTAAAACATAAAAGTTTTCCGGTAAACTACCCCTTCCCCTTAACCGATCGTCACCAAAATCAATAGACCTCTACAACGTCCTCTACAACTCAGGCACATATGCAAAAAATTATTTGATTCTGTTTTAATTTGCGGCAGTTATCGTTTGCCATAGAAAAAATGTCTACACACAGACACTTTTTACAACCTCAACTTCACCTTTTACTTCTGTTTACATTGAACTTCTTATTTGTTTTCGGAAAATGAATTTTCTTCATGTTTCGAGGGTAGTACAATCAGAATCAGCCCTTATCTCGAACACGTTTTTTTTTTCGCCATCACCATACTTCCATTTCCTTATGGAACATGGAAGTAAAATCAATAAAGTTTAAATCGTTATTTCTTTTATTTACGTGTAACGTTTTCTACCGCAAAAAAGAGGAAAGTAAGTAATAACATTTTTACAATTACAGAAACCAAACCACGTGTTACACTCCAGTATTTGTGGTACTCCCGACAAACGCTTTCGAGCTTTTCAGAGTTGTAAAATCACAATAACATAGGCAATACGTATGTGCTAGCTACATTTCTACCATTGACAAGGGTGCACACAATTACGTAAAAACCCCTTATCACTAGCTGCCTATAAATTTGGGCGGTGTAAACTCACAAAATGTTTGATTCCACTAACAAAAGTTAGTTAATTATATAAATATATAAAACATATCTAAAATACAAATACTTATCCCTTGGTATCTGAATTTAAAGACGTATAAATATATTGTTATATGTTAGTGATCTTAGGGATGACAATGTTTCTGAAAAACTTCTGAAGGACTTCATTAATCCAACTTTATATTGACTTCTTCCCCCACAGATATTTGAAGATTTGCTTTGTCAAACTATTGTCGTCCATTATATATAAATGTCCAAAACATAATAGTCTTCTTATTCTCATTGTTTCCATACTTTGATATGTTTCATTATTACTTCTTAATTTCCAATCTTCTGAAGTTTTTCGCTGGCCTAATATTTTCCTAGAAATTCATCTTTCTAATATTTCTATTTTGTCTAAATTATAATTCAATGCTAGACACTGACTTGCATATAGACATTCTGGCTTCACTACTGTACTGTAATGCCTTATTTTCGCATCATACAACTTTATTATTTACTAAAATTTTATTCAGTACTTAACAGAGATATTTTATCTTTAAGTATTGACAATTCGTCTCTTACTGTCCTTATTTCTGTCAAAACCCAATATTCTTAAGTTAATTGTTAGTGTATTGAAACTTACACAGAATAGTTGACGTAATTGCATTTTGTTACCAGGAAAATGTTAATTTTTAAACCGGTTTTACAGTTTCCTTCCAGCTAGAGAGCCTATACCCGGCAACAACATCATAATTGCACTTTACTGTATTGCTTAATACTGTACATAAACGTGATTGTAGGTACGTAAGAGCATGGGCGTAACTTGGGGCCCAACTTTGGGGGCAGGGTATAGCTTCACAAATTCAAGTGTGTAGTGAGACAATCTATATTATAAGATTAATAAAAAGTTGTATATACAAATTTATAATGTTTACTAATAATTGTTAGTTAGTATATAAGGGACTACTTCATTTGTTAATGATCAACAAACCTTTCTTCATAAGTTGCACTTCCACTTATGTTTACCTACAACAGATATATTGTAGGCTTATAAACATATACAATTTGAGTGACAAAGAGGGGAATGTAAAGAGATTCCTAGAAGTACAGCTGCCCTTATTATTTTATTACGATGTGTTCCAAAACTAGTCTTTGTTTGTGTAAAAGGCACGCATTGTATTCCATTTAATTAGGTCTCTAGCCTTTATTTGTTTTCGAACACACATTTTGACGTATATCATTCAAATCTGTCGAACATTCCACTTACAAGTTTCTTCTAAAGAAATAAGAATAATACATTTACGGCAACTAGTCGTCATAACATACAGACGTTGATAACTGTATGACGTTGATAAATAGCGCGTACTGTGCTCGCAAGTTTAAAAACTGTCCCCTGTTTGACTGTTTGTTAGTTTTTATTTACAACAACTTGAAACAAAATTTTATAATGCTCGGAGCATTGGGGGGTGCACCCCTTGCCCATCCCAAATTACGCCTTTGCGTAAGGGGCAAAATGTTTATTAAAATTAACGACGGTTTCTGTACAAAGCCGTGACGTACATTGTGAATGTATCAAGTAGTCTACATAGAGGGAACAAATGTGATGTGATAAAGGATATCAAGCACAAAGATAATAATGTTTATATCTCTGTCTACAAATGAATATAAAAAATCGGTATAGAGAACCGTACATGACTTCCATGTTCTAAGACTTATATTTGAAACAATTTTCGAAATTAAATGTTTCCATAGAAACTACTTCATTCTACTTCTTTCTTCAGTCTTAACTACAATACTGTGGTCACTAACGTATACCACCTCACGTTGGGGCACTTGATTTCCGCTGATGATGGCAGTCGATGGCACTGCCGAAACGTCTGGGCTTACAAAAAACATTAGATGACGGCCAAACAGCCCAGGAAGGAATTTTAACAACAAATTACTTCTTTGTTTCCGATAATGTAGTACACATAAAAAATTATCCCCTCCTGTTCAAGTATCATTTTTATTTATAAAAAATTACCTCTCACCTTTAACTACCCTTTTAATTTATAGATATTTCATCTACATTTCTACAGTGGATTAATATGATCTTCTTTTCAGGATACTTTATTTTTCAAAATTAAGTACTTTAATGTTGTTAAAACGTAAAACGTTGCTGGTAAACTACCCCTTTCCCTTAACCGATCTTCACCAAATTAATAGGCCTTGAGTCCTCTACGACTCAGGCAAATATACAAAAAAATATTTGATCCTATTTGAATTTGCGGCAGTTACCGTTCGCCAAAAAATTTACTCTTGTTAAAACATAAAACAATTTTCAAAATATCGGTATGGAGAACCATACATTACTTCCATGTTCTAAGATTTTAATTTAAAATCATTTTCGAAATGAAATATTTCGATAGACACCAATTTTTTCTTCAGCCTTGACCACAGCACTGTGGTCACTAACGTATACCACCTCACGTTAGCGCACTCGGTTTTCACTGATGATGGCAGTCGATAGGACCACCGAAACGTCTGGTTTTGTAAAACATATTGGACGACGCCAAACAGACCGCGAAGGAATTTTAACAACAAACTACTTCTTTGTTGCCGATAACGTAGTACACATGACATATAAATAAAAATTATCCCCTCCCCCTTCAACAATCATTTTCATTTAGAAAAATTACCCCCACACCCTTCAACTAGCCTCTTCTTTTATAGACATTTCATCTATGTTTCTACAGTGGATTTTTATGATCTTCTTTTCAGGATACTTTATTTATCAAAATTATATACTTTACTCTTGTTAAAACGTAACACTTTGGAGGTTAACTACCCTTTCCCCGTAACCGATCTTCACCAAATCAATAGACCTTGTGCCCTCTACAACTCAGGCACATATGCAAAAAGTTATTTTATTCTGTTTGAATTTACGGCAGTTATCATTCGTCTTACAAAAAATTACCTTTCTTAAAACATAAAATGTTGCAGCTAAACTACCCCTTCCCTTAACCGATCTTCACCAAAATCAATAGGTCGTGAGTCCTTTACAATTCAGGCACATATGCGAAAAATGATTTGATTATGTTTGAATTTGCAGCAGTTATCGTTCGTCATGGCAAAAATTACCCTTGTTAAAACATAAAACGTAGCTAATAAACTACCCCTTCCACTTCACCGATTTTCACCAAAATGAACAGGCCTTGAGTCCTCTACGATTCAGGTCTATATGCGAAATATTATTTGATTCTGTTTGAATTTGCGGGTGTTATCGATTGCCATAGGAAACATTCTACACACAGACACTTTTCGAAAAATGACTTTCTTTCATGTTTTGAGGGCAGTACAATCAGTATCAGCCCTTATTTGGAACAGATTTTTTTTCGCCATCACCATACTTCCTTACGGAACATGGAAGTAAAAATGACTTCTTTATGTTCTGAGGGCAGTACAATCAGAATCAGCCCTTATCTCGAACACGTTTTTTTTTGCGATCACCATACTTCCATTTCCATACGGAACATGGAAGTAAAAATGAAACTGGATGAGTCTCCTATACAACAGAAATGATTTTGTATTGTTATTTAAAGTAATAAATTGTTTATAAATAAAACATATTTTATCATATTATTATTTTAATTGATGCATATAAATGGACTTTATATGGTATTGCATTGGACTGATGGTATTGCATTGGACTTTGTAGTGCTGCAAGACGATGCATGCAGACCGGCAGAGGTGCCCATCCCCCAAATCCCCTCCATGTATTCCGAAATCCACCAAAATTTCATTTCGTAGGTACGGGAGATCACAATACGGGAGTATGGAATAACCCCCAATTAATAGTGGCTCATAGGGTTTTATCAAAAATTTTTGAATAACTAAAATTATTTAAGCAAATATTGGAATCAACAAACGAATGTTATTCTTTTTTGTCAATACCAAAAGGATTTCTAGTATGCCTAACCAATAACTAAATTATGAGAAATGTTAAAGCCTGGTCAAGTCTGACCTAACATAATAAGTCGTACGTTAGGCCTTATCAAGATGATCTAATTTGATTTGATTTTGTAACTGCATTTTTTTCTTCACTGATTTGTTTGATTTACGACGCTTGTAAGGGAGCAACTGAGCCACTGGTCACGCAACTGGCTTAAATTCATGTAACTTCTATGTAGTTCATGTAACTTCATGTAAATTCATGTCCCATCTGATTGGTTACAATGTAGTTGCACAACTAGTTCCCGTACTATTCAAATTGGTCGGACACTTTTCCTTCAGATCTCACAGTGTGCCTATGGGTCTCACAGATGACTGTAAAGTTCTGCATGTTTATGAATGTTCATGGGTGTCCCATCTAAATCATTACAATGTATTTGTGCACAACTAGTTCCCGTACTATTCAAAATGGTCGGATACTTTCCCTCAAAGCTCACAGTGTGCCTATGTGTCACAGATAACTGTACAATTCTGCATGTTTATGAATATTCATGGGTGTCCCATCTGAATCATTACAATGTATTTGTGCACAATTAGTTCCCGTACTATTCAAAATGGTCGGATACTTTCCCTCAAAGCTCACAGTGTGCCTATGTGTCTCACAGATAACTGTACAGTTCTGCATGTTTATGAATGTTCATGGGTGTCCCATCTGAGTCATTACAATGTAGTTGTGCACAACTAGTTCCCGTACTATTCAAAATGGTCGGATACTTTCCCTCAGAGCTCACGGTGTGCCTATGGGTCTCACAGATGACTGTGCAGTTCTGCATGTATATGAATGTTAATGGGTGTCCCATCTGAGTCATTAAAATGTATTTGTGCACAACTAGTTCCCGTACTATTCAAATTTGTCGGATACGTTCCCTCAGAGCTCACGGTGTGCCTATGGGTCTCACAGATAACTGTACAATTCTGCATGTTTATGAATGTTCATGGGTGTCCCCAGGGCCGGACCTACAATTATTATTAGGGGGGGCAAGCTTTGCTGTTGGCGCCCTCCCCGAGGGTATCCGATTTACCAAAATGTCTAATGCTACATGAGGTTGAAAAAAAAGCCAGATTAGAGATTACAGTATTATTTTAATTAAATAGTAATTCTTTTTCATAACACATATTACACTAGTATTCAAAAAGTACCATAAATGAATAAGAAATAATTATAAAGAAAGGTTTGAGTATTTTTATAATTATAACGCATATACAGTTTTTAAAGTTTAATGGAAAAGACCAATAAAGTAAAAACATACTATTCAATATATTAACTAAACTCTTATCTTTCGAGCCTTCTTTGCTGCAAATGTGTTAATTATATGATCAAAAGAAACCGAAGAAGCCATTTGATGCTCAATGGAAATAATGCTCAAGTTAGTAAGTCTTTGCTGTTTCATAGCATTTCTCAAATAGGTTTTTATAAGCTTCAATTTGCTGAAACATCTTTCTCCAGTTGCTACAGACACTGGAAGTGTTACAAAGATTTTTAGAGCAACATGTATATTTGGATACCCCTCTTCCAGCTTGCTTTCATACAATATTTTGAGCATAGTTGCTGCTGTTGCATCTTCCAATCCATCTTCCGTGGTTAGAGCGTGAAACTTAAAACTCTCTATTTCATTTAAAAGTTCTTCTTCATTTAAATCATTTGCATAGGTTCTAGCTAACTCTCTAGCCTTACTTTTTAAAGTATCAACATCTAGTTTTTTAATTGGTCCCCACACAAGAAACTAAACTTCTCAGCAATCATTTTCAGTGCATCATACCTGTTGGTTAGCTCACTAATAACTCTATCACAAATTTGAAAAAGTGATTTTTTGAACAGTTCTTCTACCGTGAGATTTGATGCATCATCTTCACATGTTTCCCTTGGGATTTTCTTTTTTTCCTCTTCCTTGTTTCTTTGTATTCTGTTGTTATGCCAATATTACTTGATAAGAATTTTGCCTCATCAATTGCCTCTGAAACAGTTAACTCCCTAGTCGAAGATAATAAATTTAGAAGACTATGTATGATTTTTGCAGCCTTGTCTACTGTTGCATCTTCTCTTTGTAAAAACTTGTTAACTCGATCAATTTTCTTGAGAATTGAATACCAAAAACATGTCATGACAACGCATTCGAAATTTTTCAAATTGCAGATTAGAGATTTGGCTTCAGATCTTGTTTCTGGAGATGAGAATTCATGAGTGTTCAGTTCTTCAAGAGCATAGAGCACTTTGTCCATATGTTTATATATAACCTCCACGGATTCAAGCCTTGCTGACCATCTTGTTTTGCTTTCTGATTTTAAACTAAGAGGTACATGTTTTTTTAATACTTCCCACCTTGATGTTGAACCATAAAAGTAGTTGTAAAGACTGTTTACAATACCAAAATATGATACCAAAAAGATCCTCACCTGTCTTTTCACTCACAGTGAAAAAATCCAAAAAACATTCACAAATCTCAGGCCCTTTCTCATTAAATTTAATGTATCGAATAACTTCAGTCATCTGTTCATTTTTACTCACATCAGGAGTACAGTCGAAAATCAAAGAAAAATATTTAGCTGCTTTAATGTCTTTAATAATGTCTTCCCTAATTTGATGTGCAATGAGATCAAGAAACTCGTCTTGTACTTTGTGGGAAAAATAACTGAGCTGCCCTTTCTTGTGGCGATCAATATGTTGGCGCAAGTTTTCGTTGTAGTGGGAAATTAAATCTATAGTGTTGAGAAACTTGCCACTATCTGGATCTGCAAAGTTACACGTTTCATTCGTCCCCCTAAACGAACTACCCTGTTTTGCCAAAAATAAGATAGCATCTACTATACAGCGTAGCACTTCCCTCCAATGGGATTCCTCTTTTTGTATTTGATCTTGCAATTCCCTGTCGGTCCCTCCTTTACCAAGGGAAGCTTCTAAGGCCTTCCATGAAACAAACGACATCTTATGACTCTGTGAGTTTTCATGTTCTAGTAACTTTTCATTAAGTTTTCTCCAATTTATGAAGCCCTCCTTTCTTGCTGAGTAAGACCGTTTAGATTCATGGTCTGTGATCAAGTGGGAAAAAAGCCTACATGGAACACAATACAAGGCATTCATTGTCTCGCTGTAAGCCAAATAAGATCTTTTAACCTATGAACCATTTTTCAAAATTTTAAAGAACCAATTCTTTTGTAAGATTTCGGCCCTCCCTACAACTTTTACTCAAGTCAGGATCATGATATTCTTTTTCATACCTATTTTGTGTTACGTAACATTTTAAGTCTAGCTGGCCAAGTTCCAGGATCATTAAAATTGAAATTATACTCACATTCAGTTTCCTCATTATTAGGCCTTTTCCACTTTACACCAGGTAATGTTTCTTGAAGTGACATTGAAGTGTCAGTAGCATGGGACGTACTTGGTTTTTCACAAAGTCAGTCATTTTTATTCTTTTCCTCTGCACAAAATTCCATGAAGTCTTCTTCTCTAACACTGCTCTCATCCTCTTATAAAGATTCCTCTTGAATGGATGGCTGATCGCTCGTGGCTTCGTCTGCAAGCAACAAACATAATTGTATACATGACTGAATCATTACAATGTTAAGTATTAGTCCAGACTTATTTTTAAAATTCAAGTATGTAACTATAAATAAACACTAAGTTAATAAAGCATAAGTTTTATGAAAGGATTATAAGGAGAATATGTGCCGCCCCTTGGCAAGACAACACAAAAATCGGGAACTAGTTTAATTCTTTACCAGTAAACTAAACCAGCTGCCGTTGTTAGTAAAACGCTTACTAACAAATTACAAAACAAGTATGATATAGGAAACTGACAAGGTTTGCATAAACTTATTCACTCACTAGGTATTAGCTAAAACATCTCTTTATTGCTATTGAAATATTAATCCAACATTATTCCTGATTTTAAAGAAAGTTATTTTAGTAATTTTATTTTAGTTATTTTAAATAGCGCTTTTACTGCTTCAAAGATCTTAATTATATTATTCTTGTTATATCAAAATTTATTCATATAACTGTTACTTTTAATACCACGGATCCGGGTCTCATTTCATACTATTTCAAAATACTTCCACATTATGTAAACTATTTGAAGAATAGTTTGATTAACAGATTAGATTAATATACAGTAAATACAAAATTACTATGTTAAGATTTACATGGTTTGACAGAGTCTTTTCAAAACTTGTACTGTTTTTTACTTTGGTTGTTAGAAAACAATATAAGCACAGAAGTTCTTTTTTAGTCACCTGGGTATAATGGTGATCTGCAGCTGGTCCTCTTGCGGATCCTCTTCAGTCGGTTTTCCGGGATGATCTTCGTAGTAGGTTGAGTTTCTCCATTAAGATTGTCGATTCTAAGTGGTGATCACAGTCATCACGCTACAATTCTGCTACCTGGTGCTCCTGATGTTGACGTCGTTGCTTCTTGTGGACATGCGAGTTCACTTCTCACATTTCAGTTTAATGTACACTAATGTTATCTTCCTACATGGTATGAAATATACCTTAAAATTTAAACTTTGATTTACAAAGAGATGTGTCGACTATTATTTTCGTTTTATTCATTAACTACATATAAGTTACATTATCAGATTTACGTTGCACTTAGTTTCACCTACATGTCGAGTATTTTACCATAAAACACTAACTTTCTGTAACATAGATTGAAATAAAATATACGTTCACGTTCCAGCCACATTGTGATGCTGTTAACTCGTCGGATATTCTGAGTCGACTGCGCGTACGGTTTATGGGAGAGGGGTCAGTCAGCTAGTGCGTATTTATGCACTAAGAAAATAGTTCGTACTTTTTCTATTATTATTTATTCATTAATTAGAAGATAAATACTTTATGTTTATTTTATTATGACTTAGGGATTTCTTTATTTCTCTAGTCGCATTTTTAATTATTTAAGTAATTATTATTATTATTTACTACTTAATACTTTTCTTGGCGTGTTGGTACTGGAAAGTTTCAAGTTGATACAGGAATCTGGGTATAGGTAAGGGTGTATGATACTCTTACTTATTAAAATTAAAAATTTTAATCTGTGCGAATTTTTGATACTTTTAAAATCGTCACATCCTCCTGCACTTAACTATGAAAAACGGGGGGGGGGTGTAATAATATAATTCTAATAAACAATTATATTTCATACTGAAATTTCTCTCTCTCAGCTTATTTCTATTCATCAATCGATTATCTTATACTTATGTCACATTTAAATTCTACTACATCTACTATATAAAATACACAAAACGTAAATCTACCTTATTTTAATTCTTATATCTACTACCGGTTTTTTCTTGAATTGCTCACTCGTTTTACGGAGTTATACTCATGAGTATTTTACTAATAATAATACCGTATTGTAAGAACAATAGAATTACTTTTAGTTTACAGCGCTAAAGATTATTTTTCTTTCTTTCTTTCTCTTCATCTTCATTATACTTGTCATCAGATTTCTCATGTATAATACCATTCTCGCAGGACATTAGCTAAGGTTGATCAGGCCTCGCTTGTATTCGTACGAGGGGGTTTTGAGTTTATAGTTACCTATAGTATAGGATGTTACACAATCTTATCCTATTTCGGTATAAGTTTATACAACATATTTTATTCTTAATACTTAGATAGTATTCTAGGTTTTCTATCTTTCTCGTAGTCTTCCTTCTGTTTCTTGACACGAAAAACATTTTTTTATTTGAGACAAATGACTTCTGCGAACGTAATTTTCTGTATTGGGTTCATACAGAGCTACAGTAACGGGGGTGATGAACTTACGAATTTGATAGGGGCCACACCATCGATAAGATAGTTTCGAAGTGATCCTATCAACTGCTTTACTCATAGGATGAGTTTTATACATGGCTAAATCACCTATTTTATACTTTATTAGCTTATTATTATTCTCATGATACTTCCTTGATTTCTGTAAATTAGCTCTCAGATTTGCACGAGCTTCGTTCCATACTTTTCGTATGTTATTCCCATTCACGTCGCGGGGTAATAACTCATTGATTTTCCACTTTGTGGTTAAAGGATGGTTGGGTTTGTACTTGTACAGTAAATCAAATGGTGTTGATTTATGACCTTCGTGATACGCTGAATTGAATGCAAATTGTATCCACGAAATATTTTGATCCCAGGTTGTCTGGTCTTTAGCATGATAAGATATTAATGCTGATTTTAAGTTACGCAAGTATCTTTCTGCTATATTTCCTTGCGGTCTGTACTCGGTCACGGTAATATGATTTATACCTAATTTAAAACACATGTCGTTAAATTCTTTCGATTTAAACTGGGGTCCATTGTCAGATATTAAGCTTAAAGGAGTGCCATAGTTTTTAAATAGTTGTTCTTGTAGAATTTTAATTGTCGTAGATGCTAATGCACGACGCATAGGATACATCCACACGAATTTAGTGAATGAGTCTACACAAATTAACAGCATAGTATTTCCGGATTTAGAGCGGGGATAAGGTCCAGAATAGTCGATGTATATTTTCGAGAAGGGAGTGGTAGGTATTTCGGAGATTAGTTTTCCGACTTGACTGGTTCTTGCTGGTTTGCTCAGCGCACAAATTTCGCATTCTTTCACGAACTTTTTTATTTCACTATTCATGTTTTCCCAGTGGTATTCCTTGCGAATACGATGTATCGTTTTCCTAATTCCCATATGAGCTCCAATTGTAGATGAATGGTAGTACTCCATTAACATGGGTTTGATTATTTCCGGGGCGATTATTCTTAGTAATTTTCCGTTTGCCTTCTTAAAACAAAGTACTCTTTTACTCAAGATATATTTATCAGAGTTATTTCCTTTTTCTATTTGTTCGATTATTTTACACAATTTCGGATCTTGTTGTTGGTGATATGCTATATCCTTAAATGCAAGGGGAAAGTTAGTAATTAGTGTATTAACGATAGTGGTTTCAATATTGTCTTCTCCAGATCTTGTATTGGGTAGTTGGAACATGCGGGATAGAGTATCGGCCACTACATTTTGAGTTCCACGAATATGTTGCACTTTGAACTTGTAGCAATTTAATCTTAACACCCATCGTCCGATACGACCTAATTGCTTTGGGTGATTTAATAACCATGATAAAGCTTGATTATCGGTTTCTAGTAGAAATTCTTTGTGTTCCAAAAATGGTTTGAATTTATCAAAAGCAAATACTACGGCTAAACATTCAAGTTCATAGGCTGAGAATTTCCTTTCTTGCTCGGTCAGTGTCCGGGATGCATAACTGATCGGGAGTCTAGTATTATTTATTTCCTGGTATATTACGGCTCCTAATGCTACACTTGAACTATCGGTCTGTACGATAAATGGTTTACTGAAATCCGCTAACTGCAATACAGGTGGGGATATAATACTTTCTTTAAGTGTTTCAAACGCTTCTTGATGTTGAGTAGTCCACTCGAATTTCGTTCCTTTCTTTCTTAAGGCATTCAATGGGGCTGCTATATCTGCTAAGTGGGGTATATACTTAAGAAAATAATTAATCATACCTAAAAATCTAGCTATACCTTTGACTTCTCTGGGAGGTAAAAATTCTCGGATTGCGCGTGTACGTTCGGGATCGATGGTAACCTTACCTTCGGCTGATACTATGTGACCTAAAAATGAGAATTGTTTCACTGCGAAATTAACTTTACTAGGGTTTACGGTACATTAGTTAACTAGTACATTAGTTAACTTTACATGCGAGTTCACTTCTCACATTTCAGTTTAATGTACACTAATGTTATCTTCCTACATGGTATGAAATATACCTTAAAATTTAAACTTTGATTTACAAAGAGATGTGTCGACTATTATTTTCGTTTTATTCATTAACTACATATAAGTTACATTATCAGATTTACGTTGCACTTAGTTTCACCTACATGTCGAGTATTTTACCATAAAACACTAACTTTCTGTAACATAGATTGAAATAAAATATACGTTCACGTTCCAGCCACATTGTGATGCTGTTAACTCGTCGGATATTCTGAGTCGACTGCGCGTACGGTTTAGGGGAGAGGGGTCAGTCAGCTAGTGCGTATTTACGCACTAAGAAAATAGTTCGTACTTTTTCTATTATTATTTATTCATTAAATAGAAGATAAATACTTTATGTTTATTTTATTATGACTTAGGGATTTATTTATTTCTCTAGTCGCATTTTTAATTATTTAAGTAATTATTATTATTATTTACTACTTAATACTTTTCTTGGCGTGTTGGTACTGGAAAGTTTCAAGTTGATACAGGAATCTGGGTATAGGTAAGGGTGTATGATACTCTTACTTATTAAAATTAAAAATTTTAATCTGTGCGAATTTTTGATACTTTTAAAATCGTCACAAATAAAGTTAATGCTTAATAAGCATATAAGATTTTTTTTTATTTTTACTTTAATTAGTAAGACAACCAGCATCAGTAGCCTACTTATAAAGTGTTCCATCATGAAATAAATAATTAGGTGAAGTAAATAGTTGTGAATTTAAAACATTATTTTATTTACAAAGGTATTGTGAAGCCAACATTGCATAGCTAATAAATTAATAGCAACATGGAAGTTAACAGGCCTAGATTTAAACTCTGTTTTGCGATACTTCGCCTCTACAAAATTTTTAATTATTTTTCCATCAAAATTTATTCTTTTTGGAACTGAGTTATCATTGAATTGATAATAATAGGCTCCATAAATTACGCAATGACGGGCGAGGAATGTTACTGCCGCGGAGTGGATGGGTGTTGGACGATGAGAGGGCGAGGGGCAGGGTGAGTCAGTAAGTCACGTGTACAGGGAGTGAGGAGTATGTCGCCGACTGCCGCCCGCTGCACGCATCGGCTATCGCTCAATTCGCGTCCGCTTTCCTTCCGTTCAGTGTTTGTATCGAGACAAAGAAAAATAAAACATTAAGAACAACTGATAGCCTATTGAAAGTAAAAACAAAAAACAAAACAGTTTAGTTTTTAAGCAGCTATTATGTCTCCCTTTAATATAAATATTGTTCTCAACAAATAATAACAAATTTTTATTTACCTTTTTCTTGTTCTTGGATATTTTGCAACCATGATGACATCAAACTTGACGACTTCTCTGCCTCTTGTTGTCTTGCTTTCGCTTTCTTTCTGTTGAAAGCTCCTGACGCCTTTTTTGACATATTGATATAGTTTTATTTTTATTTTTTATTTTTTTACACCGTGTCCCATCTGATTGGTTTGAGTGACGGTCATTCGATAATGGAGTTGTACAATTCCCGACGATGCACTTCTTACAGTTTTATATTGTATGCACGTTATTTTTCGCTTCTCATTCGTTTTCCGACTGCCCACCATTTATACGAATGAAAAAATTGTTGACGAGGTCAGTGTTTCCTTGACCGCAGTCGGAGGAACGTCTCTCGCTGACTTTCATGGGCTGGGCTTACGTTTTTTTAATTTCTTGGAACTGTCGCTGTTTATTGCTTACCTATTTACGCGTTGTTGTCCAATCCACTAGTTAGAACCGTTGGTTCATATCTCCGTGAAATGGTACGGTGTAAGATGTGTTGTGTAGTTACACTCAATAGTGGGAATTGTCCGTCCGTATAAATAGACGTCGTTGGCAGTCTTGTGTCGAGAGTGGCGAGCGACGCTTGGTTCAGAGCCCGACCCCAGCATCGACCCCGACCAGCTGCATACACAGCCCGAGACAGAAATAATTTGCAAAAATTTAGAAACAAAAATTTGGACACACACACACACACACACACACACACACACACACACACACACACACACACACACACACACACACACACACACACACACACACACACACACACACACACACACACACACACACACACACACACACACACACACACACACACACACACACACACACACACACACACACGCGCGCGCGCGCGCGCGCGCGCGCGCGCGGTAAAGTACGCGGGGCTATAGAGCCAGTGGTGGACGGGGGGGTTGTGGTGATGACGTCACGATCGGCTGCTCATGACCTACCTCAACAGCCAGTGACGTCAAAGTTGAAAATGAGTTTCGAGTGGAACCATCAAGAATAATTATTACATAAAAAATAAAAAGCATGTTCATAAAAACCATAAAAGCAGATGTTCAAAGTCTTCCGACTACATACGACAAACATTTTCAAACTGTCCTTTATTCCCATTAAGCAAATCACTGAAAAACTTATTTTCACCATATAATTGCCGACTTTTCAGTACTTGTTACCCAATGTGACCCAACTTTTTTGGAAAATTTTCTTTGTTTTTCTTTCAAGGGATGATAAATAACTATGAAAGTAACACTTGCAAATTTAAAATTTTTCGCTCCACATTCAACCGTGCACGGGCTCACAGTGGAACTTTCCACAAACACCTGCACTGTTCTGCCCCGAGCTGAGCCGAGCATGTTGCGCGGCGCAAAGCTGCACGGTCGGTGTAAAAGTTATCCCTTTGCCAAAATTAA
This sequence comes from Magicicada septendecula, assembly GCA_034769895.1. NCBI lineage: Eukaryota > Metazoa > Arthropoda > Insecta > Hemiptera > Cicadidae > Magicicada > Magicicada septendecula. The sequence continues at coordinate 424,930,795 of CM068375.1, read as the reverse complement.
ATAGGTGTTTAAGAAACACAGTTACAAATCTAGCCCTGCAAAGCGGCAGTTAAAAATACAGCCCTTACAGGGTAGAAATTTTGAAAGTAAAATTAAAAAAAGGAGCGAGAAAACAAAATAAGAAGAAAAGTAGAAGCCGAAGTATGAAATCAACAAGAAGAAAACCTAAAGCCAAAAAGGGAGAATTTCATATCTCTAACGAAACGCCTGTCAGTAGGCCTACTAAGCGGAAGCTTTTTTTGGAAGACTCTGAGAAAGTTGAAGATAATGCCTCAGAGTGATTTTATTGTAGTGTAGGCTACTGTATTAAAAATGAAAATCGCACGATGGATGGAAAAAATGCTTGGATGCCATAGGCCTAAGTGGCAAACGAAGAGTGCTGGACTGCGATGAAAAAGATGTTTTTTTGTGTTAACACTGTCGTCAATAATCTGGTCTTTGTAATTCCTTGTGAAAAACTGTACAAAACATTTTTTTTGTATTTGCCTATTATTTTCTGAGATGTAGTGAAAGTACAAGTTATAACTTGGTGATATCTGTAACAAATTTATGAAAAGTAAATCGACAGGACAATTTGTCTTTGTATTTGGTTGACCTTTTACCCGTGTTAGGTAGGTTACAGTGGCCATTATGTATGACATTTTGTAAAAATTTACTACAAAGTATTGAGTTGTGCAAAACAAATATTTTTACATGTTTTAAATTGAAGTTTAGTTTAATTAAAAATATTTAAATGATTTTTCTATATTATACACTAAGAGTAAAAAATAATTTTTGCTTAGGGTGGCCACTTTACCCTGCTCTGCCCTATACTAGTCAACTAAAAACAGTCAGTACCGCTCAGATTCAGTAAATGAGAAACACTGTCCAAATGGAACGCGCACGAACGAACACTCTCTGGATCGCGATCGTTGGTGCTCGAAGTTGCACGGTTTGCCGTCAGAACAGGCCACGCCGCACCACTTTGTTTGGTTCGGCGCAGCGCAGCACGACCGGTGTGGACGCGGCTTAATGGTGAGGGGGACAAGCAGCACCTCAGAGGCAACATGACTTACGTCATTGAATGTAACGTTATCCTACGAACTTTAAACCTAACTTTTGTCGGTACATGAATACTACAAGAAGGGTTAGGTCGGAAAATTACTATACCATAGGTCGAAATATAGTGTACTGGAATGAAGTTGATTTATCACACAAGGTTTGGACAACTAAACGACCACTAATCTGTGGTCGTCTTCAGGTGTAAGTTAAACTAGTACATAAAGTACAAACCTAAGACTTCCCGAATTTGTCCACTAACAAACGTGAACTGTAAAAAAACTATCTAACGTAACTAAGTTAGTTGAATATGTGTGGGATGATGTTCTTTGGATCATGTGGGATCAAATAGATATCGTTGTGTAGGAAACTAATACTTATAAACATAAAATTATACTGTAATATTTTATAACTGTAGCCTAAACGACAATTGCCTCAGTCAGCCTAGTAAAGATATATCTAGATTCTGGATTAAGAATTTAAAAGAGAATGCATGTCACGGTTAGCTGTGGGCGGCCCCAGGGTGCTTAGTTTGTCTTTAAACGGGCCTTTAATTTTGTTCGTTGTGTATACTTGCGGGAGTGTGGTGGTGTTTACCGGTTCTCTCCAGCGAACATAGATGAGAAGTCGGGGTTTTTTTATGCAGTTGTTCTATAATTGTGTTTATCTTTGTAGGTGGGGGTGCTTTAGTAATGTTTTTTGACGGTTGACGCTTAGTGAACGAATCTCGGGTAGGTTTAAATTCATTTTGTTATGTACTTGCATTTGTATGTTGCAGTTGTACTTCCTATTTACAGTATGTTTACAGTGAAATTCGTTATATTCAAACACATTGGTAAAGATTATACTTTTGAAAAGTAGTAATTTAAAGTAAGTTAGTTTGTTTTGCGCTAGCAGTTTTCTTTTCAATTGCGTAATTTTCAACCAAACAGTAAAGTTTATTATAGTGTTGTACAATAGGCCTATTCTCCCCACATTCCTTATCGAGAGTAACGCAAATATCTTTGATCCGCCTAAGAGATCCTAACACTTCTTTTAAACTTTTAGAGGTTCACTAATTCCTTCTTCTTCACGCTGTACGTCATCGTCACCTATTTCTGCAAAAAGCAGAAAATGTTACTGTATTGTAAAAGTGTATATTCCGAATAGTGCAGATTTTAATTTACCATTTCAAAATGTTTTGAATGTAAATACAGAAGTTTTTCTGACTTACCTTTGTTATCTTACGGAAATCGATCCTTCCAATTGCCCTTGAGATCCAGCAACTGTAGCAAGTGTCTGAAGTACTTGTGAAATTTCATGTTGCGCCTGCAGATCAGTGTCGCCAACTTGAATGCACATTTTGTAAAAGTTTTTAATGGTGGTAACAGCAACCTCGTTCCAGGCTGTCTTGATCCATGATACCGCATCGAGGACAGTGATTTTCATCGTCAGGTCAAATGCTGAAATGCTGTCATCCATATGGGACACAACGGACCGAAGAACTCTTTCGATAAAAAAGTTTAAATGTTTGAATTACTCCTTGGTCCAGTGCTGAAGACGAGATGTCGTGTTTGGTGGAATAAATAACAGTCTGACATTGGACAGTGATGAAACTAGATGACATGTCTCATTATCCAATAATAAAATTAAGCGGCGATTTTTGTTTTGCATGTTTTTATTAAATTCTTGTAACGAGTCTTCAAAAATTCTGGATGTCATCCACAGGTTTTTGTTAGCGTGCCAACTAATACCCAGTAATGTTGTACTTCGTTAACAGGTACATCCGCCCTATCTACAAAACCAGAAATTGTTTTAAACAATATATTGTGCCGCAATCTAAAACACTAAAACAACCCATTGCTAGCTATAAAATTTTGGACTTTAATTACTAAAGAAATTTCAAGTGCTTTCTCCTGTAACATACTTCCACTAAACGGGAGTTTTTGGAGCAAACACATTTAAACCACTCGTAAAGAATTTCATTTATTTGTGTACACTTGTATTCTAGCTTTCTTTCTATTCTCCGATTCATATTTGATTCCCGCTCTTTTAAAATATGGTCTTTATTTTTTATCATGTTGTTAATCTGTGTTCTTCTGCATTTAAAAACGTCGGCAAGTTTCCTTGCTGAATCACTTTTATTGCTTTAAAAAATAACATTTCGCTTAGACTCAAAAATCAAACATACTCATCCTTTGTTACTCATTTTTGACACACTGTTACACTACTAAACTACCTTTATCGTTTAACTACTGTTAAATTACACTACAAATTACAAAAAAACCTCTCAATCACACGCGGGTCGTTTACGCCAATTCAGCATTATAAATATTTCAATAGTTCGGAACGTTCATATATAACTGATCGCTGACTACTGTTTCAACGTTGTGGAAACTTCAGTGTTGTACTGTGTACAAATAACATTTTGTAAATTTAAAAATTAAGCAGATACATATGGCTAGGTCGTTTCAGTTTGTTATGTATAAACATTACTTGAGTAAACACCGACTTGGCGCTAGTTTCGGAAACCAGATTGAACATTTCATTCTGGCAAACTGTCTGAGTCAGACTACCTGTGCGCGTGTACCAGTGCCTGACGCGTAGAACGTGCTGTCGTCCTAAATACTGGCGACTGTGTTGTGCCGGCCTGGACTGTATGCGTAACCTATTCTTAGAAATCTGTGTTGTCAAACTACAATGTTTTGTTTGCTGTAAAACACTGAATTCCAGATTACTAAACATCTCGGTGGCCACTTAAACAGGTGAAAGATCTCGTTAGGGGCTGACCGTTGGCCAAGGGAAGAGGTGACCATTTAATGGAGGGGAAATTTACACTGATCTTACAAGAAATAAAATCCGTTCTTCAGAAAAGTGGCCGTTCACAGAGGTGACCGCTGAAAAAAGGTGGCCGTTAGGTCAGGTTTCACTGTACTACGACAGGGGAGATTCTTTATGTACACATAAATTTTAGGTTTGTATAAGTTAATCAGGTATTGACATGATTAATGAAAATAAACAAATATGTTTTTTTACCTGTTATGAAAGACATACCATAAGTCTAAAAACGCCATCAGAATAAGTACATTTAAATGCTTATGGTGATGCAAGATTATTGCAGAAAATTGCATTAATAAAAATGTTATACAAATTAAAGTTAATTACTACTCCAATTAACAAGTAATTAACGATTGTGTTATATGATGAGTGAAAAATGATAAAGAGACTGCAACCACTTGCCTAAAGATCAATCGTGAAAATAGACAAAAAATTTTATAAAAGACAAATTATTTTACTAAAATATTAATAGTTAACATTCAGTTTGATAAATTTAATATTATTTTTGTAGATGATTTCTATGAGTTCAAATTTTTAATAATGTTTCAAAGTAAGACTGTCATTATACAAATTAGAAGGAGGCCCCGATACTATCACTTACCTTATCAGAAGATTCCTAAAAAGATATGATATGATATTATTATTCATATGATTACATAATGTAATAACATAAGTCTGCACTTTACCGATGCTTGTCTTTGTGTGTGTGTGTGTGTGTGTGTGTGTGTGTGTGTGTGTGTGACAGAGAGAGAGAGAGAGAGAGAGTGAGAGAGAGAGAGAGAGAGTGAGAGAGAGAGAGAGAGAGAGGGAGATGCGGCCGCTGACATCTGCCCTCTCCGTACAGTTTCTAACGATAATACAATTTTTATTGTAGTATTCCCATACCGGACACTTTCTAATATTTTTCACTATGTTCCAAACTTTGTGTAAGAGACAAGGTTCTCTTGTGTCTGCTGCATAAATTTTAATGGATGCGACTGAATAACACGCTAGCCTTGGCGTCAGTCGACTCTACTATGGGCCACAAAAGCTGGTTTTATCAGGTTCTCAGAAGGCATGGCTGTAGTTTGTCTGATGTAAGACTTGTCGACCGACCTTGTGAAACTGATGCTTGAGTATGCACAAATCTCTTCCCATGCCAAGGTCACGTATGCAGTTTACAGTTGTCTCTAGCCCGCTACAATTCCAATGAATGTACCATTACAAGACACGCAAACAATTTAAAAGATATTTATAATCTGTTTATCATATACGTTTAAATATTTTATGGTTATATATGTTATTAATGTTTGTCGAATATCAAAGATATGTTATGTTTTCAGTGTGGAACCTTATAAAAAAAATATCCTGAAATTTTAGCTTTAATTTTTAATACTGGTAATGAAATAATTTTCTTTCGATATTTAATAAACAGTCAATTGATTCTTTTCCAATGTTTTAATTAAGTATTTCGTATCAACAGCGTCTCACTCCTCTATTTAAAAATAAGCTTATTGTACAACCACATATACTTAACGCAATGAACACACAAAAAACCTAGACTGTATAAGTGAGGAATAAAAATTCATTGTGTTGCCGCAATATTTGTGCCTCGCGTGCTCACACATGACCAAAACCAGTATCGACTGGATGTGTGCCGTGAATTGAAAGAAGAGTTAGAAAATGACTGTGCTGGCTTTTTTCTAATAATTACTGGTGATGAAATGGGGTGATAAATACTGGTAATTACTGAGATGCCAGCTTTCTGGCATCCCAGTCTCGTAGTGACTGATATTATTTGCGTTTTTAAGGTATACATCATGATTTGGCTGTTATAACATTACTGGTGATGAAATGGGGTGATAGATACTGGTAATTACTGGGATGCCAGCTTTCTGGCATCCCAGTCTCTTAGGTGACATATTATTTGAGTTTCTAAGGTATATATCATGTTTTTGGCTGTTATAATAATACTGGTGATGAAATGGGGTGATAGATATTGGTAATTACTGGGATGCCAGAAATCTGGCATCCCAGTCTCGTAGGAGACTGATATTATTTGAGTTTCTAAGGTACACATCATGTTTTTGGGTGTTATAACATTACTGGTGATTAAATGGGGTGATAGATACTGCTAATTACTGGGATGCCAGCTTTCTGGCATCCCAGTCTCGTAGGTGACATATTATTTGAGTTTCTAAGGTATACATCATGTTTTTGGCTGTTATAATATTACTGGTGATGAAATGGGGTGATAGATATTGGTAATTACTGGGATGCCAGCTTTCTGGCATCCCAGTCTCGTAGGTGACATATTATTTGAGTTTCTAATGTATACATCATGTTTTTGGCTGTTATAATATTACTGGTGATGAAATGGGGTGATAGATATTGGTAATTACTGGGATGCCAGCTTTCTGGCATCCCAGTCTCGTAGGTGACTGATATTATTTGAGTTTCTGAGGTACGCATCATGTTTTTAGCTGTTATAACATTACTGGGGATGAAATGGGGTGATGAATACTGGTAATTACTGGGATGCCAGCTTTCTGGCATCCCAGTCTCGTAGGAGACTGATATTGTTTGAGTTTCTAAGGTATACATCATGTTTTTGGCTGTCATAACTTTACTGGTGATAGATACTGGTAATTACAGTGATGCCAGCGTTCTGGCATCCCAGTCTCGTAGGTGAATGATATTATTTGAGTTTTTAAGGTATACATCATGGTTTGGCTGTTATAACATACTGGTGATGAAACAGGGTGATAGATACTGGTAATTACTGGGATGCCAGCTTTCTGGCATCCCAGTCTCGTAGGTGACTGAAATTGTTTGAGTTTCTATGGTTTACATCATGCTTTTGGCTGTTGTATCATTACTGGTGATGAAATGGGGTGATAGATACTGGTAATTACTGTGATGCCAGCTTTCTGGCATCCCAGTCTCGTAGGTGACTGATATTATTTGAGTTTCTAAGGTTGACATCATGTTTTTGGCTGTTATAACATTACTAGTGATGAAACAGGGTGATAGATACTGGTAATTACTGGGATGCCAGCTTTCTGGCATCCCAGTCTCGTAGGTGACTGAAATTGTTTGAGTTTCTAAGGTTTACATCATGTTTTTGGCTGTTGTATCATTACTGGTGATGAAATGGGGTGATAGATACTGGTAATTACTGTGATGCCAGCTTTCTGGCATCCCAGTCTCGTAGGTGACTGATATTATTTGATTTTCTAAGGTTGACATGATGTTTTTGGCTGTTATAACATTACTAGTGATGTTATGGAGTGATAGATACTGGTAATTACTGTGATGCCAGCTTTCTGGCATCCCAGTCTCGTAGGTGACTGATATTATTTGAGTTTCTAAGGTATACATCATGTTTTAGGCTGTTATAACATTACTGGTGATTAAATGGTGTGATAGATACTGGTAATTACTGTGATGCCAGCTTTGTGGCATCCCAGTCACGTAGGTGACTGATATTATTTGAGTTTCTAAGGATTACATCATGTTTTTGGCTGTTATAACATTAAGTATGCTATGTCACCTACTGCAGTGGTTTCCAATCTTTCCGGACCCACATACCACATTGGTCTTCTTCATTCACTTCGAGTTCCACCAGAGCTTAAGGAGAGGTTATTGGGGTTTTCTCAATAAAACTCTTGATACAACATGAATAGTATATTCTAGTTATATATAATTTTTTAAGTCTAATACGTAAACTTTACAAAACAGGAACTGATTTAAAAAATTAATTTCATGTCGGTTCTATACTAAAATAAAGTATTTAGCACCGCAAATTATTTAGGTTGTGTTTTTGTAACGATAATCTTTCTACATCATATCCGATGAAAATTTATTGTTGTTCTGAACTTATTTATTATAAGTAAATACTTTGTTCGTAGCTAGCTCTTCTTATGTACCGCCTTGGATCCCTCCGCGTACCACTAGTGGTACACATACCACCAATTGAGAACCACTGGTCTGCTGTTTTATTACCAGTAATTCCAATGTCCGAAGGGATTCTTCATAGTATAGTGTATCCATTGAATCTATGTAGCACATTTATAATTTGACGAATAGTGTTCAGTGTTTTGTTTATGATTGAAATTTACAAGAGAGCTTGTAACCTCTTGGTCAGTGTTTGGCAAACAGAATTTGCTGTTTAACCTATCTTTGATCCTGCTGGCACCTCTCTTCATTGTTGATGCCATACTATACAGTACTATACGAGGTCTGACACAAAACGAGACTATTAGCATTAACGAGACTAAGGAACTACTTATCGTGTTGTATTGCGCATGCACTGTGTTCGACCTTGAACTGTATTCTTAAGTAGCCCATAGACGATCAACTTGGTTGTCAACCTTGTTGTCAACTTGCCGTGTTGAAGGGAATGTTGAACGTCTGTAGGGAGGTTGGTGGTTGACATTTCATGTTAAAACAACGGTTGAGTTGAGGTCAAAAACGTTGGATATTTGGTGGGCGGAGCCTGATGTTGGCGACCCTGTTGTAGCGTCTGTGGAGAAGATGACAACAAGGTTATGAACATCAGTTGTGAACTTGGAGTTGTGCTGTCAAGTTGTAGAAGTTTGTGTTTACTGTACGTTGCCGTTTGGTCAGTTTTTATTGGTTTTATTATTGTTTGTGAAATGACTGTTAATTGGATATGGCCAGTATACCAAATATTCAAGTTTGGGTGGATTTTTTGGATACATTAAGAGAACTACCCGAGCTGTGGAAAGTCAAGTCGGACACTTTTAAGGAACGCAACAAAAAGAAGAATGTGTGACCAACACTTTAAGATGTTTACAAACAAATTGAGCCAAATGCGAATGTTGACAGTCTTAAGAAAAGACTCACAAATATAAGAACATGTTACCGGATGGAACTGAAAAACGTCGAACAGAGCCAAAGGAAGGTCTGCAGCCGGAGCCGAAGAGGATACTTGCCAATTTTATGGTATTTTAAAGCATTAGATTTTCTACGTGACCAGGAGGTTTAAATTAGTCGAGTATCAACAATAGACCTTGAGCAGGATGAATTCGAAGTTGATCAAGCAGAAGTAAGTACTAAGTTATTTATTTTTAACGCTTTTAAACGCTTTCATTTAACTTGTCTTATATGCTTGCAAAGATTTTATTTTGTTAACAATATTTTATTTACAAGCACAATGACACTCCAAGTTACATAAATTTGTTCCTAAATACCTACTTGTAATTGTTCTAGGAAGCTAGTGAAAATGTGCCTGGCACTTCTACATCCACTCCTGCTCACACAAGAGGAAGAAAACCGTGGGACAACATGTGGCAGAAAGAAATGCCCTACTGAAGGAAGCACTGGGGCAACTCACCAAGAAAGAGACAAACAAGGATAACGCAAGTGTTTTCGCTGAAAGTTGGGCAACTTCATACAGGAAACTGTCCCCAACTCAGCAAATTTATGCCAAGAGGGCCACAGAAGAAATTCTAGTCTTGGGACAACTCGACTTACTTTCCCTCCACGCCCTTCTTCCAATAATTCTACCACCCCTTCTTCTGCTTCCTCAACTCCACTCCCATTGCACCATTCTTCCCTTCAGCCGTCAAGATCCTCTACACCTTTTTTCCAATAATCCCTTTCCTCCCCGCCATATGAAAATGCAGTTGTTATTCCTGGGCACGTTGAAACAGATATTTACAGCAGTGTCCAACAATTACTGTCAGACAATAACTTTTCGTAAATGAGTTTGATTGGGTATTTCTTATTTGAGAGGTATAAGAATGATTTATTTTATTTTTTATTTTATTATTATTTTTTTACTGGAATAACACTAATAATCTATATTAACAATATAACTGAATAATAATCAATTACATATATATATATATATATATATATATATATATTGTTGGCTCAATAAAGCTTTTCCTGTGTTCATGGTATCAACAAGTTATTTTGATTTTAATATGTTTTGTAACTTTCAATATGTTGGTAGATAGTTCTTTTATGTTGTTGGCTGAAGAAAGGCTTTCTTGCATTTGGGGGATCAAGACTTTCAAGGCTGAAGATGTGTGTCCCATACACATTTATTTTATGTGGGGGATTCAAGACACCAATTAAGTCACTAATTACCAGCTTTAAATTTCACAGTTAAACAGTTCGTAATTAACAACACAGTCTCTTACAACAAATCAAATAAAAATTGTTCACACGCAATAAGCAATAAAAAGTCCACTAATATTAAACACAATTGTATTACAACTATTCCGCCCGATTATTAAACACTTTACTAATAACCACTTCAACGCACACAGTAATATCGCCCGAAAATCACTTGTAATCGCGTGACAATAAACAGAACTGAGCGTCCCTGAGTAATTGTATTTATAGTCCGCCTAAAATCTAGACGATTCCACATAGGCCTACTACATATTACCTCTAAACTATGGCGTACTTAATTGCGGCCTTGACACAGTGAGAGCGGCTGCACGAATTCTCACACCGTCTAGCAAATGCGTCGACAAGCACGTACGCCACACGCGTTACATTCCGGATCCGTCTGGAAAATTCGATAAACACGTAGATTGTTCTGTGATGTCGTAACACTGCCCCTTCCTTAAGCCTGTTCATCCCGAACTGGCACACCGTCTCTGAAGTAATACTTAGCTAGGCGATCTAGGTGGACGACCTTGAACTTTCGCTGTCCTTCCTGTTGAATCCGATAAACAACATCGTTGATTCTTTTTTTCACAGTATAGGGTCCTTCCCAGTTAGACTGAAGCTTAGGTGAGCGACCACGACGGCGCTTTGGGTTGAACAACCAGACCTGATCTCCTTCTTGGAAACCCACCCTATTGCTGCGAATGTCATATCGACTTTTCATTTTATCACTGGCAATCTTCAGCCCCCCTCTTAGTCATTTCTCGCAGTTGGTTTTCTAATTGCGAGGAATAGTTCTGTGGCTCTTGGGACTGAGTCTCAGGTGATCCGAACATCAAGTCCTGTGCCGTTGCAAGAGTATTGCTCCGGCGAGTTTATATTATCGCGCCGTGACGTCGTAGCAGAAGACAGCCAAAGTCGTAATTATCTACGTAAATGCCGCGCTGGCGAACGGTAACGAAATTCAGGGCGCCGCTACTGTCTCGCGGCGATGTTATAGAGTGGGCGGTTAATCAGCTGATTGACCGATTGCTACAGTCTAGTTTTCCATGGCCACGTGTTTTAAAGAAACCGTGTCTTTCTCTCATTTCCTTCTCGTTCATTCCACGGAGCACTTCGAGGTCTGGCGGCGTGGCAAGAAAGAGTTTCTTCTACTAATATGGATTAGTAATTTATAGAGTGTCTTAGGGTTCTCGCACAGGCCAAGAGAGGTGTGAATGACCTGATGATGACAACTACAACCGTCACATCGTCAGAGCTGGACACTAGAACACTCCCCTATCGCCGTCAGGCTTAGAGATGCTCCTCAACATCAAAAGACTGCTGGATAGAAGAAAACGGTCTGGAATGATGAACTAACCATCAACCTCACCCACTTTTCTTCACAGGATCTAACGGGAATTGCCAAGTCTACAAATGTGCAGGTGGGCCGATTCCATTCATAAAATCTCGTCCGCAACACCACACCGGCTTTCATTTCACAAAGAAAGTATATACCTGAACAGTATTTGTATATTCTGATGAATCAAAATTACAACAAGTCCTGTGGATAGATATATATATTTGTCATTATTATTGACTGTGTTAAAGGACCTACCTTCTATATTGCTCAATTAATTACCATTGTTATTAGTATTGTCAATGCATTAACAGAAATGGGATATATATAGTATGTGTTATGGATGTAAAGACTTACACATAAACCGTATCTTTTCCTTTGTTATAATGATCGAAAGTTTGTTACAACTACAGGTCAGAATTTATAGTCTTAACTGTGTCAAAACGTATCCACTTTGTATACTACTTGATAATTTTGGTTATTACTGCTATTGGCAATTCTCATTGAGACAGATAGTATACATACATATAATGATTGGTATAAAGGCCAAGACATAACAGTATTTTCATGTTCAGAAAGATTAAGATTTTGTTAGAACTAGTCAGGTGGATATACATTTGTGATATATGTATTTCTTTAAATTGTGCTAAAAGGATCCACCTGTTATGCTTGAATTATTTTATTGTTATCAGCATTGGCGATTATTATTGATATGTACTAAATGTATATAAGTCTACACCTTTGTTTGTAAAATGAAAATTAAGAACGAATATGAGATACCCAAGAAGTCAATTGTTAAACACTGTATAGAACACTGAATAAGTAATTATTGCCGGTAGCATGACAATTTTAAGACTTATAAAAAGACTTATAAGTTTTTAAGTCTTTATTGACTGTATAAAGATGAGTGAGCATCAATAAAAAGAAGGGTTGTTAACTGATTGTTTATTTGCAAGTCCTGTCAAGATGGTTCCAGCCATTTTATGCTTCCGTCTAGTCCTAGTGGCTACTTATTAAATATTAAGAACCCCCCTCAAAAAAAAGTACAAAATTTGGGGGGGGAGTTTCAGTCCCCAAGAAGACGAATCTCTCGGCCAAACACCAATTTTACTGGGGGCATGCCGGTTGTGTCGTGTACTGATGATCTATACGCCATGAGGAATAGTGGTATACGTTGGTCCCAGTCTGTTTGGTCCTCGTCAACAACCTTCAAAAGATGCTGCTCAAGTGTCCTATTGAATCTCTCAACCATCCCGTCTGACTGAGGATGCAGAGGCGTTGTCCTGGTCTTTAGAATTCCGAGTAGACGGCATAATTCTTTAAACACTCCTGATTCGAAATTTCCCCTTTGATCCGTATGGATTTCCATAGGGGCTCCATAACGGCAACAGAAGTTGTGAACTAACTGCTTTGCCGCAGTGGTAACCTCCTGATTTGGAATTGCGTAGGCTTCCACCCACTTAGTAAAGTAGTCACCTACAACCATGATGTACCGGTTTCCATCATCAGTAACTGGCAATGGTCCAGCAACGTCTATGGCAATTCTCTCGAAAGGCAATCCAACGTTATACTGTCGCATTGTCCCCCTGCTTCTGGTTTGTGGGCCCTTGCTTGCAGTACATATTTTACACGTCCGAACCCATACCTCTACGTCGTGGCGAAGATGAAGCCAATAGAATCGCTTCCGTATTTTGTCAAGGGTTTTGTTAACGTTAAGGTGGCCTCCAGATGTTCCATCATACATCTCCTGCAAACCAGACTGCACCTTACTTTGGGGAACTATCAACTGCATGACCACGTCTCGTCCATCTGCAATTTCCCAAGCCCTTTTCAGGAATCCGTTTTCTAAGGTATAAGATTCCCTTTGTTCCCAGTAGCCCTTCAGCACTTCGGAACCGTGGCAGATATCTTGCCAATCCCGGCGGCGACCTTCCTCTTTTGCTGTCAAGATCGGTCCGATGTCTTCATCAGCCATCTGTTCTTGTCGACAGTCTTGTGTAGTCCAGCCGTCTGCCAGGAAATCTACAGTGATGGCTTGAACATATTCCCTTGAGTTTTGTTCTTCCTTTCTGTGGCAATGTCGGCAGACTTCTGGGCATGGTGTTCATGAATCTGAAGAGCCATCTGAATTACCATGCAGGCGCCCTGCCGATGTTGTACCTTGAAGTTGTACTCTTGCAGACTTTCGAGCCACCTTGCCAACTGTCCTTCCGGATTTTTAAATCTCAAGAGCCATGCAAGCGCGGCAAGGTCGGCACGTAGTGAAAACTGTCTTCCATAGAGGTATTTATGGAAGTGCTCCAAAGCTCTGACAATTGCCAACAACTCTCTCTTTGTAACACAATAATTTCTCTCTGGTTTAAAAAGCATCTTGCTGTAATACGCTATTACTCGTTCTTCACCGTTCTGCACTTGAGACAAAACTGTTCCTAGACCATTATTGCTTGCATCTGTGTCTACGATGTACTTCCCTTCGGAAGCTGGAAAAACGAGAATTGGCTGCGAACATAACCCAATCTTTAAAATCCTAAATGCTTGGTCACACTCTCTCGACCACTGGAAGTTTCGTTTATTTTCCGTTAGATCATGTAGTGGTTTAGCAATAGTAACGAAGCCTTTCACAAAACGTCTGTAATATGAGCATAACCCCAGGTAACTCCAAACTTTGTGTTTACTCTTCGGAACTGGCCAGTCTCTTACGGTGTCTACTTTATTAGGACCCATGCTAACAACCGCTGCCGAAACCAGATGGCCCAGATACTGCACTTCCTTCTGAAATAGAGAACACTTCTTCGGACTCAGCTTCAGTTGGGCACCGTGAATTCTAGTCAGAACCTCCTTATGGTTTTCCAAATGGTCTTTGAAAGTCTTCCCGATCACTATGATATCGTCTAAATAAACAAGGCAAAGTACAAAAAATATACCATAGGTGTTATATAAAAAATAATGTTTATATAATTTGAACAACTGCATATTGACAAAATTTATTAATTTCTTGGATTTCGTTGTCCATGACGTGTCCGTTACTTAACTAAATATCACTATTATATTGACGACTCGGAACACTAAGTTTTTATAAGTAAAAACGTAAAGTTTTACCTTACAGCCTAAACCGGCTTTCACCTATAGAAGGCTTCATCAGAGGCTGTCGTTAGTACCGTTGTTCGTCTTGTTGTTGGCGTCGAGATAATGTTTCGAAAGATCGAAGCTGTGTGTGTGTGGTGAGATGTGTTCGAATAATGCGTGCGATTTGAATTGTGTCTGTTCGTTTAGGATGTCGTTTTTATTTGTTTTTGTGTGTTTGTATATTTCTAATTGTTCTAGAGTGTCTAGTTTTCGGCCTTTTGTGTGTACGTGTAGTATGTTCATGTTATTGTCGATGTTTTTATATGTGTGGTTTGCTTCAATGAGGTGGTTTGCGAAGGTAGATTCTGTAGTGGTGTGGAGTGCTTTTGTGTGTTCAATGTATCTCTGTTTGAAGCTACGTCCTGTCTGGCCTATGTAGAATTTATTGCAATTTGAACAATTTAGTTTATATACACCGGGTAGATCGAATTTGTTTTGTGCTTTGGGCGTGCGTTTTGATAGTGTGTGTTCTGTTTTGTTAGTAGTTTCGTAAGCGATTCTGTATCCTGCTTTTTTGAATTTGTGGGCAATTTTTTCAGTTTGTTTGTTGATGTATGTTAGTGTTATGAATTTGTTGTTTTCTGTCTTTGTCTGTTGTTTGTTTTGTGTTTTGTGTAGGAGTTTACTGACTATTGTTCTGTCGTAACCGTTAGATTCTGCTAGATACTTTATCGTGTTTAGTTCGTCTTTGTAGTCTATTTCATCTAAGGGGATGTTGTTAAGTCTATGTATCATGGTTCTAAAAGCAGCTAGTTTGTGTTGTATTGGGTGATTGGAGGTGTTGTGTATTAGTGTGTCAGTTGTAGTTGGTTTTCTGTATATACTGAATTTGTGCCTGTGTTCTAGTTTTGTGATGGAGAGGTCTAAGAAGTTTATGGTATTGTTGTGTTCGTATTCGGCAGTGAAGGTTATGTTTTTATGCATTTTGTTTATGTGCGTTAGTAACTGTTCACATTGTCTTTTGTTTCCCCTGTATAGTATTAGAATGTCATCAACGTATCTGTGCCAATATAGTATTTTATGTGAGTGTCTGTCATTGTTTGTGAGTATTTTTGTTTTTTCTAAGTGTTGGAGGAAGACTTCTGCTAGAATGCTGGATATGGGGGAGCCCATGGGTAGGCCATCGTTCTGTGTGTAGTATTTATTGTTATAAGTAAAGTAGTTTTGTTTTGTGATAATGTTCAGAGTTTCTGTTACTTCATTGATAAGTTCGTCTGGTGTGTTGTTCTGTTTGAGTTTGTTTTGTAGGATGGTGATTTTTTCAGAGATGATGATGTTTGTGTACAGGTTTTTAATGTCAAAGGAGGCTAATGTGGCGTTATGGGGGATGTGTATGTCTTTTATTTTTGTTACTAGGTCCGTGTTGTTTTTTACTGCAATGTTGTTGTCTATTTGTGTGTGTTGTCTAATAATTTTGTCTAGATATTTTGCCAGTTTGTGTGCAGGGGCATTACGGTAGTTGATAATGGGGCGGATCGGAATGTCTTCTTTATGGATTTTGGGAAGCGCTTGGAGTGTAGGTGCTGATGGTCGGATTTGTTTCATGTAGGGCTTTTGTTTATGTGTCATAATGTGTTTCGCTTTGTTGACTATTTGTTTTACTGAGTTTTGGTATCTGTCGGTGGGGTCGTGTTTTAGTTCTGTGATGTTGTTCTGTTCCATGAAGTCTTGTACTTTTTTGTGTAGGTTGTCTGTGGGGATAATTACAGTCGTGTTGCCTTTGTCAGCTTTTACAAATGTGATGTTGTGTTTGTGTGCCTTTTCCCTCAGTTTGATGGCTGTGTGTATTTCTGAGTTGTGGTTGTTGTTGTCTGGTGTCTTATGTACTCCTATTGTGTTGTTTATATTATGTCTTAATGTGTCTTGATGTTCTGCTGCTGTGTTTTGTATATTTGTTTCTGTGTCAATTATGAGCTTTGTTAGTGTTTGGTTGTTATGTTTGTAATGTATGTTATGTTTTAGGCCTTTATCAAGGAGTGTTTGTTCGTTTTTTGTGAGTGTGACGTTCGTGAGGTTTACTGTACGTGGGTAGAATTTGTGCGAGGGAATTATATCTGTTTTGATTGGTGTCAGGTTTTTTATTTTTCTGTCGTGTTTTGCCTGTATGTTATGTATTTGTTTTTTTTGTCCATTCATTTGTGTGATGTATTAGTTCAGTCATGTTAGACATTAGAGTATATTGTTGATTTCAAGTTGTGATTTGTGACCTGTTAATTAGTGTCTTTATTTGTGTCTGTTATTTTTTCTCCAATGTACAATACGACGATCTGTGAAACCAATGTAACAGTGGTGTCAGTAATGGGATAGAACATTTAACATTAGATACAGAGGACACTTCATAGGAGCGTAGTCTACATGGTAATTTATTTACAAAAGTGGAAAATCGTCAGATGATGGAAAATCTCCAGGTTCTGATGTAGCAGAGAAAGAAAAGACGGCTACAGGAGGCAGAAGAAGCAGAAAAACAACAGGATGAGAAATGCAGACGGGAGGCGGAAGAAGCAGAAAGACAACAACAAGAAAAATGGCAATAGGAGAGAGAAGAGTGGTAGAAAGCAATAATGCTGGAGACAGAAGATAGAAAACACTAATTTTGAAATTTGAAGGACGATAAAAAGTAGAATGTACGTGAGAAGCAGATAAAATGGAAGCGCTTTTTGAAGCTATGTAAAAACAGATGCAACAGCGTACTACTATAGAATTGGGTCTTCTACGTGGTGACTTATGAGGTGATCTGTATTTGTAAGTGAGTTTGTCTACAGAAGAAAAAGCTGTCTCAAATATAGAACAAATAATATCAACAAAAATAGCTGCACTAGGAGACTCAATTGCAAACATAAGAGAATAAATTAAAAATAATATCTAGCAGTTCATTGTATCTCCTTGCATTACAATGAGAGAGTTGATGGCTATCTCGTCCGAGCTTCGGAGCACTTTCATAAATAACTGTATAGAGGTAGTTTTCACTACATATGGGTGCTTGCATCGCTCTTGAGGTTTAAAAATAGGAAAGAATAGTTGGCAAGGTGGCCTGAACGTTTGCAGGAGTATAGCTCTAAGGTACAACATCAGCGGGCCGTCCGCATGGTAATGTAGATGGTTTATCCCAAAGACCGTGTTCGGAAGATTTGCTGACATTGCTGCAGAAAGGAAGAGCAGAACACAAATGAACGTGTTAAAGCCATCAGCAAAAGGGGAGGTTCATCGCCCCTATTGGCAAGATGTCTACTATTGTTCCAAAGTGCTGAAGAGTTACTATTATAATGGAAATCTGTAACCTTGGAGAAAGGATTGGTGAAAATTTCTTAGGACAAGACATGTACATGCTCTGATAATTCCTCTAAGTAAAGTGCGTCTGTTTTGAAGGAAATGCATGATGGAATATCTGGAAGTCATCTTGATGTCAATAAAACAATAATAAAATATGGAAATGATTCGATTTGCTTTATCTTCACCACAACATAGAGGAATGCTGTTGGACATGTGAAATATGTACTGAAAGCAAGGGCCCACAGATCAGAAGCTGGGGGATAATGAGACATTATAGCATTGGACTGTCATTGGAGAGAACTGCCATAGACACTACTGGACTTTTCCCAGTTTTTGATTATAGAAACCGGTATGTCAGGGTTACACGTTTTTCTAAACGTGTTAAAGCTATAAGAGAAAGGAATAATAAAAATAGACAACCACAGTTTTGAGGAGGCCAAGAATTCAAATATCTCAGAAGCACAATTACAGAGAATAATGAAACAAGTAAAGAAATCAAAGCAAGAATAGCAGTAGGAAACAGAAGCCACTACGCATTAAAAGATATATTCCAATCCAGGAATGTATCAAAAAATGTCAAAAAGAAAATATACACCACAGTAATCAGACCTATGGTAACATATGCAAGTGAGACATGGCTACTGAAGTTAGAAGATATGAAAAACCTTGGTGTTTTCAAGAGGAAAATTATGAGAAGAATTTATGGACCAGTGTGGGATGGAGAGATGTGGAGGATAAGAAAGAATTGTGAGCTAAGAGACCTGTATGGAGAAGCAGACATGGTTGTGGCAGCGAAGGTGCAAAGGTTGAGATGGTTGGGGCATGTGGTGAGAATAAGAAGTGACCTAGGTCCAAAAATGGCATTGGAAAGGAAGCCAGAGAGATTAAGGAGTAGAGGACGTCTGACGTGAAGATGTGAAGGATTTTTGAAGGTGATGCAAGCGGCAGGTTGGAGGAGTAAGGCTCTAGACAGAGAAGAGTGGAGGAGAATCGTTGGGCAGGCCAAGGTTCTTCAGGGACCGTAGTGCCAGATGACGAAGTAGAAGCTGATGTAATTCCAAATCAGAGGTTACCAATGTGGCAAAGGTGTTGGTTCACAATTTCTGTTGCCGTTATGGAGTCCTTATAGAAATCCGTAGGGGAGTAATTTCGAGTCACAAGTTTCTAAAGAATTATATCACCTACTGGGATTTCCAAAGACTCGGACAACTCCTCTCCAACCTCAGTCCGACGGAATGGTTGAGAGGTTCAATAGGACACTTGAGCAGCATCTGTTGGAATTTGCTGACGAAAACTAAACAGACTGGGACCAGCGAATACCATTATTCCTAATAGTGTATAGGTCATCAGGACACTACACAACCGGCATAACGCCAGCAAAACTGGTGTCTTCCTAGGGACTTGATGTTTGGATTACCCGAGACTTAGTTCACAGAGCTACAGAAGTAGTCCTCGTTATTAGACAATCAACTGCGAAAAATGAGTCGCTTGTTGACAGAATGGCTCAAGATACCCAGTGACAAAATGAGAACGCTGTTTGACATTCGCAGCAATAATGTAGGTTTTGAAGTAGGATACTAGGTTTGGCAGCTGTTTAGAATGCCCAGCTCGTAACATGTGAATGTACATATAGACATGCACCTAGAGCCCGATACTTTAAAGTTTAGTCAATCTTACACTACTCGTAAAGGTCTGATTAAAGCTTTAGTTGAAATCTGCATTGCCTGCAATCATTGTTTCAAAATGGTTAATCCCTATTATGTCACACGATGTTTGGTTTTGAAAATACGACCATTTCACTCGTATTTGAAAACTGACCATTTAAAAATGTAAAGTGATTTATAAAAACGTTCTGTTGCTTTAATAAAACATTTAAAATTTGGAAAAATTGTTTACATCAACCTGATTGTACTAGAAATTGTGGAAGCCTATTTTAAGTTGTGTTAATAATTGTTATTGTTTATTCTTAGGCTGTTATATATAACATACTCTCTCCCTCTCTCACACACACACACACACACACAAACAAGAGCTCTCTCTCTCGCTCTCTCTCTCTCTCTCTCTCTCTCTCTCTCTCTCTCTCTCTCTCTCTCTCTCTCTTTCCCACATACTGTCACTCGCAATTCATACACATATTCGTATAATGTACATACAAGATATATTACATTTTATTCAGTGGGAGAGAATTTATACAAACATTTCATATAATTATACTTCCTAAACAGGTTTATCATCTTCATAGTACAATATTATGAAAATGAAAAACACACGACAATTTTTATAATACCAAAAGAACGATGAAACTACCCAGCCACACATACACACAAATGGTCAGACTGTAAAGTCTTAAAGAGAGAGTATGCAATAACTGACATTTTTCAGGTTAACTTACATGAATTCTTTACTGTATTCGAAAATATAGGGTCACAGACTTCAATCAGATCACCTGTTTTGGGATCATTCCTGAGAGCATCAAGTCTAAGAGTAACTCTATTCATCCCTATATCTATAAATTCTTCTGCTTCCTTTTTATTTGTAAAACAATTTCATTTCACTATTCATTTTGTAGTACAATTACCTACCGACCTCTTTAGATTTCATAGACAGTGAACACATGAAGTGTAAACAAAAAATATCAAGGCTGATTTTATTGAGAGTTACGCACTTGAGTTAGGGAAGTGCGTGTAGTGTGACAATTTGTAACCCCTCTTTAAGTATTTTATTGACTTATAAAACTTTTTTTTTTTATGAGGGGCCACAAGATAATTAAAACTAGGCCAAAAGCCTAGAGAAGCCAAAATTGCGCTGGATCCAGTGAGACGGGACTTGCAATTAAAACTCACAAAATTAACAACCAATAAATTTTTAATACATCCTTCTCCTTTTTTTTATAACAAAACGTTAAATATTTTTGTTAATTTTTTTTTAATAAATATAAAATTTAAATGAAATTAATATAATGATTTTCTTTTCCAATTGGGGTTACTTTTCCCCACTTAGCCCTATACCTAACCCCCAGAAATAACACATGAATATACAATACATATAAATATATATGTCTACAACTACAACACATACACACGTTCCACATCACAGGACAATTACAACTTTCAAAATTAATACCTTGCCACACCTCTTTCACCCCAGAAGGTACATAATTCACAATTCATAAATATTCTTGAACGCAACACCTATTGAAAGATCTTAATACATAATAATCCATATATATATATATATGTAACACCAGTTCCCCCAGGGCATACTAAAATTCAGGGGTTGGCATAATGCCTGATACTACTATAAAGTGCTCCCACACTGAGCACTTAGACTTGGAGGAAAAATAATCATAATTCAGCCAAAATACATGTGACCATAATAAATTAAAAAGAATTTAAGCGTGATAAATCTTTTTGTGAAATATTAATGACAGTAATGTGCCATGAGGCTTTATAAATCCTTAAGAATTAATTTGGCCCAAAGGCCGACATGTTCCTAGGCAAGATCGTGCCTAACTAAACCTGTCCCAGGAGCATGTTCAAGTCTGCATGAAAAATCCGCCTATACAGGATTAAACTGGGGACCCGACTGAAACTAACAAAAGAAACTCCTATCCATTATAGGACCCACTGAATATAAATATGTGAAAGTAATGAATCAATTGAAAACTAAATTTAATCTGTGAAATTACATGATGAATGATAGAATTACTAGCACTAAGGTAACCCTTTTACTGAAAACTAGAAAGAAATTTACATGCCTGAATGGTAATCAGCCACGGATACATGCCAACCTCTGGGCTCACACTTAATATAAATAGTATTACAAAATGTACAAAAGATTCCCCCCCAAGTCCGCGCACTATTCTGTCCCGTTAACCGGGGACCCAATTAAAATGTTTAAAGCTTAAAGTCATTTTAGGGTGTGTCGCTATATGCCCACGAGTTCTAGTAGGTTACATCCACTGGTGTTAAAAAGTAATATTGGGTTGGTGTCACCTGATTTATTCCCTGGTGTGGAGTTTGAAGTCCTGGTCTAAAGTATTTTTGTGTTGGTGTGGCCTGTTCCTCGCTGTTCTTCTCCGGCAGATGAAGCTGAGAGCCTTTGATGTTCGGTTGTTCAGGTCATGATTTGGAGCTGGTCCTCGACTTGAAGCGAGGGACCCGCAGATCTGTTTTAATTTAGCATGCCATAGGTGGAAGATGGAACAATAAAAAAAAACTTCTCTGTCGGAGAGCGGCGAGGCGGTAGTTGGAGCAGCGAAATCAGACAAGCTCGGAACCGTTTATTCTACGCATTTTTCAACTCGCGCTTCGAGGCGTCCGCAAGGGAGCAGCAACAATCAAGCGCCGCTTCGTTACCTCATGTACATTCTGCGCTAACCGTTAAACACAGTACGGCAGAACGCCCACCGCTAAATACAGAAACTATTTTTCTTTAGCTCATTAGCGCCGATTTTATTCAATCGGCACAAATTGACTTTGATGTCTACGATGGGAGGATTAGTCATACTGTCTAGCCAGTTTCTCTCAATCATATGTTACATGCTGCTGAGTAAAGTTCGGCTTTTTGTCTTCCTGGAATTCATTATGAGTGAAAATAGAAACAACATGCGTATATCAAATTCTGTCAAGAGAATGTAAAAAACACTCCAAAAACTTACCAATGTTACGCAGGTTCAAAAGTGAGACAATGTCATTTACATGTGTTTTTAGGTGGCTTAAAATATTTAAAGAAGGAAGAATGAGTGCTGAAAGTAGCGCACATAAAAAGCCTCCTTGCACGTGATAAAATGATTGAAAAAAATTGCAAAACCATCTCTATTAATTGCAGTCTGACAACCAGAGAGAATTAGCAACAATTTAACTTCTCATTTTGATCAATTCACACCACTTTAACTGTTGATTTGACTATAAGTAGAGTAGCACCGAAGTGGGATCCAAAACTGTCAACAGAGAAGCAAAAGTAACATCAAAAACAGATCACTCTTGATTTGCAAGAATGTGTTGAATTTGATCAAGATTTTTTTTCAATCAGTAATTACTGGCATTAAAACATGATTCTATGTTTAAGGAGCAAACTGAAGCTCCAAGCGCCTGGCTAGGAACTCAGATTTCTCGTCCGGCTTGGCAAGGGGATGCCCCCCTCCAGGTCTGTTGATGAATGGGAGGGGAGGACACCGCCTCTTCCCGGTCAAACGCGGAATGAATCCTGTGAACGGAGCCCTCCTCCGTTGAATCGTCTGCCATGCAGGCGACCGCGAACTCCCAGCAGCTTTGTCTGAAGGCCTGCAAGTCACGACATAACTTGCCCACCGCCCGATTGAAGCTGGCTTTGTCGGCCGGATCTCGCATCCGCTGCCGTTTCCGAGGTCTATTCTTCTCTAGAGCGAGAAGACGGACTTTGTCTAGGATCCAGTGCAAATCGGGGGTTAGATTGAGCTTCTCGACGGAAGAGACCAAGACAACTTCCTCGTCAATGTGCTGAATGGAAGCGAGCGGAACCTCCTCGGGAAACTTTCGACAGAAGGCAGGCCCGAAGCGGTCCCACTCGACCACCCATCGCGCTCCTCTCCCAATCGTGTGTCGGGAAGCCACGTGCACCTCTATGCGTCAATGATCAGAGGACTGCTCCGTTAGCACAGACACCTCAATCTGCGTTGCCACTGCCTTAACAACAGCAATGTCCAGTATGTCAGGTTGGGCGCCTCGATGACGGGGATAGTGTGTCGGTTGTCCAGGTCCGTAGGCACAGAGATGGCGGTGGTGAAAGTACCTGCTAAGCGCCCTCCCTGATGGCATAGTCAAAAGACTACCCCAGTCGGGATGTTTGCATTTCAGGCCACCTGCAAGGATTACCTTCCTATACGCTCCGTAAAGAGTGGACAGGTCAGCATCTAGAACTGGTGCGTTCGGCGGTTTATAAGCAAAAACTACGAGGACACCCCCAAAAAATCTGGGAGTTCTAGGGCAGTGGCCTCGATATTTTGGCGAGACATAACTACACGGTGATGCGCAACGCAATTCTTCACTGCTATGGCTGTGCCTCCCCCCGCATTCTGGCCAGGTCTATCATCACTGTAGAACACATAGTTGGGCAACCCTACGTTGTCGTGGCCCAAAAAAAGTACATCGGGCTTGTAACGGGCTAGGAACTCGCTGAGTTCCTCGAGATGGGACAGAAGTCTATCAGCGTTCTATGCTATGATGGGAAGTCACGCTGCAAGGAAATGATCCTATTAGTGTGGAACATTTACAGAAGACCTGTGGTGGCTGCAGCTTCTGCAAGGAGGAGAAATCTCTTGGTCGGGGGTTGCCGTATGAAGACGATAACGGATGGTCTTCAAAATACGGGCCACTTCGACTAGGTCAAATTCCTCAAGGAAGGAGGTAACCTCGGCGATGGCTGATTAAAAAGAGGACGATGAAGAAGAAGCAGACACAGAGACTGGGTCGCTGCAGCAGCTCCAGCATAGCTGCGGGTTGTCTTAACACGTGATGAGGTTAGGTTGGATAGCTGCTCGGCTTGTGGGTCTGTAAAATCGCTACAATTATCAAGAATAATGCTATATTTTGCTGCGTCTAATTAGTCACTGTGAAGGTTTGTTGCATTCCTGAACTCAAAAGTTTATGGCTACTGTTTCTTGGGACCGGAAAGGCCCGCTTCTTATTGACTGTCTGCTCCGTGGAGCCACAATAAATGCTGACACATATTGTAAAACTTTAATAAAAAAAAATGAGGTGGGCCGTTCAAAATTGCAAGAGGGCCCTATTGTTTAGCAGGATTTTGTTTCTTCATAACAGTGCAGAGATTCTGGCAAAGTTTAAGTAGTAAGTTTTCAAACATCCAACCTATAGCCTCGACCTTTCCCCCAGAGGCTATCCGTTTTTCTGAAAACTTAACAAATTTTTGGGAGGAAAGCACTTTGCAAGTGATGAAGACTTACAGTGACCAGTGACAACTTTTCTCACAGAACTGGCAGTGGAGGAATATGACATGGGAATAAACAAACTCATTGATTGATATGAAAAATGCTTAAGTATAGAAGGCGATGATGTAGAAAAGTAGATTAAGTTTGTTTTATATTAATTGAAAAGTTTCTTTCAAAAACCATCGTTGGTTACTTCTTTTATTACAAAACAGGTACCGGTATTACTTTTCGACGACCCTCGACACACGTAGCAAGGAATGAATTAGAATTTCAGAATACTGTCAAACTAGAAAATAATTGTGCATTTAAGATAAGTATTAAGAAATTAAAGTAATGCGAATATCAAGGAAGTGTGACAAAATGTTTGAACACTATTATTAATAAACATATTTTAAGGAAGTAGAGCAGTTTATATTTTATGTGTAGCATAATCACAAATGATGTTATCAACAAAAAGAAATAAAGCTAGAATAGCTATACAAAAAAAAAGCTTTCAGCAAGAAGAAAATTTGCTTACTGGTAGACTGAGTATTTTTCATTAACAGACGTTTAATGAAGAAATTTGTGTTAGTGGTTGAAATCACAATCAGAATGATCACAGTTGCACACCACTATATAAAAATTATCCCAATTAGCGCTTTCAAGCTTCACAGCCCATCGTCAGATTGGAATAGACAGGAAATATGTGAAAACAACCCCTTCACCCCTCTCCCCCACCCTGCTCACACACAACAAGCTATAATATAAATGACCCTTCCCCACCCCCTAAACCCTGTCCCACCATCTGTACAGTTACATATTTTTTCTAGCAAATTCCTTGTGTTTCAGTGTTGTGTGTGTGAATATTTCCTGTCTATTCCAATCTGACGATGGGCTGTGAAGCTTGAAAGCGCTAATTGGGATAATTTTTATATAGTGGTGTGCAACTGTGATCATTCTGATTATTTTTCATTAAGGGTAAGATTATTATCAACCTGTGTCTGGAGGGTCCCTGTGGGTCTTGCGCTTATGATAAACCTCCAGGAACTTTATTTCCAGGACAGGCGAATGGGGGCCTCAAAACTGTACCTGGCCCTTAAGCTGGATTGGATCTGATCAGGGGTGAACCAAGAGGATCACCCCTTGAAATCCGAAAATTTAGTAGCAACAATTTTAACCTGGTTGTGTATTTTTTAATGTAATTAATTGACTTCCAAGTTTTGTCAATTTTAAAAAATTACTATTTAGGTCAATGACAATTTTAAATAATCTAGTTTAAACATATAATGAAACATAGGTAATCCACAAAAAAGAATTAACGATGATGTTTATCGGATTCAACAGGAAGGACAGAGAAAGTTCAAGGTCGTCCACCTAGATCGCCTGGCTAAGTATTACTTCAGTGTTGAGTTTTCAACTGAACAATACGAAATATATAAACACCACACAACACAACCAAACAACATACTCAACGATCAATTACAATATAAATCACATACACTTTTTGACATAATTTTACAAAAAACAAACATCAAGTTGAATCCCTGCACCAATCCCCTTCCCCCACACATCACCCCCAATACACCTTCCACACAAAAACCGTTACGAAATGATGGCAGTCTGACTAAAAGCTGAAGAAGGCGGATACGTACGCCGAAACGCGTCCGACGAAAAAAGTAAGTTTTCACAAGATAAAGTTCATTTTTAGTAAAGTGATACTGCTGTGAAAGAAGAGATGAACAATCAAGAATCAAATAATGTTTTGCATTCAGCCCTGAAGTGTATAGTTCTCTAGAGTTCTCAAGACCTATTGTTTTTGGTGAAAATCAGTTAAGGGAAAGTGGTAGTTTACCTGCAACATTTTTTTTATCAAGGGTTATTTTTTTCTATGGCAAACGATAACAGCCGCAAATTCAAACAGAATCGAAAATGTTTTGCATACAGCCCTGAATTGTAGAGTTCTCAAGACCTGTTGGTGTTGGTGAAGATCGGTTAAGGGAAAGGGGTAGTTTACCAGCAACATTTTATGTTTTAACAAGGGTAATTTATTATATGACGAACGATAACTGCCGTAAATTCAAACAGAATCAACTACTTTTTGCATACCTTTTTGAATTATAGAGAACTCAAGGTTTGTTGATTTTGTTGAAGATCGGTTAAGGAAAAGGGGTAGTTTACCAGCAACGTTTTATGTTTTAACAAGGGTAATTTTTATATGACAAACGATAACTGCCGTAAATTTAAAGACAATCAAATAATTTTTTGGAAATATTTCTGAATATTAGAGGACTGAAGGTCTGTTGATTTTGGTGAAGATGGGTTAAGAGATAGGGGTAGTTTACCTGCAACGTTTTATGATTTAACAAGAGTAAAGTACTTAATTTTGATATATAAAGAATCCTGTTAAGAAGCTCATAATAATCCACTCTAGAAACGTAAATGAAATATCTATAAATAAAGAGGTTAGGTGAACGGGGTGGGGGTAATTTTCTATTAATAAAAATTATAGTTGAAGGGGAGGGGAGAATTTTTTATATGTGTACTACGTTATCGGCAACAAAGAAGTAGTTTTATGTTAAAATTCCTTCCCGGGCTGTTTAGCCGTAGTCCAATGTTTTCTGCAAGAGCAGACTTTTCGGCAGTGCCATCGACTGCCATCATCAGTGAAAATCGAGTGCGAAAACATGATGTGGTATACGTTAGTGACCACAGTACTGTGGTTAAGGCTGGAGCAATAAGTAGAAAGAAGTAGTTTTTATGGAAATATTTCATTTTGAATATGATTTTAAATATAATTCTTAGAACATGGAAGTCATGTATGGTTCTCCATACCGATATTTTTATTAATGGTACCTATAATTCAATTTTTATATTTTTTATTATGTTCTTTTTTATACAGCCTAAAGGCACCATATGATGTTATTATTTATATTCGATCGATTTCGGTCAATAGACCATCTTCAGTTTCACTTAACTTTACACTTAGAGCACATTTGTGTTCATAATATTATAAAACATTAAAAAATGAATTTTTAGACATTGTTAATTTGATACATGTGTTGTTTGTATAAAGATTCCTAAGAATTGATTCTGTTATAGAGTTTACATATCATATCAGCTGATTTTGTTGGTTTTGTTGTAATATTTCAAATGTTTATGATTTTTAAAGTCAGTCATAACATCTAATATTTTTTGATGGCCCTCTTCTTTTATATGTTTGTATATTTGGTATTGTTCATATATATTTGATCTTATTTTGTCACTGCATGTTTTCAATATGGTTAAATGTTGTTGTATTGGACCATATTTACAAGATTGTAGTTTTATGTGTTTGGCTACTGTTGAATTTGGATTTGAGTGTTGAGAATGTTTTGTATGTTCATTATACAGTATATGTGCTTGAATGATCTTGAAGTGAATCCTTTGTATATTTTGTTGCTCTGGATAAATCAAAAACAAATAACACATCAATAAAAAAGAAGAAAACCTATATACCTGCACATTACATTGACGACAACTCCCAAAAATTAGCTAGAACATTTACAAAATACGACTATCAACTAGCATTCAGAACAAACAATGACATCTACAACAATCTGAAAATAAACAGTACAAAAAAGGAAAATATTTATGAAAAAGCTGGAGTATACCAAGATCATGTCAACCTGCAAACTCAACAGAATATTATGTACATACTTGAGAATCGTACAAGCAAGAACAGTGGCCAGGACACACTCCATGCGGAGCTGGCAACTACGATGGGAGAAGGAGAGTCGATCCAGGTGGACGGCGAGGTTAATTGGGAACATCCCTGAATGGGTGGACAGAACGCACGGCGAGGTAGATTATTACCTTACTCAATTCCTGACAGGGCATGGAGGGTGGGTGGCAGGGTGTGCATACCTGCGAAGGATGGGTAAGATGGAGGATCCTTCGTGCGTGTACGGCGACTCAGACTCTGATGACGCTCATCACACTTTCTTCGAGTGTCAACGGTGGGTGCTGGAGAGGCGAAGACTGGAATCGGAGATTGGCCCCATGACACCTGATAACATCATAGGCGTCATGCTCAGCAGCAAAGAGGACTGCCCTCTCACAAGTCGATGATATAGACAAAGCTGTAGGAGCTTAGTAGGCGCAATACGATGTGCCACCCTGAAGCCCTACGAATAGTTGTTCCAGGAGGGGTTCCCTGCCTGTAAGTGGAGGTTTTTCGGTGGGTGGGAGTCCCACACACCGGGAGCCCGCCAGGTGTCTCCTGATGGTGTATAATGCATTTTTCCTCCACCGCAAAAAAAAAAATTATTATTGCACTTATCATTTATTGTCGCTATTAAAAATGAAGGTTAAAGAAATGTTAAAACTCATATCATTAACACAAAACTCATTTAATATTAATTCTTTCTAATCAATCCTACGTTTTTACATTTCTCATTTAAATTAATAATTGTAAAGGAGAAAAATTTAGCTACGTAATTAAAACCCAATAATTTAAACAGTACAACTACTAAAGTTGTTTTTAATCAATTTCTTTAGCGTGCTGAGGAAAACTATACAAACTTCAATTAAGACAAAATGATGGAAGAGGCAACCCAATAAATTTGTAATGGTTGGCAGAGCGTTATAGCGTTAAGAAAAATATTTGACTGAGTCCGCGAATGGGAGCGATAACGAGTTGTATGCGTAATTTTTTCCGTGGTTTACTTTAATTTTGAAAATAAAAATTATTGTGTGTCGGTTACTGGATTTGGTGGCGTATTATTTACTGCAATACTGTTAAATAGGTAATATATATTTGTTTATAGGTTACATGTTGGATAATTTAAACCTGAATTAATTGTTTTATATGTATTTGTTTTCTTTGTTGATTTTAACTGTAATTAATAATCTAAAATAGATTAAAAAATTATCTATAGATTGCACATTTCTCTGCGTGCAATTATTCTTTACTTCTCTGTTGTATCGTAACGATTCTTTCGAATACTGTGAATGACTAATGAAAATATGAACGAAATTAGCTAATTAAAATGTAGGGCCATTAGTAGGTTGACCAGTTCATGTAAAATTAACGGCAATTTGGTCCCTAATACTAAAGATCATAGTGGATCAATAATTTAGGCTGAATTAAGTATTATTTAATTACAAAGAATATCAATAATTGTACAGCATGGACTTTTCTGAATAAGAAAGAAGTGCGAAAATATATAGCAAAATGGAAGAAAAGGGAATGTGCATTATGAAGCACGTGATAATGTATAAGAGTGAAATTCGGGGAAAAGGTCATAAAATATCGGTATGGAATACCATACATGACTTCCATGTTCTAAGATTTATATTTAAAATCATTTTCGAAATGAAATATTTCCATATAAACTACTTTTTTCTACTTACTGCTTTAGCTTTAACAACAGTACTTGGTCACTAACGTATACCACATCATGTTTTCGCACTCGATTTTCACTGATGATGGCAGTCGATGGCACTGCCGAAAAGTCTGCTCTTGCAGAAAACATTGGACTACGGCTAAACAGCCCGGGAAGGAATTTTAACATAAAACTACTTCTTTGTTGCCGATAACGTAGTACACATATAAAAAATTCTCCCCTCCCCTTCAACTATAATTTTTATTAATAGAAAATTACCCCCACCCCGTTCACCAAACCTCTTTATTTATAGAAATTTCATTTACGTTTCTACAGTGGATTATTATGAGCTTCTTAACAGGATTCATTATTTATCAAAATTAAGTACTTTACTCTTGATAAAACATAAAACGTTGCAGGTAAACTACCCATTTCCCGAAACCGATCTTCTCCACAACCAATAGGCCTTGTGTCCTCTGCAACTCAGGCACATATGTACAAAATTATTTATTTATTTATAAACAAAAAAACAGTTGAAAAAACGTTATTTTGAACACCTAAATGCATACAAAAAACCAGAAATATATAAATCCAATTTAGCCACACATGCAATAAACACAGGACATGAATTCCCAGACATAACCAATGTAACACTAATAGAACATATACCACACAAAGGCACCATAATGAACATTTGGGAAAATTTACAAATATACAAACATAAAACAGAAAACAAACTAATACCTGAACAAATAGAAATCAATACAAAACATGACACAATATTCAAAGCACTCAACATTGAAAATACACAAAACACTAACACATACACCACAATCACACACAATAAAACCAATCTGAAATACCAGAACCCAACAGGAAGCCACAATAATAATAGTCAACCAACAACACATATGTACTTCACCAGACAAAAAAACCGGAAGGCTGAGGATGGGTACAAGATAGTACCCGAAACATGTTCCAAAAAAGGAAAAAAATAACATCTTGAGGTAAATTTAATTATCTTAAATATATGTATATGTATATATATATATATATATATATATATATTTCCTAAGGGTACTGAATTAATTGCTAACATGAATACATTTCACTATACTAAAAAGAAATCCTAACAGAAGAATTGGAGTTACAAAAATATTCCAGTGCATGGTGTTTACACAATTTGTTTCTCTTACGGTGAGCAATATTACAGATCCGCTCATTAGTAGGAGCTCAGTCCTTTTTCTAGGAATATCTTTGAAGTCATCCTAATTCCTCGGGCGCTTTGATAGTAATGCTGGGTGTCGCCTAAAGCTAGCTGTACACTATACCACGGACGGAGATATTATTTACTGTAATTTATAAAAAAAGCAATGTGTAACAGAACAGTAAACTGCTGCTGCTGCTGCTGCTGCTGCTACTACTATTACTACTACTACTACTACTACTACTACTAATGTTACTGCTGCTACTACTACTACTGTTACTGCTGCTGCTGCTGCTGCTACTACTACTACTACTACTACTACTACTACTACTACTACTACTACTACTACTACTACTACTACTACTACTAATACTAATACTACTTCTGCTACTACTACTACTAGTACTATTACTTCTACTACTACTAGTACTACTAATAGTACTACTGCTACTGCTACTACTACTACTACTACTACTACTACTACTACTACTACTACTACTACTACCACCACCACAACTTTTCAATACTCATTTATGTGATTGGCCGGACCGATTTTTTCGGAGAGTTTATAAAAATTATTCATTTGAACAAGTTTGAGTTGAAAACGCTTTATTTAATATTCGTAGGAAATTAACGATATATAGTGTTATAGTAACACTACATATTCCAGGTTATATTTTTTTATATTTATTTGTAGTTAATACAACAGTGTTTTTGAAGTTTTTCTGTAGTGTTGCGTCCAGATATTCTTCTTCTTCTTCTTCTTCTTCTTCTTCTTCTTCTTCTTCTTCTTCTTCTTCTTCTTCTTCTTCTTCTTCTTCTTCTTCTTCTTCTTCTTCTTCTTCTTCTTCTTCAGAACTACAGCCCAACGTGAATCCTGGCTTCCAATACCAATCTTCTCCAAACTCTCCTATCCATTGCCCTCTCAGTGTAACCCCTCGCCTCCGTTCTTCTTAGATCTTCCAGCACATCATCCACCATCTTATTCTAGGTCGGCCTCTCTTTCTGCTTTTATAGACTTGCGCCCTCAAGATTTACTTTGGCATACGCTGATCATCCATCCGCTCTAGGTGGCCTATACAATAGCTCGTCTGACTCCTGGTTACTTCTTATTTTCCATTCGTCACCTTCTTTCTTTCGTAAGGCCATAAACACATCTTACGATCTTTCTTTCAAACCTTCCTAGTGTCACTTGTTCCTCTTTTTTTTTGTCAATGTCCACGACTCATCTCCATAAGTAAAAACTGGTGTGATAAGCGTCTTATAAATTTTTATTTTTGTGTTGTGACTAATGAGTTTGCTTCTCGATAGTCTGTTATTGGCATAATATGCCCTGTTTCCTATTTGTATCCAGGTCATGTATTGTCGTGCTTATGGACACTTCATTATTTATCATGTTACCCACGTATCTGAACTAATGAACTGCATCAAATTAATTATCCTCTATGCGTAAATTATACAGATTTCTTCTCCTTTCTGATACAGAAATCAGCACGTTTAAGTTTTGCTGATATGTACATTGAATCCTATTCCAGCGGATCTTGGAGAGCTCCTTGCATACCTCAACTAGCCGTTGTCTTTATCTGGCTGTTATCACAACATCGTCAGCGCAAGCACACATTTGGGTTGCCTTATGTAGTATTGTTCCTCCTTATGTTCAGATATTATAAAACATAATATTTTATTTTAAAATCAGAAGACACAACATATAAATAAAACATTATGTTTTTTAATATCTGATCAAAACAGTACAGAAAAACTATCGAAACACGGTTTATTAAAATACAAATAGATATAAAATATATACCCTTATATGAAAAATTATTATTTATTTATGATATTAATTAATGAACAGGAATAATAAATTGTCAATAATTATAATGTAAATGTTAATTCGTATAAGCGAATGTAAACATTTGTGGGGGGGGGGGCTAGAGAAAAGTAACTTTATAATATTTACAATTTGAAAATCAGTAAAAGATAGAGGAGCCAAACAACCGAGAATAACCGGCGACCGCTAAATATAATTAATCCATTATAAACAATAACTGTTTGTAATTAAACACGACAACCACGATTTGCGTTACAATAAAATACATTAATTTTTATTGCCTAACTGTAATTAGCACGTTAGTTAGTGTATAACAAAGACGAGTGCTACTTGTTCAGTTGAAAGGGCGCCACAGCGGCGTCATATTGTATGGAGGCGTCGGCTTTGTATACTGTACTGCATCGGTGACACAGAGGTGGCGTCTTCAATTCCGTGGACAGCAGGTGTCCTCTTGTAGACTCACTTTGTCGACTGCTAAAGGTATTTGCATTTATATTCTACAGGGATTGTGTGTATTTTTAGCTTACAATTAACTGTACATTAAGAAGATTTATATCCAGCGAGGAAACAACAAACAAATGCGTAACAACAGATGTACCGTTCATAGTTCAAGACAAATTAATGTCGTTTATTGTTAAAACCTGTTATCTAATTGTCGTTTTGCACGCCACAGGAACAGCGAATAGCGGACTTACGATCAATTCACAGTTGTTATCAATCATTATTATAATACAACTGAGTGGAAACCAGCAAAAACGGGACGTGGAATTCGTTAGCACGTATGTTTTAGAAAATAAACGAACGAATTATAATTTGTATTGTACAATTTGGTAACATGAAAGATCAAGATATTGTTTGCAGAAGAATTCCCGAGTCGATTAGACAAACGTTTGTAGAAGAATTCTCAAGTGGATAAACATCGAAAAGATATTGCGTAGGGATTCACAGTCGTACGCACGTGAACAGCCTGCGAGATGTCCGTGAGAAAAATGTATTCGTCGAGTCGTGCCGGTCTTTTGTGCTCTTTAACAGCGTTTTCTTTTTTACTTCCACTCGCGAAGAAAAGGAATTATGGTGTCATTATGGAATTATCGTGTTCGTGAAAACTACAAACCTCAGTCTACGACCTTCAAAATATTAGACATGAATAATATGTGACAGTGAATGTGTGTGTGTGTGTTGGTGCATCTGTGTTGGCATGTTTGTGTCTATGAAAATGAATTTTCATAGGTAAATGAACGAGTAATATTTGATAGATAAAAGAATTTTGTATGCAGGCTGTTTGGCCGCCGCGGTCGATTACTTTGTTCTGTTATTGTGTAAACGTGTCAGCCATGCACCGGACGCCTTCATAACGTGTTCTACAAATGGGTGGAGATCCAAACGTACCCTTAACCTAAGATTTACTTTTACCTCGGACAGGGGTAGGCCTTCATTCGGCTCTCCACAATTACAGAACAAGAAGTTCGAAAACGGCCAAACAGCCTGGATATAAATTTCATTCATCATTGACTCCGGCCATGATTGCCTACATAACAAATATATGATCAAATGTTCTCCATTGTTTTTTGGCGTCTTTCTCTTGCAGATAAGAATATAACAGCTTGATCAAATTTTCGTTCTTTTTGGCTTGTAATACACTGCAAACATTTCGCTGTCACTGGTCTTTCGCGAAGTGTAGAACACACTAGAAGGTCACAGAGGCGGATCAGCGTATTGGTCAAGGGGGCTACACGCGCGCGCGCGCACACACACACACACACACACACAATACCCCCGTGCAGCACAGAAAAGTTGAATATCTTTGTAGTACCCACTAATCCCAAGATGCGGAGATACTGTGAAGACCTTTTATTTCTATTTTAAAAATAAATATAATGATTTTTAAAATTAAAACAAGCTGAATACAGATTTATTAACAGTCAATCAATCTTAATTACATCTAATAAAAATAAATCCTCCTTTCCGTTAGTGCAGATCCTCTTTATTTTTACTTGTTATTTTAGTTTTTAACTAACCGAAAATATAATAACTAAACTTATTATATAAGTTACTTTATCCATTTATTTTCGCGCCGTCTGGGAGGAGGAGGTGCCATTGTGTCCTCCCTTGAATTTGGTAGGAGAAGCTCACTAATTCGCAGTTAATGATTGAACTTACTTTTCTGGAATATCTGACATCATTTGTGAAAAATGTCATATCGAAAAACCTCGTATTATTTTGGTTTAAGAATGACAGGTTCTATAACGGTCTTCTCCAGGACACTGGGAGTTTGGCTGTACTTCAACCTGAGGATCGAACTGCAAACATAGTGTGTAAATATGTTCTTTTTATACCTAAACTGATATTCCACAGATTACATCTTTTATCATTATAATAATGTTTTTATCATCTTTTATCAATAAGTAATGTTTTTATAGAAAATTAAATACCGATATTATTTTAAGCTTTTGCGAAATTCCAAGTAAACAAGCAGCTGCTGGAATTCTACTTAATGTAAGACATACCTATGATTATGCAAATTTGTATTATAAAATAAAATTAATAAATTCGTACGGACACACTGGTTTCTTACTAGTATACTAACACAAATTGAGACTAATAGTATTCACGGGTGCGCCAAAGTATTTGAGGCAATTTTACAAGTGTACTGGGACCCCTAAAGAAGGCAAAGTTTTAGGATTCTCAGTTGTCGAGAATAAATCTCAGGATTGTTGGAATGCAAAAAATCTAGTGAATGTGAAAATCATTGTGTAACTTCATACCGCCTTACGGTTTTATTATATTAACGATGAATAATATACTTTACTTCATGTGGCAAAATAACGATTAATATTACAACGACGAAACGGTGACAAGTTTGATAAAATCTTACGTGTTTTGTATTTAAGAAAAGATGTTTGGTATTAATTACCAAAATCCAGTGTTTACAAAACGACTGTAATTAAAAGGAGTCTTGCTGTTTTTAAATTACGTCAGTGATAGTGTAGCGTCAAATCAAATGTAATGTAATGTTTAAAAACTATTATTTTTTATACTGCAGTTATTTTATGCACTTTAATGCGCACAGTAAATTTTTGCAACCGAACAACGTTAAATTTATGTAAACATATGAAAATAAGTGATGAAAATATTAAATAGTGAACATTAACATTAAACTGGAAGAGATTACACAAAGGACTAAATTAAAGGATTTAATTACCATAAAATGTTGACGATACATCTGTAAATGTTGATGATATAATTAAATAATCAGAGATATTTTGTAGTCAGTTATCAGAAGTACAGTCGGCCGCAGCGTGGAATAATTCGAGTCGGCAAATCGTAGATCAAAACCTTACATAAGTATAAATCTTGAGTTAAGAGGATTATGTCAAAATGTCACGTCAGCGCCCGCTCTAGGAACGGGCAACCCGGACATTTGTCCGGGGCGCCAAAATTTGGGGGCGGCATTTTGGCTGTAAGTGTGAGAAAAATATTGATGTGTTATAGAAAATTTCACATATCGGTTTTTTTCGTTCGCTAAAAATTTACAGTGCGTAGCGTATTTATATTGTTTATGTCTAAAAGCTAAAAATATTTACAATTCTTGATTCTAAAGAAAACAATCATAAAAGAGCGGTATGTTTAATTAAATAACCGTTTTTCCGTTTCAGGGGAGAACGGAAAATCCCAGCATTAATTTAATTTCGTGAGATTGGACGATTACATATCACAATATTTAAAGATTTCAGAGATATGAAAGATTGGACGGTGATTCATTGTTTAAAACATTTATTACGGCAATCTATGTTAAACACATTAAACAATAAAAGTTGACTATAAACTTACAAAAATCTAGTAAATTTTTATAATTCCTAAAAGGAAAAATTTTATAAACTAATAATTTATTTTATTAATAAATTAACGCAGAATTTGTAAAGGACGCTGCTTGAACTTGTTTGAACATGCAATGCATATACTTCTCTGAACAGAATAGCACGCGAGCAGAGCGCTACTTCAACTTGTGTTTGAACATGCATAGACTTGCTTATTACCTCTAACCTCGAGCGGTTTCATTACACAATAGGATTATTCTTGCTATTACGTCGGTAGTGATAACAAGTGGAAGTTTATAAAATTTACTTCAGTGCGATTTCTTAATTTTGAAAGGTAAGTACATCTATAATTAAGCTGTTGTTTAGTTTGATAGATACTAGTTTATCGTAAATCGATTATCAAATCGAAACAATGAAAGCGTTTTTAAATAAAAAATCCAAAAAGGCTGTTTATTGAATCAATAAAATATTGTATCAAATTTGAATGTATTCTATAGGTATAATTATTTATAGGCCTATTTTTGTTTTATGAAAATAATTATTTGAATCAATAATATAAGACATTTATTAAGTTCATTGCTTCGATAAAACGCGTTTTATAATAATATATTTGAATAAATGAACAGAATAAAATCTCAAAATCAAGAATTATAAAATTGTTTTTAATGACTATTTATGATTTGCTGAAATTTTTGTTATTATAAAATACATATATAATTACACTAGACTTTCTTTATGTTCACAGGATATGAAAAATATTTTGTGTAGTGTAGCGCATAAATATTTTTTATGTCGGTTGACGGAATATAATTTTGAAGTTATGTTAATTACGGTTTTAGCTTATTTAGAACAAGGATAAATCTTTATTTTTAATTATTATTTTATAGTTTATATTGTTTAATTTGAGTTATGTGCGTGCCTCTTCCAGAATGTCTGACGGTCTAAGAAAACTGTCTGGTTACCAGTACAAAAAAAGAAGGCTGGAAAAGGAAGCCGAAAGGCAAAAACAAGCTAGCGCGTTAAAAAATTATATTAAGAGTTGTACCAAAACAAATGAAGACTCTGAGAATCCAACATCAAGTCCGGTTATAAAAGAAAATACGGAATCGTCAGAGAATGATGATAACAAACAAATGGACGAAGTTTCTAAATCAATTGGAACTGACGACACTCTGACTCTACCATCACCAGATGAAAGCATTGAAAAAATTGACACCAACGTGACACCCACAGAAAGCGTTCTACAAACTTTGAGTACAGATCCAGCATTGTGGCCAAGAATTTTAGGAGACGCCGAAAGAAGTTTTTTAGTAAGACAAGGTCCACCTAAACCATTGCATAATTACAAATTTCCTTCCAATGACACTGGTCGACATTTTAGCGCAAATTATTATACACGAATTTTAAGCAATGGAGAGCAAGTTTTACGAGACTGGCTAGTGTACTCTCTTTCACAAAACTGCGTTTACTGCTTCTGTTGCAAAATTTTCGGCTTTATAGTTAGTTCTCTTTCAAAGGAGGGTTTTAAAAGTTGGAAGCACCTCGGCGAAACTTTAAAAGAGCATGAAATTTCCAAAAATCATATTCAGGCCCAAAAATCATGGCTAGAAATGAACCAAAGGTTAAAGTGTTGTAAAACTGTAGATGCGGCTGCTAAAAGAATTATTAATGCCGAAACAAACCATTGGAACGAGGTGCTTCTAAGAATCATAGCAATTACTAAAATGCTTGGTAAAAGTTGTCTGGCTTTTCAAGGTACAAGCGACAAGTTGTTTGAGTATAATAACGGTAATTTCTTAAAAATAGTTGAGTTGCTATCTGAATTTGATCCCATTATGGAAGAGCACGTCCGTAGAGTGCTCAAAAAAGAAGAGACTAAAGCTCACTATCTCGGGAAAAATATACAAAACGAGATAATAGATCTGCTGCATCAAAGTGTAAAGTCTCATATTATTGATGAAATAAAAAAATCCAAATATTTTTCCATAATTTTAGACTGTACTCCTGACATTAGTAAGGTAGAGCAAATGACTCTTGTAATCAGATACGTTTCAATCAATAAATTTGACGCTGATGTTGAAATTAAAATTAATGAAAGTTTTTTAGGCTTCTTACCAGTCGAAAGATCCACAGGAAAACAAATGACTGATATTATAATTGGAGAACTTAATGACTTGGGTCTAAATTTGCAGGATAACAGAGGGCAGGGATACGACAACGGGTCCAATATGAGGGGCGATAAAGCAGGAGTGCAATCTAAAATTAAACAATATAATTCGCGAGCATTCTATGTTCCGTGTAGTAGCCACTCTCTCAATCTTGTTGTTAATGATATGGCAAAAGCATCCTTGGAAGCCGCTAATTTCTTCAACATGGTCCAAAAAATATATTTATTTTTTTCGGCATCTACTTTTCGATGGGCAATACTTTTAAAACATGTTCAAGGTTTAACTTTGAAACCATTGAGTGACACTAGATGGGAGAGTAGGATAGAGGCCTTAAAGCCTTTGAGATTCCATTTGGGAGATGTATACGACGCCTTGCTAAGCATTTACGAAAACCAAGAAATTGATAATTTAATAAGAGACGAGGCCTCGGGTTTATTAAATTGTATTAAACAATTTAAGTTTTTGTGTTCATTAGTTATTTGGCATAAAATACTAAATTGCATTAATCCAATACGCAAGTTGATGCAAACAAAAGATTTTGATCTAGCCTCTGCACTTGATGTTTTACAGAACTGCAAAATATTTTTCAAGAATCTTCGATCGGATTCGTCCTTTGATGAAACTATTATTGATGCAAAAGAACTTGCTACCGAAATTGACGTGGAGGCTAATTTTGGATCAACAATAACACGACACCGCGTAAGAAGAATAAAAAGGAACTTCTCATACGAAGCACGAGATGAACCGATCGAAGATCCAAAAGAAAAATATAAAATAGATTTTTTTTATTTTACAATCGATCGAGCACTAAATGCACTAGATGCTAGATTTGAACAACTTAGTAATCATAGTAACTATTTTCAATTCTTATATAATATATACGATTTAAATACCATGTCCAAAGAAATGCTACTAACACACTGTAAGAATTTAGAATGTATTTTAACTGATGGTGATTCTGTTGACATAAATGGGGTAGAATTAGCAGAGGAAATTTCAGCAGTATCTGAGCTTTTTGGCAAAAAAGAAAGCCTAAGCAATGTACTGAGCTTAATTACAAAGTTAAATTTTGCCCCAAACCTTACTATTGCTTTAAGAATATTGCTAACGATACCAATAACTGTAGTAAGTGGCGAAAGGAGTTTCTCTAAGTTAAAATTATTTAAGAACTTTTTACGTTCGACTACTACACAAAATCGTCTTAAGGGTTTGGCCATTTTGGCAATTGAGCATGAACTTGCTGATCAAGTAAATTTAAAAGATGTAATAAAAAAGTTTGCAGAACTGAAAGTGAGAAAAAAAGGTTTTTTGTGATTTTATCGTAGTTGATGTTACCTTGTTTTATTTTCAAAATAATGGCATTTTGATTGATTGTTCAATAATACACATTTTTAATAGCATTTAAAAATGTAAAAAATTATATGGTTAACAAATTTGTGGCTAGGTACAGATATTTCTTAATTAATTTCTACTGTTTTGTACTGCTTGATTATCAATTTTATGTTATGTTACATGTTTCTTTCTAAATATGTATATATATATATCTGTTGATTATAATTTAAAACGATTTGACTTTTATTTAACATAAAAAGTAGAATCTACTGTTTTGTACTACTTGATTGTCAATATTATGTTATGTTACATGTTTCTTTCTAAATATATGCTTTTATTAAAATTTAAATAAAATGATTTGATTTTTATTGAAAATAAAAATATGTACCTTTATTTAAAAAATATATATATATATTCTTAAGGGGCGGCAATTTGTCTTTTTGTCCGGGGCGACGTAACCGCTAGAGTGGGCCCTGGTCACGTTTGGTATTCATGACTGTATGTGGATTGGAAATATATGGAGCGTGGTCGGGTATTAATTCATTGTGCCGATTGCGGGAACACAGCGAGTTAAAATAAAATTCTTATGAGAGTTATGGTTGAGATCGTGAGCTAAACAATTTAAGTAAGAAATTATCAGACGTGACAATGGTCTTTCATATTTTGCTTTAAAATGACTTTATGATTATGCCATTCTACAATTGTTTTTAAAGATTCCCCCGTAACACGCTTCCACACTTGCCACCGTCAATTTCATTAGTATAACATTTGTTTAAATATACGACTATCTATGACCTCACTGTTCTGATCTATTTTATTTCAAGTTATTTATTTGTATGGATTGAAACTGAGGAAATTTCCGAATTTATAGGTTTCATGTGGAAAAAGGATATTATAAGAAGGAATTTGTATACGAACATGGCAAAAGAAATGGACGGACAGGGAAATAAAGATTAATTAATTGACGTACATTATTTGTAAAGGTTAATACTGGACACATAGTTAACTTTGTGCTGAGGAATTCTAAGTCAACAAAAAAATTTTTGAAAACTATGAGGATGGCTACTGAAATTCCTGCCTAACCTACAAACACAATAACGACATGTTAAGTGCCTGTTGTTAACATCTGTTTATTGGAAAATCTTAATATTAATGAATAGGTTATCTAAAAATATTAATATCTGTTAATCGGAAAAATATTAATTAATTATATCATTAATTCTTTAACTGAAGGCTTAAGGTTTCACGGCCGGCGATCGAATGTCGGGCTATTAGGCCGTGAAGAACCAAACGTTTCGGCACCACAAGCGGGTGCTGTCTTCAGTGTTAAAGAGTACCAGCAGACACAGTGTTCGCCGCAAACACCATTGGTTTGTCTCTATACTGACGAGTTCACGGCGAACATCTGCTTCAAGTATTCATGGTTTACTATCTTTCTCGTAGTCGTGCTTCTTTATTTTCACAAGGGGAAAAATTTTTAATCTCTGATACAAGACTTCTGCGAACGTAATTATCTGTATCTGTATTGGGTTCGTACAGCGCTACTGTCACGGGGGGTGATGAACTTGTGAATCGTGTAGGGACCACACCATCGGTAAGATAGTTTGGAAGTGATCCTATCAACGGCTCTACTCGTAGGGTGAGTTTTAACATTAGCGGTCTCAATTGTTATTCGACCAATTCTAGCAGATCTTAAAAAATACTATTAATCGATTATTTTACTAGAGACATGTTATGCGTTTTATTAAATTAGAAATGTTATTATATGTAATAACACGTTTTTAAATTTAACCGTCGATCGAAATTTAATTTTGACAGTAGTGAAACCGACTACGGCGTTAAAGGCAAAATGTAATATTCGCGCCGAGAGAAAATCGCAGAAAACTCTACGCCCGAACGCAAAGCAACTCAACAAACTAAGTTTTGCTTAGAACAAGTCTGTGCAGACGTTGCTGATTTCTCGTGTTTCGCAGTCTCGAGTTTTACAATTATTACACAAATAATCGCTGGATTCAATTATATCGACTTAACTGTATGCGTCGATGGGTTTGTAATTTCATCTGCGGCCTGATATCATCATAACGAAAACGTCTAACGGCCATTAACATAATTAGTGGTAGTAGTATAAGGACTCGGGGCTGCTATTATACAGAATGTCATCTCGAACCGCCTTAGGTTGGATTTGTAGAGTTCAAGGACATACAAACAAGTTCAAGGGCGATGTCTTCGATTGCGCTGAGACCGATTTGTTCTCTGGCCGTGTGAAACTGTTTATACGACTATAAAGGAAACACACTTCGTAAACGTAAATTTTATGAAGTCCTATATAAAGCGAGTACGCTCACGCGCGTGTGCATGTGTCACATGTATATTTAACATACAGGTTTAGAAACCGGTTATTGATATTTCAAGTGATCAAGAGTTACCTGCCTTGACGAAAACACTACAAACACCCGCGCTCTGAGACGTCTATTTATGCTTAGGTATTGCTAAATATTGTAATGAAATTGTTTCTCGTGTTTTGTTAAACTTGTCTTCTTGGAAATTTTATTTATTTGGAAATGAATTAACTATTTGTTGAATTACTTTTATTATTTTTGATTTATTTTATTAATTTACTTTGATTAAAAAGAATTATCAGGCAAAGGCAGGTCGTCACGGCGTTTACTGTTTTGAAAATGTTGCCAAAACAATTAATTTTTAAAAGTAGAGTGAACTGTGTCGTATTCCGCAATCGATTACTGATTCGACTCAGTCTTGTAGGTTATCTGGTCTTTTTCTACTAATTGTTCGATGTTCTTCACCTTCGCCGTATTCCTCTTCTTACTTATCGCCTGAAAATCCTTTATATTAATTCACTTTCAAAAATAAAAATGCTTTTTTAATTAACAAATTAGTTTATTTGATTATTTTATAATCTAGGTCAGATCAACGGTTCGTGAATCGAACGGGATAGTGACCGTATCGACTCGCTCACCAAGTGCACCCTTGCCTGTACCTCTATTAAGCATCAATGGGTCAGTCTTCCCTCTTTCAGTACATATCACAATAGCCGTGCCGTCATATAAGTTGTTGACCACTCTAATTAAGCGTAGAGGGTAGACTCTTCTGTCTAAGATTTTGCATAACATATCCCTGTTAACTCGGTAGAATGCTTTTTC
This sequence comes from Magicicada septendecula, assembly GCA_034769895.1. Classification (NCBI taxonomy): domain Eukaryota; kingdom Metazoa; phylum Arthropoda; class Insecta; order Hemiptera; family Cicadidae; genus Magicicada; species Magicicada septendecula. The sequence goes on along the minus strand of CM068375.1, from coordinate 424,887,292 downwards.
ATAATCAATAAATTACAACACAAAATGTAATTAATAAATCATACAAGATACAACATAGGCCATCCTTTGTACTGAACAATATATTTGAACTATGCATATTGTCTCCCTGTGGAATGCTTGGCTGCGTGATGGGGAAAACTGCTCAAGTCGCTCTCGTCAGTTGTGATTCCATTGAGTTCCGCTCGCATATATAGGCACGCACTGGAGCGCGTGAAAACACGCGTAAACAATAAAACTCGTTTTAAAAAACACACGAACACTTGTAGTTTAGGGTGGTGAACATGTATTAAGGGTGTGTATCTGGCCATGTGTGTGGGACGTGTATGTTGGAGGGGGTGGAAGAGTAGTATAGGGAAGGTCAAGTGGGTGTAATAATTAAGCATAATATGAATGTAAATTCTAAAGTTAACTAAACTATATAACAGCTTTCAACAAAAGACATACAAAGAATTCTGTCTGTTCGGTTGTTACATTTTTGTTATTTTTAATTGCTTCTATAATTTATACAATTTATAAATTTTAGATTTTCAGTAAATTCCCTCTCCAACATACACATCCCACACACATGTCCAGATACACATCCTTAACGCACGTTCACCGCCCTATGCATTCTGTGTATTTAGTTCTTCCTAGCAGCTCTTTGAGAATACCCTACCAGGCTGAAACAATTGTCAGAGGTTAAGAAAAATTTGTGAAACTACCGAGTGTTTGTGTGTTTTTTAAAACCTTTGTAGCGATATGTTTCACCAAGTGTCCAACAAGTCGTCAATCAATATCGTGAATAAAACTCGTGTTGATTGTTTTACGCCTAAATTTTGTGACATAGCTTTTTCTACACTCGTGACTGATTTTTCTACTTCAGCTATTTTATTAGACATCGATTCTTCAACACTCGAGACAGATTTTTCTACTTCAGCTATTTTTAATGTCATTGATCTAGTACCTCTGATTTTTAGGAAATTGTTTATTAAGCTCACCTCATAGGAGACCGAATTCTGCAGTACTGTGTTCTTGGATCTGTTTCTGCTCCTGTATTAATGCTTTGATGTCTTCTGTTTCACGCTTCCGTTCCTCTGCCTCCTGTCGTCGCCGTTCCTCTGTTCTAGCTGGAGGGTTTTCTGTCTCGCTTCCGTTTTCTCGTCTTGTCATTTTTCTGCTTCGTTCGCCTCCTGTCGGCGTGTTTTCTCTGCTTCCTCTCTTTGTTGTCTTCATTCTTCTTTTGTCTCTTCCCGTGTCTGCCGTAGAAGCGCTTGTAAAGCTTCCATCATCTGACTGGCATCCATTGTTTACCGATTAATTACGAATTACATTCGTCTTGTACAAAGTGTCCACTGTTTCCACTGTTAACCGTTCTATCCCAGTTCTGACACCACTGTTACGACGGTCTACTTGATCGTCGTAGGTACAGAGGAAACAAAATGCAAGACACCGATTAAGTCACTAATCACCAGCTTTAATTTTTACAGTTAAACAGTTCGTAATTAACAACAGAGTCTCTTATATGTTCACTAAAATTAAACACAATTGTATTACAATTATCCCGCCCGATTATTAAACACTTCACTAATAACCACTTGAACGCACACAGTAATATCGCCCGATAATCACTTGTAATCTCCCGACAATAAACTGACTGAGCGTCCCTGAGTAATTGTATTTATATTCCGCCGAAAATCTAGACGATTGCACATACCACGTATTACCTCTAAACTATGACGTAATTGATTGCGGCCTTGACACAGTGAGAGCGGCTGCGCAAATTCTCGCACCGTCTAGCAAATGCGTCGACAAGCACGTACGCCACACACGTTACATCCCGGATCACTCTGGAACATTCGATAAACACGTAGATTGTTCTGTGATGTCGTAACAATATGTTCGCGTCACACCCCATTTGGACCCCAATTCATTTTGTTCAGCGTAATTTTTCTGGTCAAATTCTTAATAAGAAGAAAAACACTACAATCACCAGCCCACAATGTTCTCTTTTTCGTTCGATTGTGATACTCCTCTACAGGATATTTTCCGGATAATACTCCAAATTTCGGGATATATTATAATTTATATAATTATATAGTTTATTATTATAATTTCCCAAATAAACAGCTTTAAAGATCTTCATAATTTTGTCCACCCAGTAGCGGACTATCGGTGTGAGAGGGGGAGGACCGCCCCATACCCCACTTAGTAGGGGGCCTCAGATATAGCTAATTAATTTTTTTGTAATTTTTTTAACTTATTTGCAAATTTTCTTTGTCAATTCCTGAAACGCAACACTGGGAGATATCCAGAATTTTATCGATCGATTCTAAAAATGTTTTCATATTATTTCTAAATCTACCTTACAAAGTGTTTATAGATATTACAAACAACTTATAAATTTAAGTTTATTATTAGAAATATATTCATACCAAAACATAAGCGTCAGTTGCACCTGGCGTCAATGCCTCACCATGCTGTTGTAAGTCGCAAATTGAACCCCAAACAGCACGGACGGCAGCGGCAGCGGCAGCGGCAGCGGCAGCGACTCAAGAAGGCCGTGCCTCGGTACGAAAATGTAAACGGCCGAGTGAAATACCGGGCGATAACATGTTGGCCTACGCTAAAAGAGATTACACCAGAGAAGAATATTTAACATTTCAGGACACTAACAATTTATTTAAAACCTCTCATTAGAATTTTTACCGAACAGTGGATAATTCGGAGTGCGGTAATCAGGTCAGTTATTCGAACGAGTAGAATACTGTAATAAATTTAATGCAGTCTGTAAATAATACTACTTATAGGCATATTATTTCTTTAAACTTTGTATTTACTACTTGCATTTACAATATTTAATCAAACATAACTATAGCTTCTTATAAAGTTTCCTAACTAGATGTATATATAAATATACATATATGTAACTATACAATAAATATATAACAGTAAAGTGTATTACTTAAAGATAAATTGGATTTTAAACACCCGTCTTATGGGAGAAGGGGCTTTAGGAAGAAATTCACCCCGGTGATCTAGGTACGCCACTAGATCCAGCCATAATTACGATTACGTCAGATCAGCGGACGTGTACACTGATCAATAGACAACAATGTACCGAAAGGCGGAGTAGTGTGTGCGGCGCCGCTGGGGTAAGGAGGCGAAATGCGACGAAGAATGCACGCACAGTGGACTTGCATCTCCAAAACAACGCCGGTTTTATGTATGCAGTGACTCATATGACTTTATTCCACGACGGACTTGCGGGCACGCAGCGACAACACACGGTAACAAAAAGGATGTGTGCATCGAGCCTATACAGTGGAATGCTCAAGTACTTTTTTTAAGACAGTAAAATTAATTTAACAGCTGCACTAGTAATCACTTAAACCTGCTATTTCGCGTAAACAGTACTTTTTTTGTAAAACTACATGAAATTATAATTTAAAAAGTTAACTTATGAATTAATACGCTGAAGTAGAATGTGTTGTTGGCATAATTTATTTAAAATTAGTGAAGCCAAATGCGACTCTTATATTTCTGGTAAATTAAAAAAATAAAACCACAAAAGCAAGATAGCAAGCGAGGCCTTTTTGTCCAAAAAAAGTCAACTTTCACGGACAAGTCAAGGTCTGCAACCTGCATCTGGTGGTGTCGACCATTGCTGGGATTGTGCCAAGCAGTCTGTCTTATAAGTGGCTGTGCGATCAGTGTCAGTGTCAATTCGTCCTTGCGAGTGCCCGTCCATTTATCGGTCAGCTATGATACTGCTACAGATAGCATTAGGCCTATGTCTGACAGGTACGTACACACATTACCCTGCTTACGTATAAGTTGTTGTTTGTTTCTGTACAAAACGAGTGAAGGAAAATAATTCAATTGATTTTAGCATGAAAGGAAACGTTAAACAAAATTAATCAACAAAGTTAATGTTAGTTGTAATCTAACGAAGTTATTCGCGTATAGAAATCCCTTTAATCACAAAAAAAGTTACGCGTACTGTTCTTAAACGTTTATAATTTGTTTCCTTGTGTGTTGAATGCGTACGAACGCTCACGCGCGCGCGCAAAAACATTTACAATTTAAGTGATTTGATTCCTTCCTCGCTTTTTGTACATCTAGTATTTCCTACAAGCAATAATAACGTGACTGCATCTCAGTGGCGTACCTAGTCTCGGCATGGATTTATTTCTGAGCCCCCTCCCATAAGACAGGTGTTTATAATGCAAATTTATCTTTAAGTAATACGTAGCAAAAACACTATATTATTATATATTTGTTATCTAATTACTGTGTTGATACATCTAGTTTGGAAACTTTATAAGAAGCTGTAGTAATGTTGTATATAAAAATCGACTTTCATCTTGTAAATTCAAAGTTTAAAGACGTAATAAAAGTAGTTTTATTTATAGGCTCGATTAAATTGATTTCAATACTTTATATATAATATAATCTTATATATTTTAAAACAAATTATCATTTCTGCAAACAATACTTTTCAATTTTTTTTTTCAAATCACTTTTAGTTCAAATAAGATGAAAACTTTCTAAAACGGCCGTTTTCTAGTTTTGGCCTCGGAAAATTTTCGTTCTTTCAAGTAACTAACCCGTATCGCACTCCGAATTATCCACTGTTCGTTAAAAATTCTGATGACAGATCTTAAATTAGTTAAATATAATTATTTCACTACAGACTCGGAACACAAAGTTTTTTACGGGTAATAACGTAAATTTTACCTTATAGCCTGAACCGGTTTTCGCTTTTAAAAAGTGAAAAAACTTACCTGCTTACCCGCAAAAAACTTTGTGTTCCGAGTCGGTAGTGAAATAATTATATTTAGTTAAGTAACGGACACGTCATGGACAACGAAATTCAAGAATTAAAATAAGTTGTTGGTGTCCTGAAATATTAGATATTGTTCACTGGTGTAGGCCTACATGTTATCGCCCGCTATTTCACTCCGCCGTCGTACAGAGGCACGGCCTTCTTGAGTCGTTGTCGGTGCCGTTGTCCTCCGTGCTGTTCGGGGTTTAATTTGAGACCCTCACTGCGTGGGAAGGCATTGACGCCAGGTACAACTGACGCTTCTTTGTTAGTATGAATATATTTCTAATAAAAAATGTACCTTTATAAGTTTATTTTTTAATACCTGTGAACACTTTATGAGGTAGGGTTGTAAGGTAGATTTCAAAATAATATGAAAAAAATATTTTGAATCAATTGATTAAATCCTGGACTCTCCTAGTGTTACGTTTCAAGACGTGACAATAGAACATTTGCAGAGAAAAAATTTACCAAAAAAACTTAATGTTCCAAATCTGGAGGCCCCCTACTAAGTGGGGCCAGGGGTGGTCCGCCCACCTTTATTCCGCTACTGCTGCGTCTTCAAAGTCTTCAACGTCTTCGCTTTACCGGTTTACACCCAATGTTTACACCCGATTTCCTAATGTTTACTTGGGTCTACATTTCACGTTGACTGTAAACAGCATTCAAATTACAATTCACTTTCTTACTTAATGCTACACTTGGAATTTGGTTTGGTTGTTGCTTCGACTTGAATTAGTTGTTTCAAAACAGAGAGTACGTAACATAAAACTTTATGTTTGTTCTAAATATACATTTTATTTTCAGAAAGGGTTTTCTTTCAGAAATGTAGAATCAAATGGAGGGCACAAAATAAACAAATAGCAATTGTTCCACGAAATTGTCAAAATGGCCTAGTCGAGCATTAGGTACGCAGTTTAAATAATATGATAAAATACCAATTGTCTATTTTAGCACGATCTATGGAAGCAATTCATAATCTAAGTATTACGATATGTGAATGATGGGTTTACTTGTTTGGGATATAACTCTCCAAATGTGTTTTGAACCAAAGTGTTATTCTGACTCAGTTCTGTCTACTTATAATCTAGGTAGGTGTATTAAAAGTGATGATATTTAATTTAAAATAGAGTGTTTGCTATCTATACATACTATTTTCTTGGTTTGGGTACAATAGCATACATCTGCCGCTATTGTGTTAACTCTCTGTCGCTTCTTGCCGGCCTGAGGAAGGTTCCCGAGGGGGAATCGAAACGTTTCCGACGTAACAGCAACCGACCACGGCCTAACAGCCCGGTGTCCGTGACGTGTCCGTGACGTGTCCGTTGATTAACTAAATATAATTAAATCACTACCGACTCGGAACACAAAGTTGTTTATGGGTAAACACGTAAAAGTTTTACCTTATAGGCTGAACCTTAAAGCAAAAATTGGTTTAGGCTATAAGGTAAAACTTTTACGTTTTTACCCATAAAAAACTTTGTGTTCCGAGTCGGTAGTGATTTAATTATATTTAGTAATTTTGAATTTATTGACATCGTCCATGCGAGCTGTAGACAAAAGTTTTAAGTAATTTAGTTAATTATTTAATGTTTCTTCTAATGTGAATTTTTTTTTGTTAATTATTAATAGAATTTAATATATAATATATGATAATGTCTTTATTTTCTTAAACATATATGGAGTATCATCAGTATATCTAAAGTAGCATCCTAAGGGGGTCGTTCAATTTTATAATGTTTATTATGATGTTGATGCTTCCATATGGAAAGCCACCTGTGTGGTGGTTTAGTTTATTATTATACTGCAAACAATTTAAAAAAATAATTTTTTTAATTTTTAGTTAATTGACTTATGTGTGTATCAGTTTAATTACTTGTTTTTAGTGTATTTGTTATAGAATTATGTATAAAACCTTACTTTATTATTTATTAATAACTATTAATTACGTAATATATTTACAGTGAAACTATACATAAAATAAACAACCCAAATAACCCATGCAACTATGAAGATCTTTTACACAATAGCATTTACAAAATTGAATGCAAAGTTTGAAACAGATTTAACATAGGCCAACAATAGCATTGAAAAGCACAATATATAAATAAACGCTCTCTCCGTCCTACTCTCTCTCTCTGTCTTTCTCTGTCTCCCTCACCCCTCTCGCTCGGTCTGTCTCTGTCTCCCTCTCCCCTTCACTCTCTCACTCTCTGTCTGTCTCTGTCTCACTCTCCCCCTTCACTCTCCCTCAATCTCTCTCTCTCTCTGTCTGTGTCTGTCTCCCTCCCCCTTCTCACTCTCTCTCTCTCTGTCTGTGTCTGTGTCTGTCTCCCTCACCCCCTCTCTCTCTCTCTCTGTCTCTGTCTCGCTCTCCCCCTTCTCTCTCTGTCTGTCTGTCTCTGTCTCTGTCTCCCTCTCCCCCTTCTCTCTCTATCTGTCTGTGTCTTTTTTCTTTAAATACATTATTTCATCAGCGTGCTGCATTACAAATAAAGTAATACTACATGCTATATATAAACATATTACAAGCTAATTCTCAATACATATAAAGACAACTCCATTATGACAACAATTACAAAGATTCAAAATAAACAAGAAAAATAAAAATCAATCGTTTACAATGATACAATGAATTAGTACTACATTATTAACATGTTAAAACTGTATGTATGTGTATGCATGATGAAGCTGTTCAACCAATATGTAAGTTAATTCATAATAACAAACGCATACAATGATTCAAAATAGACAGACAAGCACAATAACAATAAACACTACAAAGCATCAAAATCAATTTTATTAACATATTTAATAAACTGTCTAACATGTTTTGAAGTCAATTCACTTCTATTTGGAGGCCATCGTCCACCACTCCTTAGTACACTATTTTTGAAAACCCGTCTTTCTTCATTCAACATATTGCACTCATATAACAAATGTTCCACTGTTTGGTCACCGTCGTTGCGTCGTTGCAGACACATATTGGACCATCTTTTATTTTAAAACGATAGTAGTAGGCTCCATGACCAGTAATGGTGGCCTGCCATGACCAGTCACCATTGTGGTAAAGTTAGGAGACAGTGCAAACCTTGAGGACAGTCTGTGCTTTACACTAGGGAAAACAACATAGTCAGCATTCCATTTAATGTTTGTTCCCACTCACTTTGCCACTCCATTAGGCTCACCTCACGGAATTTGTTAATCATTGCACTTTTTGGTATTCGTTCATAGCACACCATTCTGCTACTGGACGCAGCTTCTTTATCCAGATTGTCAGCCAGTTCATTACCATAAATACCCACATGTGCCCTAACCCAACCAAAATCAGTTGACCAGTTGTCCGCCCTTAAACTTCTTAACTTATTCCTTATTTCTTCTATCAAGTAGTTATGATTCCTCGAGCTCCTAAGTGAGTCCAGAGTTACTCTGCTGTCGGCGTAAACAGCTGCCGTTCTCAAATTAGTTATAAAATAATTTAATTCAGCTATCTTTTCCAGGGCCTTCAAGACTGCCAATTGCTCAGCCTGATTATTAGAGCACCCAACACCCAACTTATACTGCATCTCATATTTGAGCTCACCATTAACAAACAAGGCTAGACCCGACCCAACCCCATTGTTGTGCTTACTGCCATCTGTATATGCTTGTACTGTGTATACTTTATTTTCATGGCTCGAGTTTATAATAACTGTATCTGCCGGATGAGGCCATTCCTTGAACGGAATTACTGTGTCCATCAAAATATTAGCACCATCACAACCTCTAGCAACTCTGTAAGCACTAACAATCTCTCTCAATTTTTTTATTATTGGAGTCAGTCCTGTCAAAATGCACAAAGCTTCATGCGACGCTGTACGAAAAGCCTTCGCAATTTTAATATTGATTAGATGTTGCACTGTTTTGAACTTCATCTGGTTACTTTTCCTTTCTAATGCGTCTATCCATACGGGTGCTCCATATGATAAAAGGGGGGAGAATTGCCCACTTATATAATCTTTTAAGTGCCTCATGTCCCAACCCCCAGTTTAATTTTGCAGATCTTGATAGCATATGAATCAGTTTTGTACACCTCTCGACCACATACTGGATATGCTCATTAAAATTGAAATTTGTGTCAATAATGAAACCCAAATATTTTAACTTATTAACTTGTTGAAGTTTTTTAGAATTAAGGTAAATGCTTAATTCCGAATTCTGAAGTCTTTTACGAGAAATCAAGAGTATTTTTGATTTTTGTTCATTAAAAGAAACTTTGTTATTTGTAGCCCAATTTGAAATTTTGACCATCTCTAAAGTGGCATAATTTTCAGCTTTTAAGAGAGACTTACCACTTGTTAACACAATTAAATCATCTGCAAAAGCTATAAGTTTTGTACGTTTAGTGAAGTCTAAATTGAGCAACGAGTTATACTGTATGTTCCAAAATCCTGGCCCACAACAAGATCCCTGAGGACAACCTTTACTGACATCCCTCTCCATTGATGTACTATTGTGAGTAGATAGAACTGCCGTTCGTCCTCTAAAGTAACTTTGAGAGAGACAATACAAGTTCCCAGGACAGTCGAATTGTTTAAGCGTATTCAAAATACACGGCCACCACGCTGCAGCAAAAGCGCCCTGGACATCAAGACTAACGAGAACAACAACCCCTTTATCCACCAAACATCTTTCAACAAATTCCTTAACTGCCATAGCTGCATCCACTGTACTTTTCTGGGGTGTAAATCCATACTGATTAGACTGCATTAAATCTTTAGAAAACACGTGGTGCATAATTCTGTTTATAAGTAGTTTTTCCAATAATTTCGCTCCTACATTCAATAAACTGATAGGACGAATCTTAGAAACTTCAGTACTGTTCAGTCCCTGCCCGGCTTAACTATTGGTTCTATTTTTGCTCTTTTCCATAACTTAGGAAAAACACCTCTTCTCAGACACTCATTACAGATTGCTGTTACAAACCGAGGAAATTTCATAAAAACCCGCAATAAAATGCCACTTGATATTTCATCCTCACCAGGACACTTCTGAGTGTTCATGTTTTCCAAAACTTCCTGTGAAAACTCTCTGTCATCTTGTACACTTATTGGATCTTTATCTGATTCCTAATATGCCTATGATACTCATTATCCCTTGTGCCGTCATCCACGGGAATAAAGTATTCCAACCTTCAATTCATAGTACCTACCAAATCAGTTGTGAAGGAGCCATCCGGTTTTTGCAAAGTTGTTAAAGTGGAACACTTTCTCATTTTTGCACCTGCAAGCGACAAACTGCATTCCAGGGATTCACTGATGTTGTTAAATTAGAATATCGTTTCCAAGAATGTATTTTTTCTCTTCTAATACTTGATTGATACTTCTTCTTTTCCTCAAAGTAGTACATTTTCCTACATTCTCTCAGGACCTTGTCGTTTCTAGTCCTTCGGTATCTTCTTCTTAATGCATTAATTCTTTTACGCATGACTGTGAGTGTATCTGGCCACCATGGAACCGATCTGCCTCCAACAGTCTTCTGTAATGTTGTACGCATCTTAAAAGACTTGTCACATGCTGTCTTTATGGTATCCTCGATTTTTTTCACGACTTGATCCATATCTTGTACCTCCGAAACCTTATACTGTAATACAATGTCCAGACTTCCTAAATCATTATTACACGTAGAAACATATAACTTTTTAAGTATTTCTTGAAACAAATTCCGATCAAAAGCTTCATAGTTACTTTCCTTGAAGACGGTTGGTTACCCAACCCCTGATACTGAAATTCCGAAATATCATAATTTCCATGTACTATATTGAAAATAATATTTCTATGGTCCGAAAAGCTCTCTTCTTCACTGATCTTCCAGTCCTTAACTAGAGAAACCAGCTGATTATTAACTATAGTTAAATCAATATTACTTTTACCATTCCGTGATTCAAAAGTTGTAAAATTACTTTCATCGTTCATTAAAAACAGTTGGTTTCCTATCAAAAATTCTTGTATCGCCCTACCTCTTCTATTGGTTAACAAATCATGCCACATTGTTGACCTGGCGTTACTATCGACAGCAATCAAAACGCCACTTCCCATTTCAAAACTGAGAACACTTTCAATTTTATTAATATTAATTCCGACATCATCATGCGTACCAAAATACATGCTCGCCAAAAAGAAGTTTTGACCACCATAAATTAAATGCAAAACGACGGTATCTTCATCTGATAGTTGGTTAATCATTAAACATGTAATTCGATCATTCATAATTACAACTGCGGCTCTCTGTTTACCGTACCAGCAGCAGTAAACCTTCTACAATTCATTGGTATCCCGACAACGTTATTTAAAATAACATATGGTTCTTGAATAAACCAAACGTCCACCCTTTGTTGTCGTATTATATCAACAATGCTATCTGTTGCCTGTCTGGAATGCTGTAAATAGATATGCATTCATCGAATTAGGTTGTTCTTATCTAGATGTGTTGACCTTGCATTAGCAGTCCGTAGAAATGGCATTAATAATCAATGTTCTGTTTATAGTTCCTTATCAGTTGTTGCAAACAGAAACAGCTCTTATCGAAGGACGAATGACGCTCATTAACCTTATTATCCTTTATACGCTTATTGTAATTAATACAGTTGATACATTTAAACTTATTAGTTGATGCTTTACATTCACTCAGCTTATGGTCTCCAGCACACAAGGGGCATGTAAGATCCCTTCTGCACTCCTGAGCTTTATGGTTATACCCACTACATTTAAAACATCGCTTAGCAACCAGATAATCATCCACGTTTCATAATTGCCACCCGATGTTTAACCTATTACTTAAAAGCTTTTGTCGTGTTTGGGAACTAACTTCAACTACAAGATTCCTTATCTGTCGTTTATTTTTAAAAATAAGCTTAGGTCGCAAGTATTCTTCATGTAGATTTAACTCAAAGTTTTGCATTATAATAACGTCCCGAGCATTTTCTATGGAAATATCATCCGGATGATTTTACACAATCATTTCGGGATTACGTAGTTTAGGGACCGATGCCTCCAAAATACTTCCACATGCCTCATTAATACCATTGGTAATAATGTCAATATCATTTTTACTAGCAGATTCTATAACAACTCTATCGCCCCTAAACGACCTTACAGCCCCTATTCCGACTTTCATTGGTATTTGATTAATTTTTGTTTTTAAAACAGCTTTAACTAATTCAGCCGATTCGTTAAATTTAGATATAACGACAACTTTAAATTTCTTATTTGAACCCTTCTCTCTACTACGCGCAACGTCAGAGTAAAGCTTTGGAGTTTGACCAACAGGTGGCGTAGGCTGTACACGCACCGACATTCCTTCATAAGAGATACTCTTTCCGTTTCCATTTTCTTAACCTCACATTCCAAAACGTTAATTGTCTTCCCTTTCTCTTCCAAAACATTCGTATCATCTGCAAAAACTTTTCTAAGCGTACTCACCGACTACAAGATGACTTTCCTTAAACCATCCCGTTAATTACCACTCTTCTCCGTCACACTCACTAAGTTTTCAAGAGCACAAACAAACACAGCTTTCAGATCGTCCGCCATTTTTCATGTCCCTTCTCACTCTCTCACTCTCTCTCTCACTCTCTCTCTCTCTCTCTCACTCTCTCTGTCTCTGTCCTGTCTCTCATAGTTGTAAAATATTGTTACGAGGGTCTGCTCGATCGTCGTAGGTACAGTGGAAACAAAATAAGCAAAAGACGCCAAATAACTCACTAATCACCAGCTTTAATATTTACAGTTAAACAGTTCGTAATTAACAACACAGTCTCCTACAACAAATCAAATAAAAATTGTTCACACGCAATAAACTGTCACTACTATTAATCACAATTGTATTACAATTACCGTCCGATTATAAAACACAACACTTAACTAAAAACCACTTGAACGCGCACAGTAATTTCGCCCGACAATAACTCTCGAACCGCGCTGTCAATATATCGCACTAATACTGACTTAAGGCCGCTGCCGCCATGTATTTATACCTGCGCTCACAGACCAGAATGCTCCTAATTGCGTCTTAGCGCTCGTGTGAACTACGTAAATAACTACGGCCTTGATACAGTCCGCGCGGCTGGCGCCTTCGAGAAACCTCTCGAAAATGCGTCGACAAGCACGTACGCCGCATGCATTACATCGAGATTCTTCTGGCACATTCGACAAACACGTAGATTGTTCTGTGATGTCGTAAGAATATTTTATGTTTTAGTAAAAAGGTAATCACTGAGATGTATTTCAAAATAAAGGTTTAATTTAATATCTAATAAATTCATATTCATATTGCTCTGTATAAAGTTGGTTTCTTCTCAAATACACTTCCCTTCTTATAAAAGCATATGCAGATTCATATTTACCTGTAAAAAGTTCGTTACTTTTCAAATGTATTTCCCTTCGTATAAATTCATATCCATATTCGTATTGCTCTGTATACATTTGGTTACTTTTCAAATGTACTTCCTTTCTTATAAATTCATATTCATATCCATATTCATATTGCTCTGTATAAGGCTGGTTACTTTTCAATTGTACTTCCTTTCTTAATATTTTTATATTCATATTTTCAAACAAAATACTTTTTTTAAGGCTGATAATGTTATATAAGTTTATCATTGCCGTCTTTCAAAATCTATCACTTCTACACATAGAAGATTCGCTTACTATTATCACAGTGCGCCTGCTGTATATGTAGGTTATATCATATTTATATTCTTTGTTAAGTTGGTTTTAACATTGTGTGTTGTCCAAAAAAATTATTAAAATCACAAAGCAAATCAATTGCATTCAGGAATTTGTCAGTTTAAGTTTCAATGATAAAAATGTATAGTAGATTCGGAGATTTTGAAGTAGTTGAACTTTTCGAGTTAGTTTACACATAGTTTAGTAATGTGTAAGTCTCGTGTGATTATCTGTACGTACAGAATTGCCATAGAATCCATGCTATGAACTTAGCTAATGTTCTTTAAGATATATCTGAATAGGTGGTTAAATAAAATATTGTAACGAGTATGGTATCGAACCTCGTAGAACAGCTGAGAACATGCTCCACTCCCCTCTCCAGTATGGCAGGCATTGCCTCATTCAAGTATATGTTCTAGTATGTTTAAGGACACTTGAGATAAACATGAAGCCGGCGGCGTGGAATAATGGGGGAAAGCTGTACTGGTCCTCTGCGCGACCTATATAAAGCCACAGCAGTCGGATTGTCAGCTCACGCCCCCTCGAGAAGACAGAGTTCTTGGCTGACAGTTTCGAGCGCCAGTTCGCTCCCAACCCACCCAAGAACCCGGCCTTCACTGAGCGAATCTTCCGCGAGGTAGAGCGCTTTCTATCGGCCGGTATCGCAGTCCAAGCAGAGCCCATCTCCCCGGAGGAGGTCTCTGAGAGGATAGTTCAGCTCAAGCCCCGGAAGGCGCCTGGCCCTGACGGAGTCATGAATTCCGCACTCCACCGCCTTCCGGAGCGAGGAATAGAGTTCCTCTCTGAGCTGTTCAATGTCTGTCTCAGGCTGGCCTACATTCCGGCAAAATGGAAAACGGCTACAGTTATAGTGATACCCAAGCCGCGAAAGAATTCTTCTCGCGCGGAAAACCTCAGACCCATTAGCCTGTTGTCCGCGACGTCTAAGGTTTTCGAGCGATTGATCCATCTAGAAAGATTGGACGTGCTGATCCCCGAACAGTTCGGCTTTCGTGAACTGCACTCCTCGACTTATCAACTGATGAGACTCGTGGAATGCATTACCGAGGCTGGGTGCCAGGGCAAACAGACGACTGCGATCTTCCTAGACGTAGAGAAAGCCTTCGACCGCTTGTGGCACGAGGGTGTCCTTTACAAACTAACGGAAGTCCTTCTCCCAGATTGCTACGTTCACTAGATCGGCAGCTTTCTGCGAGACCGCAGCTTCCGACTGAGAGTAGACCACGTTCTCTCTTCGGAGAGGCGTATTACCGCTGGTGTCCCTCAGGGAAGTGTATTTGGGCCTCTCCTGTTCTCGCTGTTTGTCAACGACACGCCCCGAGTTCCTGGATTAAGATTGTCGCTGTTCGCGGACGACACTTCGGCTTTTGCCTCAGAGCCGAACGCAAGTTATGCGGCAATCAAGCTCCAGCGCCAACTCGACGCGTATGTCGGGTGGGCCGATGACTGGAAAGTTGCCATCAACGCTTCCAAGGGTGCCGCGGTAATATGCTTGTGCAGACGCAAGCGGCCTCGGCCGCTTAAAGTAGGCCCCGTCGAGGTGCCGTGGACCAATAGCGTCAAGTACCTTGGGCTCCACGTGAACTCCCGACTCACCTGGCGAACCCATACACAACATATCAGACAACGCGCTTCGGGGCAACTCAGCAGACTTTGGCCCCTGCTATTTAATCCGGCAATGCCCCCCTCCCCCGGTTTGGTAAGCTCATCGTCAACTCGTACGTGTTGCCCGTGATTACCTATGCCTGTCCTGTTTGGGGATACCTTACCTTGCTTCGTCATAGATCGAAGTACTCTGTCCCCCGGAGGTAATTTCTCGTCTTTTGATGAGAGGACTCGGTGTCCGCTCTTTTGATGACACCATGAGACGCCTGGAGCGTAGATTCTATGTTCGATCAGCACGTGTGACCCACAATTCCCTCATTGCCGGACTTGGTAACTACACTCCGCGACCAGGTGAGTCCTGGAAGCGACCCCGTTTACTAGCCCCGGTGGTATAATCCACCATCGAGGGTCGCTTCAGGCCCTCCACAAGTAGAAATAATATAATATAAAAAAAATAAATCAAACTGACCCAGTGGCGGGAGTCCTAACTGAGACTCGGGACACTGCACAACTCGCGAAACGCACTGCCGCGCAACCCCCAGTCCTGTATTTTCACCTCAGTTACGTGAGCGATTTTTGCTAGCGCGGATCCAGTGTTCGTCGAAGTGAAGAATCATTGTGTTGAACTCTATAAATTGACATTGTTATTGCGTCTAACTGGAATTATTGTACGTGTTGATTATAAACTGTTATTTGTGATAATTAAACCCGCGTATTAGAGACTTCACTGTTGTCTTGTATTGTGTTGTCCCCTGTACCATACGACGATCAGTTCGTTACAGTCATCGTAACAATGTTTTAAAGCTGTGCGAGATGTAAGTTTCGAACCTGCAAAAACAGTGAACGTTGACGTCATCAGCAGGCTGGTCTGCACAAGTAAATATAACTATCTGCACACTATTAGTGTGATTTACAAGTTTGGACTATTTTCAGTCAGTAATTTTTATACACTTCAGGTTTATCCAGAAAATTTAAGTATATTAGTCCAGTCTTCAGAGACACTTTAGTGACAATTAAGGCACTAAGTTGTCTAGAACCGGTCAGTTAAACTTTTATATTTACAGGTTAATTATATCAGATAGTAAATCAAAATGTATCTGCTATTCTCTAGGAACTGAAAATGTAAAAATTAGCATCAAGCGTAATATACAAGGTGACACATGTATTGAATATGATTCATGCACCGACCACATCCTGTAAGAGGCCACATCCTGTTGGTCTTTATGTGATCAAATAATAATTTACAAAACTCAATGAGTGACAAACAGCTTAACTGCCTGTCTTCAAACAACAGCAGTCGTAAGGCAATTGACTACAACTTGACCTGACTAGTATGTAGATAATATTGTTTTCATCCATTATAATTAGTGAATTGATCTGTTTTAATAAAACTCATCCTATTGAACATGAGTGTGCTTCAAGTGTTTTATATTGCGCGTTTTGCCTACTATAAGATTTTCACTTCAAATCAGCAGAGAGCAGGCCTACAAAATGTAGCCCATTAGCGGACTAAAGGGGGGCGTTTGGGGCGGACCACCCCTGGCCCCACTTAGTAGAAGGCCTCCAGATTGGGAAAATTAAGTTTATTTGGTAATTTTTTAATTTATTTACAAATGTTATATTTTCACATCCTGAAACGCAACATTAGGAGAGGTCCAGGATTTAATCAATAGATTCCAAAGATTTTTTCAAATTAGTTTGAAAACTACCTTACAACCCTACCTACTAAATTGTTTACAGATTAAAAAAAAACCTTAAAAGAAAGTTTATTGTTAGAAGTATATTATACTAAAAAAGTAGCGTCAGTTGTTCCTGGCGTCAACGCCTTACCACCCAGTCGGAAGTCGCAAATTGAACTCCAAACGGATGGCAATGGCAGCAGCAGCGAGTCAAGAAGACCGTGCCTCGGTATGAAAATGTAAACGGCGGAGTGAAATACTGGGCGATAACATGTAGGCCTACGCTAAAGAGATTTCGCCAGTGAAAAATATCTAACACTTCAGGACACCAACAATTTATTTAAAATCTCTCATGAGAATTTTTACCGAACAGGGGATAATTCGGAGTGCGGAAATCGGATCAGTTATGCTCAAACGAACGAATTCACAAAAAATTGCATAGCATGTTGTGTGAGTGAACAAAACCGTGAGTGACATCGAAGACAACAGCACCTACAACTTTGCAGATATTATAAAGTATTGTAGTCAATTTAATCCATTCTATAAACAATGCTATTTCTATCGTTTCTTTAAACTTTGTATTTACAATACGAAAGTGAATTTTCATTTCAAACACTACTACAGCTTATTATGAGGTTTCATAACTATATGTATCAATACAGTTATTAGACAATAAATATATAACAGTAAAGTTTTTTTGCTACTGTATGTATTATTTAAAGATAAATTGTATTATAAACACCCGTCTTATGGGAGAATCACGATAATCACGCCCCGGGCTTCCAGTGGCCTTAGTACGCCACTGATGTACAGTAGTTTGAGTGCTTTGAAATAATATACTGGACTAATGCTGTGAGTAGTTACAGTCTTGTAACAAAAACGGGCAGTGTAGCTGTAAATAAATTCTATTTATGACGTTATTTCTTTGCAGACAATGGCATACCCTCGGCCCCGCGTTATCTTGCCGTATTTCTTTACCAACTCTTTACGATATGTTTTTAGCTTACCGTACGTATTCTTTCTTTATCACATCCATATGGTTGAAAATAAAAGAAACGTTATTGCAACCATCATCTTGTGTTCGGTCTCTGTCAATTGCGACGAAACAACGTTTTAACCTATTCTTTCGCGGTCAATTGCGCCACGCACTTTCAATTGCTGACCGAATCTGTCATTTAGCAACGTGAGATTTCGTTAATGTTTCAATTCTGCAACTTTCCATTTACTCGAGTAACCTCTTCCTTCCAGTATTTTTGTTAGGTTAGGTTAGGCTAGAAGTAAATATAATTATTAAGGTAATTTCTGTATTGTTATAATAATAACATGAAAATGCAATTGATCGGGTTCAAATTTCTACCTCGGTCGCAACTGACTGGGCTTTGGGTTTTATACGATTGGGTCGCAACTGAGCACTGTCCCTTTTTGTGTGGTTATTGCGAGGGAGTTTCTTTTGAAGGTAATACATTTGCTTACTAAAAATGATGTTTCTTAGGACACTTTATGTGCCTATATTTGTAGGGTAAAGAAGAACTAAATATCCTCTTCTTGGTGACGTCTCGTAAAGGATATTTCTCTTTGCTAAAGCAAGGTGATATTGCAAATATATTAGTCGGTGAGAGTTTTAGGATTTTAATTTGGGATTAACCAATTAGTTAATAGTGAAGAGAGAGAGAGAGAGAGAGAGAGAGAGAGAGAGAGAGAGAGAGAGAGAGAGATGTTTGTGGGTGACTGTGAGAGGAAGTAGCCACGCAGTCATGGTGAGTAAGGGGTAGTAAGGGTCTGTGTTTATGACTGAAACAGTTACAGTGAAAAAGAGAAAACAATATATTTGTATGTGTGTGTGTGTCAGGGAGAGAGATAGAGAGAATACATACATACAGAGCTAAAATAGCAAACGTCTGCAAATTATAGTTTGAGCAAATACAATAGAGTTGAGTTTTCCTCTGCTGGAGAACTACATGCTTGATGACATACGTAATTTTGGAGAGCCAAGAACATTAATCAATTTTTTGTTTGTTTATAAGATATTGTTAGGCAATAATGCACTGCGTCTAAGATTATAGAACATGACATCACATGTCTCCAGCACAGGGAAAAACATTTATATTTATTTGTCAAAATCGCACAAAAAAAAGTGCTCAAGGTTATATAATATCTGGTAATGTCTTAAAAACACATTGGTGTATGTCTATAAAACATTAATATCGTTCCGCCTGGCACTCGTAACCGGTTCTAACATCTGAAATATGCAACGTCTTTTTTACTCTTTAAATTAGCTGTGTGTGTGTTATTATACTGCGTACTTCACTCGAAAGCTATTTGTAATCGCTTAGCAAGGACACCATGTTAAGTTAAATCTGATTTGGCATTGTGATAAATCAGGTAATTTTTAATAATAAATGAATGCTAACTTTTACGGACGGTGTTTAGATTATAAAAATTTTTGGACTGTTAAGTTGTGATCGCGATTGCCTATGTGTACCTTTACAAGTTTCATCCGTACCGATGACGGACACCTTCAGTGGCGCGGGAATACAAGATCACATCACTTGCGAAAAACACGAACAGTGCCACGGGAACAAAGATTACAAACACCCGCGAACGAATACAAAGACTGTTCTGCACCTTCTTTAACGAGTTGTTTTGTCTTTTCTTACCAATCACATCGTTTTCCTTTTTTTTTTTTTTTTTATTGACTCGTTTATTTCACCATTTCTAAATGCTGAAGTCTAGTATTTATTGAGCGTTAAAGACACCTCTTTCTCACATCTTAGCTTCAACGCCCACGTGACTGACACCCTCAATAAAGCTCGCGGCGTCCGAACCAAGATATTTCCTCATGCTCTCGTGTCGCAACCGCCTGGCTTTGCGCACTAAGGTAATAATCTATGTTTCGTTTCTCCGGTCAGTGTTGAACTATGCTTTCCAGTCCCGTACCCTCCGATCCTCGTCGGGGTCTCCATGGTTTGTGAGAAATAGTGTTATTCGTGGAGGCCTTCGAGTTCCTACTCTTGCCGATTTTGTCCGGTCACTCGCCTAAACTCTCTTTGCTTCTGCAGCGACCTCGTCCTTTCCCTTCCTGCGGACCATAACTACGTCTGAGCCACCACCACCTATAAGAGTCAAACACCATCTGGCGATTTTAGACGACCCCCATATTTCTATTGATGCTCTGTAAGTAGACCCAGCAACTTCATTTTTCCTTTTTACCTACCTTCTAAGTCTTATCCTTCCACAAGAACGTTGGCACACTGCTTGGATTTGTTACCGTTTGCCGCCGGCACGGAGGTTCCCTGCCTCGCGGTGAACGGCCGGGGCCTTAAGGCGCCTGCCTACTGGGTCGGGCGCGTGCGGCATCTGCCGTTCGCCGCGCCACCAATGGCAGTGCTACCATAACCTACACCCCACATACATAAAACTGTTTAAAAATTTCCGGCGCCTTCTCAGTTGGCGTGTCCTTCCTGAATTTTAGGTACACATCTGATAGAAAGTCCAGCACTGTTTTCATCTGGCAGCCATCGGGCACATCTCGGAAGCTGTAATTCATCCACGGGTGCAAAGACGCCCCACTACCTGACGCATCGCAACACAACGCAACCTCTTTCCTACGGGGAGGTGGGCTACTTACCGCATACGTTCGAGTGATTCGTGGAAATCACGAACGGGGTGTAGTCTACTGCGCTAGTGTAGACTCTAGCACAAACAGCCGATGTAAGGCCTGCTATGTCGAGGACAAGACCTGGGTCTCACCAAACAAAATTATATGGGCTTCTTTAAATAGCACATGCCCGCTATTGCAGACTTCCGTGTTAGGCCCAGTCGACAGTGTCGCTTGCTTGTGTTCACTTAAGCGAGCCTTGATGCTGCGTTTCGTGGTACCGATATGTAGGCCTACATTTCCACTCTACATACCCCGCACGAGGAAGCAGATACCTGGTGTCCTTCACTAATCGCAGGCATTGTTGAATTTTCTGTGCCGGCAGAAAAAATGTATGTACCCTACGTGGCTCGAGCAACTTCCCTGTGCGGACAAAGGGTAAGAACGCCGTGACGACCATCTGATGTTCCTCTGACACATCCGTTCGGCTAGAAGTACGCGGCTGCATTGCTCTTCTCACCTCCCTAGTAGAATATCTGTTTGACTGTAGCGCTGTATCAACATGTTTAAGCTCTTCATCAACGTATTGAGGTTTACAAATACGCAAAGCTAAGTCAATCAGATTGTTTACCAAGGCTCGCTTTTGTCTTGGTAAATGCAAAAATACGGGTATACAAAAATACCGCTTGTGTTGTTACGTTCGTTGCGATGGAAGGCAATTACGTTACGCTATGGAAAATCCGAGATTGTCTTTCTGAGTGTTTCTCGACTGGACTGAGCCGAGGTTGTTCTAACCACTCTAACTAGGCCTACATAATACGCCGCCGGTAAAATGGAAACTGTATGAAGTATATAGGCCTATATGCGACAGAGGCCGGCGGATTAGTTAGTTAGTTACACTTGGCGATTTTGGAAGTGCGGTTCACAGTTTTTTTGTTGCGGTTTATTGAGACATGATTATTGTGCTACCAATAATAAAACTACCAACTTTTGGATAGTTTCATTTAAATCTGAAAACTCAACTCTCACTTCATAAACGCTAAAAATATAGCGTATACACTAGAGCCCTTGAAAAGAATCTACAAAAGAGAGCGATGTAGAAATGTTCCAGGATGCATGTCGTCTAAAACGACATACATTCCAATAATTTTAACACTTAAATGTAATACCTGTTAATGCACCAAACACGTACACATTAGTTCTGACATATTACATAGGCTACTATTGGTGCTACAGCAGTTTTGGTAATACATCTTTCTCAATACTTAACCAAAATATCCATCAAACATTTGGTTTCTATTTAGCAAAATTTCAAGCAATATTGAATAATCAATAAAATAAGTCTGTAATGCGGTTTACTTAGAAAATATCTGTAACAATGTCTAAGTAGTGTAATACAATACCAAAAAAGAAACAATTATTAAGTTACTAATATTACCCGAAATCCAGTATATTTATTACGACTACATACATACAGACTACTTATATACCACCACTATATACACTATAGAGCACAAAACATAAAGAATAATAACAATACGAAAATAAATAAGTAAAAGTGAGGACAAAAAACATTCTACAAGCAAAGAAAGTAGGAAGCAGAAACCACAAAAACACTTTTGGGAGGTTCACGTGATATGATTTACTCGATTTCTACAAGCGATATGTTCACACACACACGCGCGCGCACACATACGTTTGGAGGTGAGGCAACGTAAACTCGTATGGTTACGGAATACAGTCGAAGGAATTTTGAATTTTACGTCTACAAAAAGGACACGACGTCCTCTCAAGTCGTCGAGTGCATACAGAACAAACCAAATGACCGCATGGGTATAAAAATTGAAGTTGTCTGATCTCCAAACATATTCGACACTTACCACTTTCACACACTCCTGCACTTGTCGATGGTAATGGCAACGATGATGACGATGTCGAGGGAAGGATGACGGACTCAGCATCGCTGAGATTACCTTCCTCTACGTCCATCCGTCCGTCGTCATCATCATCATCATCACCATCACCACCGTCATCACTACCAACCTCCAATTCTTCATCGGGGGGAAATGAGCATCTCGTCTGTAGAAAGTAACGCGGTATCATACATGGCGACCAGATCATGTAATTCCTCCCGCGCCTGCATGACTTTAGCATACAAATCATTGTCTACAGAATCATGACTAGGTCGCAGGGCAACGTCGTCATTACCGGCCGAAAAATTTTGAAAAAGGCCAGGCGAATCATCAACACCAAGTTCCCCTTCTTGGATATCGTTGCCAGTACCTTCCGTAGAAACGTTTACAAAGTCGATGGAATCAACGACAGTCCCCCCTCTTGGTTATCATGCCATGTGAACCGTCGAAAGCGCCATGATCGCTGACCAGACTGTTTACTGCGTCAGCACTAAATTCTGCAAGACAATGGAAGAATGGTGAAGAGGACGAATCTTCAATAAACAACCTAAAATACGATAGCACTATACAACTCCAGTACCGGATGACTTTCCTGTAAATCAAAGATCCGAACCACGAGTAAATGAGTAGCCGACGGAGACCTGGGCGCGCTGAAAACCAAGTGACCCGCAGACGACTCCGTCGACTCCTCTCGCAGGTAGAAGGAAGAAAACCCGAAGGCAGACGCAGTCTATTGAGAAGTGAATTTCGGTCAGGAACGGCAGCCAGTAACTGCTCATCTACGCGTCCGTCAGCCTGCCAGATGGGGAGCAATGACTCGCATCCGAGACGGACCACGTTTTGAAACTGACAAACAAAATGAATACACATACATTATTAAGAGCGGAATTCAGAGCAATACATTTATAAAAATAGTCCAAAAGAAAAATCGAATACATGTATATATATAATACATATATATATTGCATCGTCACAAGTATTAACAAAGTAAACGAATACTTGATCATGCACAGAACGTGACTATATAACAGGGAAACACCAAGCAGGTAGGAAGATTTTGCGCTCGTCTCGTTTTCCATGTAAATAATCAACAAAAACCGTCACAGGCGGGTTGTCAATTTACCAAGTATTTGCTAAGAATACGCAGACCCAAGTTTTCATATTTTTGAAAAAAACCATAACACCCGTTACAGCTACTGCCGTCTATTTTGTTTATAATTGGATTCGAGCCGTGCGGAGTGGAACTAGTGCGATATGTTCTCAAACGCTAGAGTGAGAGGGAGGTAGAGAGAGAGAGAGAGAGAGTGAGAGAGAGAGAGAGAGAGAGAGAGAGAGAGAGAGAGAGAGAGAGAGAGAGAGAGAAAGAGAGAGAGAGAGAGAGAGAGAGAGAGAGAGAGAGAGATAATGTCATAATCTTAAATACAAGAGAACAGTAAGTAAATCCCCCAACGGTTCACCAGAACAGACCCCAACGCTCGCGTCTACCTAACACTGCGCTGCACAACATTTGATACATGTAAACTAATAATAAGACGAAAAAGAAATTAAAACAAGATAAAGCGAGAGAGCACGAGAGCGGGAGTGCATACCACAGGTAGGCCTAAATGGGTAGATCCATGAACTTTGATGGCGGAAGAGCCGGCATCGTGCCTACACCCTCTCGTGAAGACGATGATAGCGAGAATGCGGTTTCGGATTACGCGAGAAGGCGTTTCGGTGTAACCTTAAGTTCTCCCTTCATCAAACATAATAAAAGACAGCTAAGAAAATCGAAACAAACATTTGAAAGGAGCCGTTAAATCTACGACGCGTGCTGTTGAATTCCACACACATTGCACGGAAATACCTAGTGTACTGAAGAATAAGAGTGATGGGAAAGGGAGAGAGAGAGAGAGAGAGAGAGAGAGAGAGAGAGAGAGAGAGAGAGAGAGAGCGAGAGAGAGAGAGAGAGAGAGAGAGAGAGAGAGAGAGAGAGAGAGAGACTTAACGGATACCAACATCCAACAAATAGTACAAAATAGAAAATAAAAATTTGTTACAAAAAATACAGACAACTCAGTAAACAAAATATTTACAACTCAGTAATTACATGTAGTGAGGAGAGCCGGTCGGTGAGGGGAGGAGAGGGGAAACACGTGTGAGATAAGCTAATTATTATGGTTCGGCTGGAGGGGAACACGTAAACATTGCAACCCGTACGAGAGCGGCACACAATCAAAATTCCACAACTTCCGGCCGATGGGAGGGACGCGAAATGCGAGGGGTATACCAAACACTAGCGAGCGCGTTTTTGACGTCACAATGTACCGATCATATGTTATTGTTTTCATCTTATGTCTTCTGTAGACTTATTCTTCATCTGCACAGAGGGCGCCTTACAAGTATTGTGACGCAACCCGAACAAGCTTTATTAGCCTAAATTCAGTATATTTATTATTACTACATAGTACTACATACTACAAAGTGAAAAAAAAATAGTACGTAATTATCTAATTAAAATTGAATCGAATAAACATGTTTCCAACAAAGAATGCAATGCAATTCTATGAGGGTCATCTGTAAAGTATTACCCAATTCCGCATAAGTGACACAGCGCACAGTGGTGTCTAATTAGTGACTGTGAAGTTTTGTTGCATTCCTCAACTCAAAAGGATAAGGCTACTGTTTCGAGGACCCTATTGCCTAGCAGGATTTTGTTTCTTGATAACAGTGCAGAGATTCTGGCAAAGTTTAAATGGGAAGGCAATATTTAAGGAGGGGGCAGTGTTACGTAATACGGAACGTTCTACAAGTTTATCGAATGTTCCAGTGGAATCCGGCTGTAATGTGTGTGCGTACGTGATTCTCAACACATTAGCTAGGCTGTGGCAGAAGTTCCGCGCACTGTATCAAGGCCGCAATTAATTACGCCGTAATGTTTTCCTTTATTGTTAATGCGTAGTATGGAATATTCTGGTTGTTCGGCGGGGTATAAATACAAGTACTCAGCGACGTTCAGTTCAGTTCAGTTTGTGGATCAGTGCTGATTCTGTGTGGCCTCCCGTGAGTCCAAGAACTCACCCACATACAGACTACTTTTTAGCGCAGAGGGTACCCTGGCATCAACAGTGATGGTTGGATACTGTGTGTATCGCTGCGTGAAAGGTTTTAGAACTCACTAGATTTTGGCAGAGGTATATCATCACTACCGTTTAACATGAAATAAAACATCACTAAAACACTGAGAGCCCAAACAGCTGATCAACGAGCACGAATTTTCAACGAGACGCATAAATCACAGACGTTTCAGGTAGGAGAAACTATCCTTCTTAAAGCCAGTTAGGCAGATCTGAAGACAATACTTCAGCTAAATTTTTCACATTATTTAATGGACCATATAAATTAAGGATATATCTCGCAAATAAAACATATTATGGATTAAAAAATTACCTGACATCTATCTTCATCTCAAGAAGCACGAAATGCAAAGTTTACAAAACACTTATCAGGCCAGTGCTGACATATGCTTCAGAAACCTGGACAATGACAAAAAATAGCGAAAGACTTATAGGTTCCTTTGAAAGGTGGATTCTAATAACAGTATTTGGAGGAGTACAAGAAAATGGAATGTGGCGCAGGCGCTATAATTATGAACTACACCGTCTTTACAAAGAGCCGGACATTGTCAGGCTAATCAAAATATACAGGCTAAGGTGGGTTGGACGCATACGAAGAATGGAGGAAGGACAGCCTACGAAATATATTTTCTAAAAAGGGAAAAAGGGGAAGACCCTGAAGCAGATTCAAAGACCAGATAGCTGATTATCTGACCTCGGAAAGCTGAACATAAGAAACTGCAAAGCCAGGTCACGCAATAGGGAGGAATGGAATCGACTCTTGGAGCACGCCAAGACCCACCACGGTTTGTAGAGCTACGGCTGATGATGATATAAATTAAGGGAACAGGTTGGTAGGAACACATTTATAGTTGTGGATGAGAGTAAAAACAAAGTGATTGGGAAATATCACGGTGCATCATAAACAAATTGTGTGCACCCTTTGTAAGGGTATCATATAGTCTATATACGCTTTTTAGCCTCTATTATTGTGATTTTGTATCTGATCTAAAGGTGGGCTGAAAGGCTCGAAAGCGTTTATCGAGAGTACCATAAATAGAGGAATGCAACACATGGTTTGGTTTCTGCAATTGTGACATTTTATATATAGGCCTACCTACTAATTTTTTTCTTTGTTGAGAAGATGAAAGTAATAAGTAAACCAAAAAATTTAAACTTCATGGTTTTTTATACTGAATCCACTAAAAAGTTCATTGCCTATAAATAAAAAAAGAATCTCACTGAATTCTCATTAGTCGAGTCTGTTTCAGTTTCTTATCATTATAAATTTCATTTGGGTTTCGAAATATATTTACTTCCAATATTCCAGTTTAGTTACAATATTCTACGAGATATCACGGCCCAGTAGCCTATAAAATGTCAAAAAGCTAAACACTTTGGTATGTATAGACTGCAAGTACTCTGTTTAAAAATTGTTATTTTGTTAATCCACCTACTTGGATTTCAAGAAGACAGAATTGTTTTAGAAAACACTTAGGTTCAAAAAACATTTTGTGAGTTATATAGGCCTAATGTGCGTACCATTATTCCGCGCATTCTGTATTCCGTTATCCATTATCTTATCATAATATTATGATAATGAATCCCTTCCATGGATCCTGCTGACATAGACAATCTACACTTTATATTTACACTATGTACCTAATGCTTTATTAGGACATTTTGTCAATTACTGCTTGTTTACTATGAGCTCGCCTTTGAATTTCCATTTCCCTGAGAAAATCTTCTTCCAAAAGAAAACTAATTTATTTAGAGCAGATAAATCAATTTTTGTGTTACGTACTCTATGTTTTGAAACAACAAATTCAAGACGAAGCAACCAGCTAACCAAATTCCAAGTAGGAATGTGAATTCGATCGCTGTACATATATACAAACCATGAAATGTAGGCCTAAGTAAACATTAGAAAATATTGGGTATAAACCGGAAAAGTTCAGAGACTAATAAAAATGTTTGAAGATCAGTAATGCGAATTCGATCGCTGTACATATATACTAACCATGAAATGTAGGCCTAAGTAAAAATTAGAAAATATTGTGTATAAAACGGTAAAGTGCAGAGAATAATAACAATTCTTGAAGATTTAGTCACATGAATATTACTTGTAGGAAATATTTATTTTTAAACGAACAAATAACAAACCGGTGTTAGACGAAGGAATCAAACCGGTTAAATTGTAAATATTCTAGCTCGCGCGTCGCAGTCCTTCACTTACCCTTGAACTTTGACTGCCTTCGGCCAACATGTCCTCGGCTTCGTTTTTTATTTTACGTTCGTTTTTTGAATTTACTGGAAATACAAAAGTCGCGTTTCTCTTTACTAATTAAACAATTTATGCCAACTACACATTCCAATTTCATTTTATGAACGCACATGTTAGCTTGTTAAACTATAATTTCATGTAGTTTTTAACAATAAATGTTTTATAATATTATATTAAATTTTTATATTAAATATCATAACAAAATATTATAATTGTATGTCATATATAAAAACCGTAAAGTTTTTACACGAACTAACATTTCTAAGTGATTACGAGTACCCTTCCTAAATTAACATTCTCTTTAAATATATAGATATATATTTGACCATTCTACTGTTTATAAATTGCAAGTACGTGCTGGTGGGAAGAGCCAGAGTTATGATGTCACGCGTGGACACACGCGCGCGCATGCCATAGCTGTTTGTAAACAGATACGACCAAAACGTTTTCATCCATAATTGCGTGTAAAGTAACTTTCATTTTATGTTTAAATACACAGTAGGCCTATCCAATGGCGGCTCGTGGCTTCGAGGATTGGTGAAGCAGAATCGGTGGCAGGTCCCCCCCTTCCTCCAGACAATTATGTGAATATGTTTCTTCTTGTTTTGAAATCATGAATAACATATGGAGATAAAAGATGCGCAGGTATGATTTTATTTTTTTTAAACAAGAAAGACTTCGTTCTACGGAAACGCTAGTGGACGGAATAGTTACTATTAAACAAAACAGTTTTTAAGCTTTTTTAAAGATGTTCTTGTTGTCAGCTAAAAGTTCCGTAAAATTTAGTGGTTCTATTTGTCTGTATTGCTTATCATCATAAATAAGCTGTAATTTGGTTTTCAGTCTTTGGAAATCGGTAAACAGATTAGGGTAGCACACTTTTAAGTTACTTAATGCATCGGTGGGAAAGTTTTCAGAATGCGTTACGAACTTAAAAGTATCCACTAATGTAACAAACTGAAGCTTTCCCGTATCATTAAAACGTGTTTCTATTTGTACTGAAAGGTTATCTAAAATTTCATAATACAGAATTTTGTATTTTTCAAACAGTTGATCTCGTGTGAGTGTAATTCTTTTCTCCCTCTCATGGTATTCAGTTGAAACTGTTGTTTTTGAAGCAGCTGAATCGAAAATTTTCATAAATGCATCGTCTGTTCTTTTGCTATTTATGAGTGTTTGCGTATTTTTAACTTGTGAGATACAGAAATTAATTTCAAATGACTTCTTTTGTAGTACATCGAAAAGAACATCTGTGGCTCCAGAAATATCGTTAAAGACGACAACCAAAAGCGTAAATTCAAAATCGTTCAATTTATTTAAGAAGCCGTCACTCTGCCTAATTGATGTTTGATCACAATTTGAATCGTTCACAATTTTAGACAATACTTCTTTTAATGAATCTCATTCGTTATATATAGTATTTACAATTTTGGAATTAGTCTTCCATCCCTTAATAACGGAAGTAGGGATTCGTCTTCCAACGACTGTGTCTACTGCGTAAGATCGCTTGGCAGAATTGTGGAAAAAAGAGGGTAAACCGTTAACAGTTGCAAAAAATATCCGACATTTTGAAATGCTGTTGCAGCTTTGTTGTAGCACTAAATTCAAACGATCCGCCATGCAGTGAACAAAAACCGCTTCTTTGATTTTTTCCTGAAGACCATGTAATTCCCCTGACATAACGCTTGCATCGTCAAAACACCGGGCAATAAGTTTTGATTTATAGTCAAATTTTTCGAGGGACCTTGACACAACGTGAAACAGGGTGCTGGCAGTCCGACTGGAACTAACATCATAAAATCCCAAAAATCTTTCCACCATCTTTCCTCCGGGAATAACGTATCTAATTATGATGCTACATTGAGATTTGTGGACAATGTCTGTGGAATCATCCACTTGAATTGAATAATGTACTACTTTCTGTTTCCTTTGCAACGTGCTCATCAATATATTGTGAAATGCAGTAAATTATTTCTTTCTGAATAGTCTTAGAATTGCCGGCAAAGACGGGTGAGATTTTTTTATAGTGTTCTTGAATATCTACAGAGCTTATCGATACGAATATTTCTAACAGTTCTTTAAAATTTCCGGGATTAATAGATGATAACTCTTCGTGGTGCCCGCGAAATGCTAATTTTTGTTTACCCATGTAAAGAACTGCACGAACAGTAAGATGCATGAAACGTCTGTTAAGTCAAACGTTGTCATTGAAGTGTTTAATATACAACCTAGAATTTGCCTTCAAAGTATCCTAGATAGTACTTGAATTTCTCTTTAATTTTGGAAAACTCAATGCACAACGCATGTGCTCAGAAGAACCTTGATGTTTGGAAAGAGCACGAGTAACGTTACCGAAATCAACAAAGCCGTCTTATTCCACGCACTTGATTTAACACTAATAAATAAACAGCGCATACAAAAAAGTTTATTTAAATAATAACTGCCACACAACCACTCGAACGTTGAATACCAATTTTGTTTAAAGTTGTGATTGTACACCTTGTTCTTTATTTTTGCAATTTTATTTACTTTCAATATAGGCATAGGTTTTTCACAGCTTAAAAGTTTGTCTTATCATTATTATTTCGTCTTGAAAATGGCGTTTCTAATAAAACACATACCGTATCATATGAAGGAAATATTCTGTAAAAACTTCACACACGATCGAACACGACGAACAACGAACAAAAGAAACGCGCTGGATAGGTAAAGCACTGTACACGTACGCCACTGAAAAACAGCACACGAAACTGCTTCACGTGTGTGGGGGAACGCTGAGTACGACATATTAGTTGTCATGGGAACCGTCATAAACCGAGCGTTGTTAGTGACATATTAATAACTGATGCAGCCTTCAAGGTGCAGACTACGATCCGCTTTCCGCCACCAGTAGGCTTACTATACGTGTAGTAGTATGTGATCGCAGCGAAGTGCAGCTTCTGTAACCTATTTACATCGCTTGTAAATGTTATTTTAATTATTATACAGACGAAATTTAATTTAAAAAAATATTTTTAAACAAAAAATTGATTAAAAATTGAAAATAATTTTGTGTAAAAAGAAACACATTGAACCAGTTATTTTAGGTGAAGCAGCGCTTCACCTGCGTCACCTGACGAGCCGCCACTGGGCCTATCAATTTTACTACATACAATGAAGAAGACACTTTAAAATAGGTATAATAAAAGATGTCAAGGAATTGGAAATTTGTTAAAGCATAAATCAATAAGAGTGTATAATATTTAGAAAATTTGTTAAAGTAACTTTCAGTATTAACAACAGAGCATGATTTTGCGAAAACTAAAATAAATTGATGAAAGGGAAAAAGCCACTATCTCAGAATAATCCGCCTTTGTGTCAAATTTTTACCTGTATTAATATGGTACCTCAGGGACTTTTGAGGCGCCATATTGATGTAGGTAAAACCGTTTCTAAAAGTTTCACGTTAGTGTTCAGTACGCAGTAGCCTATAGTCTCAGTTATCTGATACGGTCACGATTAATTTTCAAAAGAATGTAAAATTTTTAACTTTCTGAGTGTATGAATGATTCAACGCTAGCCTGACTAGAAGGTAGAACTGACATGCTGTGGTTTGACACTTGCGATGTAGGCCTACCTCCTGTGAATGAGGCGGAGAAAGTTGAAAAGGAAAGAGAAGAACAGAAGACAAAACTGCTGCCTCTGTTTAAACAACTGCCAGCCTGTCAAGGAAGTTGTGACACTTGGTCGGAGAAACAATGGTTCCAAGAAATTCGTATGATACCGAAAAATAGGCCTGCATTATGATTTCTGAAGCAAACACGTTGATGCGGAAGCCAAAGGTGAAATTTACAAAATCTGTTACATCAGCTACATTTCTGCATAAAGCCAAAAATGAGTCTTTATTGCAAATAACTGTTAAACAAAACGGAACACTGACGACAGTCAACTTATCATGCAACATTCTTGCACTGTCTGCAGCTCATGTACCAGCTCGTGATAACAGTCATATCATTTGTCAGAGTAGCTTTCCTGCCTTAGTAATGTGTATCCGCTCCCTCTCATTAATGGTTCAGGTTAAAACGAATTTACTACTTAGTACAGAGTGAAAATTATCAAGTGGTGTGTGTGCGTGTGTAGGCGATCAGTGGTGATCATTGATAAACTGTTTTGTTTGTGCGGCGATCATTGATAAACTCTTTTGTTTGTGTGGTGATCATTGATAAACTCTTTTGTTTGTTTGGTGATCAGTGGTGATCATTGCATTAAACTTGTGAGGCACGGAATTTACCGAGACCAGAAAGGGAAAGCCTTTGTTGACTTTCAACGGTTATCAGTACATAGTGGATTATACTAACAACAACAAGTGACATTTTGGGAATGTATTGAATGTAAAAGGAAGCATTGTAAGGAAAGTCTTTCTATCCAGAATAATAGGCCTACCGTTTTAGCGAGGTGGGACATGTTTGTCTCCCAGACGATGCAGCGATTGAAGTGAATGCCAGAAACAGGGCGAGAGAAACGGACAGCGTGATATCGAAAATATATGTGGAAGCAGTAGGGCAGCAGAGGATACGAGTTTGTGACAGTACAAAACAGTCGTTGCATCGCGTTCGGAGGAAGAGTAAGGGACCTACAAATGACCCGGTCAACTTGGAAGATACAACAACGGCATTTGGTTATGAACGATAGAAGCAAATTCCTACTGTACGATGACAATCAAGGCCCTAAAAGACCAGATATTAATATTTGCCAGTGAGAAAATAAAATACACTTTATCAATGTGTTCGTTGTTCTTCATCGACGGAAAGTTTAAAAGTTCGAACAAGCAGTTTGTGCGGTTATTCGTCATCTACGCCGATCTTGGAAGTTCGTAAGATGAAAACAAAACTATTCCAGCCGTCTACGACATATGTTTGTTTTTTTAGTGCCGTTAAAAAGAAAGTGCCTGGAGACGACCGTAATAGACTTCGAGGTAGCCATCATTGGCTCAATTAAAGTTTTATTTCCTGCAGCTAACAAGTCTAGTTGTAACTACCATTTTAATCAGTGTCTATGGAGGAAAGTACAGGAATTTGGCTTGGTTCCCGAATATAAAGAAAACGAAGAAGCTCGGCTCCACATCCGTATGTGCCCTGCCTTGGCTCAAGTTCCGCTAAATATGATTGATGAATGCTTGTTTTACACTCAGGAAAGCACGCCCGAAAAAATTTAACGACCACTTCGTCGATCAGGGGCTAGATAATATATGCCAAGAAAAATGTAGCACGCACCGAACTAACTATATTTCTGAATACTGGAATCAAAGAATAAAGAGACTTACTTCTAAACCATATCCAAATATTCAGTGGCGGATTTATACTTTTGCCACCTAGGGGCTACCGGCAACTTGCCGCCTCCCCTCACTTTCAACCACCCCGCAAATAACAAATAACAAATAAAAACAATAACAAATAATACACAAAAGAAAATGTGTAAACAATGCGCGCCGCGAAACCAGACGACAAGACAGCGGGCTACATAGAGTAAACGGTAGTCTGTAGTGTGTTTTTTCTATCAGTCACGGGTCGGTTGTATGCGTACACTGAAAAATGTTTCAGTAAAAATTAGTATGGTGAGCGTTTTAAATTACTAGGTATTTTAGTAAATATGGTCCGAGTGACGAGCGTGAAAATTTTTACTTCACATCTAGTAAAATGTACCACTTTTCGGTACATTTCTACCTTACTTACCGTCAACTGAGCATTATTGGAAACGAGCAGTTTGTAGGTTAAATTTGTAATATACAACTCTTTAGCAAGATTTTCTCCATTTTTATAATTAAACTAATTCACTATTTAAATTACTTTATATTATAAAAATTTTCTCATTTAAACATAAATAAAATGTATCCATTTATATAAAATAATGCTCAGTTGAAGGTAGGTAAGGTAGAAATGTACTGAAAAGTGGTACATTTTACTAGGTGTGCAGTAAAACTTTTATGCTCGTCACTCAGATCATGTTTACTGAAATACCTTGTAATTTTTAAACGCTCGCCACACTAATTTTAACTGAAAACATTTTCATTGATATTTCCAACAAAACGGGTCGGTAGCTGGATTACATTTCTCCATTAATGCTACTAGTTGGTTGCCAGCCAATATAACGTAACCATTATTGTGTACTGTACAAAATGCCAAGAGTCTCGCTCTCGCTATGCGACGCTGCCAATTTTCGCATAACCATAGTGAGTCGCGCTCCGAGACTCGAGGTATTCGCAGCTAAATATAATTATATCACTACGACTCGGAACACAAAACCGGTTTTCTGTTCCGAGTCGTAGTGAAATAATTATATTTAGTGAAGTAACGGACACGTCATGGACAACGAAATCCAAGTATTCGCAGCATATACAGGCTATATGGAAAGTCGCGGACCGCGACTCCTGGCACTAAAGGCTTATTTGGCTAAGGTTTTATTTATTTTGTGTATGTATTGTTGTGCTTTTAGGTATTTTTAAAAAATTTGCCGCCCCTGGATTTTGCCGCTCTGGGCTATAGCCCTTATAGTCCTTTGGGCCCCCCCAAATCCGCTTTGCAAATATTTATCCATTGGTTAA
This sequence comes from Magicicada septendecula, assembly GCA_034769895.1. Taxonomy (NCBI): domain Eukaryota; kingdom Metazoa; phylum Arthropoda; class Insecta; order Hemiptera; family Cicadidae; genus Magicicada; species Magicicada septendecula. The sequence continues at coordinate 424,853,008 of CM068375.1, read as the reverse complement.
TGCTCTCCAAAAATATATGCATATTACTTCCATGTTCCTTAAGGAAATGGAAGTATGGTGATGGCAAAAAAAATCGTGTTCGAGATTATTGCAGAATATGATTGTACTACACTCAAAACATGAAAAAAAGTCATTTTTCGAAAAGTGTCTGTGTGTGTGTCTGTGTGTCTCTGTGTGTGTGTATCTGTGTGTGTGTCTGTAGATTTTTTTCTATGGTAAACGATAACAGCCGCAAATGCAAACACAATCAAATAACTTTTGCATACAGCCCTGATTTGTAGAGTACTCGCGACCTATTGTTTTTGGTGAAGATCGGTTGAGGGAAAGGGGTAGTTTACCGGCAACGGTTTTTTTTTTTAATCAAGGGTAATTTTGTTTGTTTGGCAAACGATAACAGCCGCAAATTCAAACAGAATCAAATAATGTTTCGCATAAAGCCCTGAATTGTAGGGTTCTCAAGATCTGTTCATTTTGGTAAAGATCGGTTAAGGGAAAGGGGTAGTTTACCAGCAACGTTTTATGTTTTAACAACGGTTTTTTATATGGCAAAAGATAACAGCCGCAAATTCAAACATAATCAAATACGTTTTTGCATACAGCCCTGAATTATTGAGTACTAAAGGTCTGTTGTTTTTGGTGAAGATCGTTTAAGGGAAAGGGGTAGTTTACCTGCCACGTTTTTTGTTTTATCAAGGGTATTTTGTATGGCAAACGATAACAGCCGCAAATTCTAACAAAATCATATAATATTTTGCATACAGCCCTGAATTGCAGAGTTCTCAAGATCTATCGTTTTTGGTGAAGATCGGTTAAGGGAAAGGGGTAGTTTACGTCCAACGGTTTTTTATCAAGGGTAATTTTTTACTTTTTCTATGGTAAACGATAACAGCCGCAAATTAAAACAGAATCAAATGATGTTTTGCATACAGCCCTGTATTGTAGAATTCTCAATACCAGTTGGTGTTAGTGAAGATCGGTTAAGGGAAAGGGGTACTTTACCGGCAACGTTTTATGTTTTAAAAGGGTGTTTTCTATGGCAAACGATAAGAACCGCAAATTCAAACAGAATCAAATACGTTTTTGCATACAGCCCTGTTGTGCTGAGTACTAAAGACCTATTGTTTTTGGTGAAGATCGGTTAAGAGAAAAGGGGTAGTTTACTGGCAACGTCTTATATTTTAACAAGGGTATTTTTTCTGTGACGAACGATAACTGCCGTAAATTCAAAGAGAATCAACTAATGTTTTGCATACAGCCCTGAATTGTAGAGTTCGCAAGACCTATTGTTATTGGTGAAGATCGGTTAATGGAATAGGGTAGTTTACCTGCAACGTTTTATGTTTTATCAAGGGTGTTTTCTATGGCAAATGATAACAGCCGCAAATTCAAACAGAATCAAATAATTGTTTGCATACAAGCCTGAATTGTAGAGTACCCAAGACCTGTCGTTTTTGGTGAAGATCGGTTAAGGGAAAGGGGTAGTTTACCAGCAAAGGTTTTTTTCAAGGGTAATTTTTTCCATAGTAAACGATAACAGCCGCAAATTCAAAGAGAATCAAATGATGTTTTGCATACAGCTTTGTATTGTAGAGTTCTCAATACCTATTGGTGTTGGTGAAGATCGGTTAAGGGAAAGGGGTAGTTTACCAACAACATTTTATGTTTTAACAAGGGTAATTTTTTATATGACGAACGATAACTGCCGTAAATTCAATCAGAATCAACTAGGTTTTTGCATACCTTTTTGAACTAAAGAGAACTCAAGGTCTGTTGATTTTGTTGAAGATCGGTTAAGGGAAGGGGTAGTTTATCAGCAACGTTTTATGTTTTAAAAAGGGTAATTTTTTGTGTGACGAACGATAACTGCCGAAAATTCAATGAGAATCAAATAATTTGTTGCACTCTTTCCTGAGTTGCAGGGAGCTCAAGGTCTTTTGATTTTGGTGAAGATCAGTTAAGGGAAAGGGGTAGTTTACCAGCAACACTTTATGTTGTAACAAGAGAAATGTTTCCATGACGAACGATAACTGCCGCACATTCAAACAGAATCAAATATTTTTGTGCATGCTTCCCAGAATTGTAGAGGACGGAAGGTCTGTTGATTTTGGAGAAGATCGGTTAAGAGGAAGGGGTAGTTTACCGGAAACATTTTATGATTTAACAAGAGTAAAGTACTTAATTTTTATAAATAAAGTATCCTGATAAGAAGCTCATAGTAATCCACTGTAGAAACGTAGATGAAATATTTATAATTGAAGAGGTTAGTTATAGTAAAAAATAAAACCATAAAATAGTTTTTGTGATTTCCACTCGTCATGGAATGACGAGTGGAAATCACAAAAACTATTTTATGGTTTTATTTTTTACTATAATTTACAATGGATTTTCACCAAGTAAAGGCATCAAGCATTAATTATTTGAAGAGGTTAGGTGAACGGGGTGGGGGTAATTTTCTATTATTAAAAATTATAGTTGAAGGTGGTGGGCAGAATTTTTTATATGTGTACTACGTTATCGGCAACAAAGAAGTGGTTTTTTGTTAAAATTGCTTCCCGTGCTCTTTAGCCGTAGTTCAATGTTTTATGCAAAACCAGACTTTTCGGCAGTGCCATCGACTGCCATCATCGGTGAAAATCGAGTGCGAAAACTTGAGGTGGTATACGTTAGTGACCACAGTACTGTGGTTAATGCTGAAGCAATAAGTAGAAAGACATTGTTTCTATGGAAATATTTCATTTCGAATATGATTTTAAATATAAATCTTAGAACATGGAAGTCATGTATGGTTCTCCATACCGATATTTATTATGGTTACACGTTTGACAGGATATCTCTAAACCTTCAAGAAAAGAAGAAAAGAAACTCTGTTTGGAAATTAGATCTGGTTTTTTACTGCTTTGAAAAACTTTAAGATAATAGGAAACTAAGAACATTTTATACAAAACTTGGCATATATCCAAAAATTACAGTAAAAAAAAATTTTGTATCAATCTAATAAATTTTAAATTGACTCAAATTTACAAATATTTTAATTGTAATTTTTAAATAGTAACTTGTAATAAAAAATTGAATAAATGTAAACATTTTAAAAACCTATAAAAAGTACAATATAAAGAGCACAGAAAGTTTGGGGACCTATGGAAGACTACCTCCTCAAGGTGTTCCCTGGTAACGACATTCTGTCGCCTATGTCTCTACAAAAAAAAAAATTGAAGTAAATATCCTGTATGCCTTTCCCGCTGTTGTTTTTTTACTTACATTTTCCATAAGAAAATGGAAGTAGGGTGATGGCAAATAAAATCATGTTCGAAATAAGGACTGATTCTGATTGTACTACACTTCAAAACATGAAGAAAAGTAATTTTCTGAAAAGTGTCTGTGTGCAGAATATTTTTCTTTGGAGAACGATAACTGCCGAAAATTCAAACAGAATCAAATCATTTTTTGTATATGTGCCCGAGTCGTAGATAACTCAAGGCCTATTGATTTTGATGAAGGGATAGGGGTAGTTTACCTGAAACGTTTCACGTTTTAACAAGAGTAAAGTACTTAATTTGATAAGTAAAATATCCTGAAGAATTGTCATAATAATCCACTGTAGAAAGGTAGATGAATATTGTAGCGTGACAGAAAAACCACTACATTTTAAGTCATGTGAAATCATAAAGTTTAATTACACCAACAAATGTTATAATAATATTGAATTACATTTAAATAAATCAGAGGAATGAACCACAATAAGATAAAAATCCTCACTACATAATATATAAAAACCACTGTTAAAAGAAACCAAAGAAAGTATTGAAGCAACTCATCAACTCATAGTATAATACCAGTAAGTTACCCAGGAAGCTCAGAGCAGTAAACCAGTTATATAAGACTACATCAAAGAAAAAAGAGACTCAATTAAAGGGTGGTGAATACCAATATACCCCAAAAAACAAGAAGAGAGAAGAATAAAGTTTGTGAACAGGAAGAAAACAATACCCTGAAACCTGTATAGAAGAATAAAGTCAGTTCAGTGAATAAATTAAATACTCCAAATTAAACCTCAGTCGTGATAACACCAAGTACCTTGGTTTACCCAAGAATGAAGAAGGAAGAACAGAAGAGTGAAGACTAGACGAGGGACAAGAATGAAGACTAGAAGAGGGACAAGAATGAATACCAGAAGGAAGATATGAAGAAGGACAAGAAGGAAGACAGGAGGAGAGGAAGAAATAGTATGAAAGAAACACCGTTATAAAACCTATTATTATATAAACTGCTATCAACCCCAAACCCGCAAAAACTATGCAAAAGAAAGTATAACATACCCAAAATCTTATAAAATGTAATTATTGAGAAAACTAAAGTGTTGTATAGCGTTATAAGAAGTGCACCGGCTAAAGCTATTGTGTAATAAAGAAATAAACTAGTCTTAACGGTCCATGATTACTAAAGGTCTGGTCTGAGATAATAAGACTCAGAATATCAGAACCAACAGTGAAAGTGAATTTGTGTAAGTGTTTTTTAAAAAAAGCAATAAACTTAAAGTTGGTGATACTATAACTTAGTAGTATGCTATATCACAACTTTAAAATCTAATAATAAACAGCATAATAAAATAATAAAATGGAAGGTTTCCAGTATTTTATTATTTTAATGTAAATCTTTATTTACAAGACATTTGTGAAAAATGATAATAAATAGAGTATGGGAGTTAATGTTTACTGATGTAGGGGATCACAATAATAATGGTTTAAACCAGAAAGGACTGGTACTAATATAGTATGAATAAGTGTAACATGTTTAAATAGACTGTTATTTCACAGTCCTAAAATCAATGTGTTAAATAAATGTATTTGTAAGGTTTATTAGAAAATAAGATTTATGTTATGTGTTTTAAAAAAGAATTATGTTTGATAAATAATAACCTACATACCAGTAATAATGTTCTAAAAGGTATGCTATGTTAGCTCAAAAATAGTTAAAAGATATATGTTCAAACCATATCTGCAATATGTTCAATGGTGCAGATTGCTAAACCATGTTCATAATTATTTATTTTAAATATGTAGTGTTAATTAACTACTACACAACACAATAAGTTATAAATCGTGTTATTTTGATATAATTGTAATTATGTAAAGTCAGAGGAGGAATTAAGTTTAAATTATTTGAGAAAGAAAGAAAAATAAAATTCTAAAATCTAGGCCATTTGGTGAAATCAGAGAAACAATATAAAATAGTATAATTCACTTATAAATCTTGTAAACTACCAAGATTTATATAAGATAACACCATTAACCACTACTAGGAATGATCCTATGAATTAAAATGATAATAAGGAAATATACCTTAACATTTTGTAAATTGTCAAAATATATAAATTAATTAATTTTAAAGAGCAATGTCAAATTTACAGATTAACACAAAAAACCAGTTCAAAGGTGTAATTTAGATGTATTTAAGGAAAGGAAGAGGAATATGACTAATTAAAATTTATTAGAATAGTATTAATAATATTTAAAATGGAAGGAATTTTGTATAAAGACGGAAATCCAATTTTGAGCCTATATTTCCATAAAGTAAAGAAATTTGTTAATTTCCACAAAATATCTACAGATATGGACTATAATACATCAATATAAAGGGAATGAGATGATTAAACTAATAATAAGGTTAATAATTCATAAAAGTGAGGAATAAAATAGATAAATTCCATACATAATGTAATATTTTATCATATGTACAGGTAATCGAATCTGTTAACAATACTTTTTCAAAGATTAACTGGGCAAGATTTATGACCAAGTTAATTAGTCTTTTGTTGAATATCAAGCTGAATAGGTGTGTGACAAAAACGTTCTTTAAATCGAGTCGAACATGATGCTAGCGTTTAGCCATTGAAATCAGTGAACGAGAGTTAGACAAATTAGACACTTTTTGAAGTCAATACTATAAAAACATTCACGACAATAGTGAAAACAAACCTCTAACTTCACTATACGAGTGACAGTAAACAGTAAAACATTATATTTCAACTGATTCACTTTACAAACCTAACCGTAACTCGAAAAACTTAACCACAGAAGTGAAAACAGACAAAATAATCAAATTAACACAAGTTTACACGGAACACTTCACCAGAATACACCAACTAACTTAACAGACATATTACACCAGTGCGGGAAGATTTTAGACATTCACAAAGGTAATTTTGTCGTGATTTTGGGACATGCCGAGTTCACAGTAACTACGCAAGAAATAGTAGCGGCCATCTTTTAATTCTACAGAGACCGCCTTCACGATATCGCAGTGACGTCATCGTCTGCGTATGGTTTGACAGCATTCATTTACATTACATAGTGGAATTATTTAAATACTATTGAATAGTAATTATTATATTAATATCTTTAATTGTTAATGTTATACTTTCTCGTCATCCTTGTCTGACTATTAATCCTAATCGCTCAAAGAACCTGTCTTTTAATATAATATAACATAAAATTTTGTTCTGTATGACACAATCGATAATTCCTGAGACAGAGTCGATAATTGCTCTCCATCGATAAAATATCGATTATTTATTTAAAATTGTCAATAAATCTTTATATTTCCATTATTTTGTATCTGTACTTATTTCACAGGGTAATTTAAGGGTATTTATAAGGCAGAAGGAATTAAGTGAGAAGGATATATCCTATTTTGAACAAGATATTGGACCAGTCAGAAAAGTCACCAATCGATTATTACCTGGAGTTAATCTATTTAACTCCAGACTTCGTGCAAATCTTCAAGAAGTGCTCGACGGTCAATAAATACCTACCTGTTATTAAAATTTTACCCGAACCTTTTAAAAAACAGATTTATCTTGTATACCTACCTCTATAAACATAAACAAAATTTTTTTATTGTTTGAAAATTCTATTATTATTGAATTTTCCATTTTATTTTTATTCTTTTGTAACGACCGGCATACAGCGGTCTGGTGACCAAGTGGCTAGCCCAAACAGTGGGACTCAGACAGATTACACAGCCACTACAGGGTTTTCGTGTTACAATATCTATAAATGAAAAGAGTAGGGGAGGGAGTAATTTTCTATAAATGAAAATGATAGTTGAAAGGGGAGAAGATAATTTTGTATATGTGTACTGCGTTATCAGCAACAAAGAAGTAGTTTGTTGTTAAAATTCCTTCCCAGGCTGTTTAGCCATGGTTCAATGTTTTCTGCAAAACCAGACGTTTCGGCAGTGCCATCGACTGCCAACATCAGTGAAAATCGAGTGCGCTAACGTGAGGTGGTATGGGTTAGTGACCACAGTACTGTGGTTAAGGCTGGAGAAAGAAGTAGTTTCTATAGAAATATTTCATTTCGAAAATGATTTTAAATATAAATCTTAGAATATGAAAGTCATCTATGGTTCTCAATACCGATATTTTTTTATGTAGTAGGCCTAGTCCTTTTGTTTATTAACAAAGAGATAAGTGTTTGCTTCTACCGACCGATGCGATTCCTGGCCACAATTTCAATCGAGCGCCTCATCATCTAAATGTCAGAACCTGCTGCACCATATTGGCGAGTGTCTTGAGTGGTTCCACATGACTGATTACCTTATTAGCAGACGGCTGCTTCTCTTCGGCGCCTGGCTGTTATCGGCTAATTCAATCACTATTAGCTTACGTCATCATCCCATTCCTGTGCTGTATCTCGGCAGTTGTTTAAACAGAGGCAGCAGTTTTGTCCCACGGTCTTCTCTTGCCATTTGCGTTTCCGCTGCCATATCAGCACAGAGAAGATGGCGCTCATTCACAGGACGTAGGTCTACACCGCAGCATCAGTTCAAGTCATGTTAACGCCGAATCCTCCGTACAATCGGAAAGTAAAAAAAAATGTACATATTTTTTGTTCATTAGTTTGTAACGGCGTCGGATAACTGAGACCGTACAGTGCAAAACCCTTATAGTGAAGTTGTCCCAGAGGCACATCGAGGGCCGGCCTTAAGGACGGGCCAACCGGGCCGTGGCACGGGCGCAGATTTTTAGAGGGCGCCAAAATAATGGATAAAATAATCAAGTTTTTCTTTCCTTTATGATTGTAAATAAACGAAGTTTTTCTCTCAATTATGTTAAACAGTTTACTCTATTATCAATGAATGCCACTGTTTGGCACATAATAAACCAATCAATATAAATCTTCACAAAGCGGTATTATTTGACGTACTTTGACATTCACGCTCAGCCACAAAACGGCGACAAGATCATCGCCGATCTTGTCCATGATCATTACTTAGGTAAAACAATCCAAAATGAGTTGATTAGTTTGCTTGGGTCTGAAGTAAAAATGATATCATTGAAAGAGCAAAGCAAGCCAAGTACTTTTCACTAATATTAGACTGTACACCCGATATCAGCCACCAAGAACAATTGTCATTTACAATTGTTATTTACAATTCGTTTTGTTGAAACAGATGGTCAAGTAAAAGAGCATTTCCTGTCATTTGTTCCTATTTATGACACTACTGGAGAAGGTTTGACAACGGCCCTTTTGAAAGAAATTGAAGGGACCTGTGGGTTAGACATGAAAAATTGTAGGGGGCAAGGTTACGATAATGGAGGCAACATGACTGGAAAATATAAAGGAGTGCAGTCAAGAATTTTGTCAATGTTTCCTAAAGCTTTTTTCAATCCTTGTGGATGTCATTTACTTAACATAGTAATTGGAGATGCTGTTGCTTCATTTGTAAAATATGTTTCTTTGTTTGGAGTTTTACAACGTCTGTATGTCCTGTTTTCATCATCTACAAAAAGATGGAAAATACACAAGGCAAGTCAGTTGACCCTTACTGTCAAAGAAGTCTGTGAAACTAGATGGGAGTGTAGAATTAACAGCTTAAAGGCAGTCAGGTATCAAATGGTTGAAGCTTGTGAAGCGCTACAGGCAATGCAAGAGGAACTCCTTGATCCAAAAGTGACATCTGAAGCCAAATCATTGGAAAACAATTTAACATCTTTTGACTTCATTGTCTCTCTTGTTGTTTTGCATGATATGTTGTTTCAAGTAAACTTGGTCAGCAGTACCATGCAAAACGCCAACAGTGACTTATGAACAGTTACACATCTTCTTGGAAAATGCCAAACATTTTTAAAAGAATATCGTGAAACTGGATACGCAGGTGCTGTAGCAACAGCCAAAGACATATAAAATTGAAGACTTGAAACATTGAAGACTTGGAAATTGAAGCTGTTTAGAAGAAGCAGCCTGAGAGAAAGAAAAAACGGCAATTTGATTATAAGTCCCGAGACGAAGCCCCAACAGATCCAGAGCAGTTGTTTAAAACAGTTGTCTTTTACCCGCTTATAGCTCAGGATCTGACATCCATCGAACAGCGCTTTACACAACTTGAAACTCTTAACCAGCATTGGGGTTTTTTTTGTCCAAACTCTTCCAGAATCCGAAATTTTGAAACAAAAATGTTTGAATCTTCAAAAAGTTCTTCAAGATGAAGATAAATTAGGAGAAAGTGACATCGATGGCAACCGCCTTTTTTTAGGAGTTTAAACATCTGGGTGTATTTCTGAAGAACTCTGAGATAAAAATTCCTGTTCAAATTTTGCAAGTTATTTCAAAAAGTAACATGATTGACTGTTTTCCTAATAAATGGATTACATTGAGGGTTCTTTTCACAATTCCTGTCACGGTTGCTAGTGCAGAACGCAGTTTCAGTAAACTCAAATTAATTAAAACGTACTTACGCTCTACAATGGCGCAAGACCGCCTATCATCTCTAACAACATTTTCTATTAAAAATTAAATTTCAAACCAGTTAGATTTAACGAAAATTGTTAAAAGGTTTGCTGAAGCAAAAGCAAGAAAAAAGAAATTTAACTAAACTTTCAAAAACCAAAATATATGTTATCTTTATTTTTAAAGAAAAACTTTAATTTAATAAATCTTGGTGTGACATTTTTAGCAAAAATAAATTTTACATGTGTAAAGACGTTTGTGTTTTGACGATATCTGTACGTATACTTATAATAAAAAGAAATGCACACTGACTGAATTAAAATTATAGGAAACTGTTTGAAATTGATTCCTTTTATTTGATGATTACCACTGGCATTGAGCGTCCATCTGAAACACTTCTATAGGTGAGTCAAGTTACAGCTTCATTAAGTTCAATTTTAAAAACAGGCCTTGATAGTAGTTAATGGGTTTCAAGGAAAATAAAAAAAAATTGTTAACATTTGAAAAATTATATAGTATAAACTTTAAATTCTTTTAAAATAATTTCATATAGACCTATTCTGTAATTTTTTGTAGACCTACAGAATAGCTTTTTTATGTGTAGGGGTTAACCTCCGCCACTAGAATACGTATAATAGTCATGATAGAACTTTTAAAGAATAATGTTATTAAATTAGTACTGATAAAATATAAGCATCACAATTAGGGGGGGGGGCGCAAAATTGTGTCTCGGCCCGGTCAGACTTAAAGGTTTGGGCCGGCCCTGGGCATATCGTTGATGTAGACAAAAATTTGACGCAAAAAGGCGGATTATTCTGACACAGTGTCCTCTTACCTTCCATGAGGTCATTCTCATTTTCGCAAAAACATGTTCTGTTGTTAATACTGAAAGTATTTTCACGAATTTTCTAAATATTGCATGCTTTTATTGATTTAAACGTTAACAAATTTCAATTTTATTAACTGCTTTTATTAGGCCTAAATCTTTTTAAAATGTCTTGTTTGTTTTATAACGTATAGAAGATACTGTGTATTCAAACACAAAATAAGAGTTACGTTACACGCAATAAAGAATTACAGAACACGTCTTTGTCGTATCTGTTTACAAACAGCTGTATCGCGTGTGCCCATGTATGAGGTCATAATTCTGGCTCCTCCCACCAGCGTGTAGGCTATTTGCAATCATGAACACTGGATTGACCAAGTACGAGAGCGTATTTTTGTTAAGAGGGTAAGCTGATTTAACACCTGTACTAGTAATCACTTAGAACTGTTCCTTCATATAAATGATATTTATGGTTAACGACTACATGAAAGTACAGTTTAAGAGACTAAATTATGCAATTATTCACTGAATTAGAATGTGTCGCTGGCGTAAATTGTAAAAATTAATAAAGGAAAACGCTACTCCTGTATTGACTTGGAATTCAAGAAAACACGGGCTTGCCAGAAGCGTGTAACAGTTCACGCATAAGTCAAGGTCTGCAACATGGAGGAAGACGTACGTAATTTACTGGTCGGGTTTTCCACCAGCAACCTATCCTACAAGTCTCTGTGCGGCCAGTGTCAGTGTTAGTGCGTCCTTGCGTCTGTGTGCATCAAATGGCTCGGTCACCTGTGATACTGCTACAGGTAGCATTATGTCTGACAGGTACGTACACTGCTTACATTTAAGTTGTTTGTTTCTCTACAAAACGGGTGAAGCAATACAATGTTGACAATTAAGAGAAAGAAGGTTAAACAAAAATAATTAATAAAGGTAATTTAACCTTATGCAAACGAGTTATTCACGTATAAAAAACTCTTTTACATACACTAAAGCTTACCGTGCTGTTTTTAAAGGTTTTATATAACTTGTTTCCTGGTGTATTGAATCCATACTCAAGCGAGTGAGCAATTATATTTAAAATTTAAGCGATTTAATACCTTTGTTATTAAACTATTTTCTACAAGTAATAAGCACTAAAATGCGTTTTTAAACATTTTTATTACTCTCTTCACTTTACCGGTTTACACCCAATACTTCCTAATTTTTACTAGGCCTGCATTTCGCTATTTCTATGAATAGTACTCAAATGAAAATTCATTTTCTTACTGAAATGAGACACTTGGAATTTGTTTGGTGGTCGCTTGGTGTTGAATTTCTTGTTTCAAAACAGAGAAAGTAACACAAAAACGACTTGTCTGTTCTAAATAAATTTGCTCCACTTTGGAATGGGGTTTCTTAGAGAATACAAAATTACAAGGTGAGTACCAAAAAACAAATAGTAATTGTTCCTTGAAATTAACAAAATGCCCTGATAGAGCATCAGGTACACAGTGTAAATATTATAAGTATCGATAGTCCATCCATCGATAGTATCGATAGTAAGGCAGATGGATCCATGGGAGCGATTCTTTATCATAATATTACAATAAGATAATAGAATGCATAATCTAGAATGATAAGTAGGCCTATACTTGTTTGGGTTATAAGCCAAACTTCACAAATGTTTTTTGAACCTTAGTCTTATTCTGAAACAGTTCTGTCCTCTTGAAGTCCAGATAGCTGTATAAAAATAATAATAATAATTTCCTAAATAGACTTTTGCAATCTATACACACCAAAATGTTTTGCTTCTTGACTACATTATACTGGGCCGTGACATTTCCTAGAAAGTGGAAAGTAAAAATATTTGTAAACATAAATGAAAATTATAACGAGGAAAATGGGAAGATACTTGTTTTATGAGAATGCAATGGATACTTCTTTTATTAACACGCAATGAAGTGTTGTTAATGACTTCACTATTCAAAAAAATTATAACGATTACATTATTTTTGCGTTTGTATATAACGTTTTTCACCTTAAAAAAGAGGAAAATAAATAAATAGACCTATATAAATTTTCACAATTACAGACACCGTACCACATCTTGCACTCACACTGTTTGCAGTACTACCGATAGGAGGTTTCAGCCTTTCAGCCCAACTTCAGGTCACGTACAAAACATAATACCCATTTCTATCCTTTGCAAGGTTGAACACAATTGCGTAAACAATCTTCATCATTAACTGCCTGCCAAATGTGTGCGGGGTCAACTCGCGAAATTTGTAAATCGACTAACAAATGTAAGTTAATTATACAGTTTATTACATAAATATATAAAACATATCTAAAATAAAAATATTTATCACTTGTTATCTGAATGCAAAAATATATAAATATAATCTTATATTACGGTGATCTTAGGAATGCCAATGCTTCTGAAGAGCACCTGTAGATCTGGATCTCGTTAACGATGCCTAAACGCAATTGGGTTTACTTTACATAATACAACTTTACTAATTACTACAATTTTATTCTGTGCTTAACAGAGATATTTTGTCTTCAAATATTGATAATATCGTCTCTAACGTTTCTTACTTGTGTCAACCGGAAAAGTAATTTAAAAATATGTTCTGCACAACATCACGGAAATAGAGATAAAATAAACTAATGGTATAATTTTTACTTGAAAAGAAACACTCTCCTTACTGAAATACACTGCACAACGAGTTAATCTCTCTGCACACAAGTCAATTCGCAGAGTTTATTAAAGTTCCAAATTGCGTTGATTACGACAGTGTAACAGACACGGTGCTATGACAAGACATGAAGCTACTGAGTTTCCTTGTCATACGTAAAGTTATTCTCATTAACATCTTCACTCAGCAATGTTCTTTCCGTTGTTGATTTACTTGTTCTTTATTTACCTTCTGTTATATTCGTTTGTAGATAGAGTTGTAAATATTATTATCTTTATGCTTGATATCCTTTATCACATCTACATTTTTTCTCTCTATGTAGTCTATTTAATACAGTCACAATGTATGTTAAGCCTTTATATAGAAACCGTCGTTAATTTTAATAAACATTTTGCCTCTCACGTATTTACAATTCATAGGCTGCTGGATTTTTAATGCTAATTTGTTATACAATAATATACAATATAGTAAAGTGATTTAAAGTTATCTCTCTCTTATCCGACTTGGATGGGACCGGGTAAAGGGCGGATAATGGAAAAGTCGGTTAACAGAACGGTAGCTAATTTATGACCGTCGAGGACAAAGTACCGTTTATATTTGAAGTAGATTTAGGGTACGTACAACCCATTTTGTATTGTATCTATGAATAAAATGCGTACGACAAAACTACATAAATGGTTTAATTATAATTGCTTTAATTATATGTGAGTACAGTAAATAGAAAAGTAAATAAAATATATACGGTAGTGTATTTGAATGACTTATATTAATTATGAAAACAAGAAAGAAATTACAGTCTGCTTTCTTTAGGCTTATGTCGGTTCCAATTTATAAAGAAACGAAGATTTTGGGTGTTAAGTAAACTTTTTAGGCAGAAAATTAAGTTGTAACACGAAAACGTGTAACGCATATTATACTGTAGAATTAATCTTTGTAAAAACGAACACGTTTGTTTTAAGTGCACACTGTACACTTAAAAAGTTTAAAACCCTCGGATTTATGAGAAAAGTCTGTCGTTTTCTTTTTGTTTTATGTTAGGTCTACTCTGACGTCTGTCAGCTGCACAATCTCTCCACTTTTTCAGATTCAATACATCGACTAGCACTGACGTAGACTATTGTTCAACATATCGAAGTCTATTTCTAGAGCGTCTTTCCCAGCCGCGTGAGAAAGTTCTCTTTCTTGATCCTCGTTGGATGCATTCTCACTTTCATGATCCTCATTATTATTATTAACAGTGGTAATCATTAAGCATACAGTATTTCATCATTAAGAGAATATAATGTACGTACTGTATATAATCTTTATTTAGAAAAAATAATAACGTATTATTAGTGTACGTATGTATAGTTAATTTTTTCCACTCTCTCTAGTGAAACAGTCGGTTAATAGAATGGTTGGTTAAGAGAGAGGCTACTGCAATGCTGTTGCCAGGTGTTGAGCCTCTAGCCTGGAAACTAAACGGTTACATCGGTTTAAAAATTAATATTTTCCTGGCAACATTGCAGTAACGTCAGTTATTCTGTATAAGTTGCAGTACACTAACTATTAATTGAAGATTATTACGTTTTATGCTATAACTATCAGAGTTGAAGAACCAACAACTAAACTAATTTTTTACCCACTTCACCCAGGAAATAATATTTAATTAGAAATGTTGCTTACTACTGTCATGTTGCACCAGATTTAGGTTCCATAGACTGTCATGTTTTAATTAGGGTTTAAAACTAACAAGGAAAATTTAATTCTAAAAGGTAGCAAAAATATTAAGCAAGTGTCGTGACGGGGGAAAAATGAAACTGGATGAGGTGTTACATAATATCTTGTACAACGGAAATGACGATAAAGTAATAAGTTGTTTAAATAATACATTTTATCATCATATTATTATTATTATTTTAATTCTTTCTGTGCATAGTACAGTCTATTCGCATATTGTACACAGTAAATGTCTGCCGAGACGGGAAACCACGAGGCAAGTTTGGCCGTAATGACGTAACATAGACGTAACAAATCTCACTGTGATACTGCACTGGACATTGTACTGGCCAGAGCATATTTTTCGGAATTTGCGATAGACACAAATCCTCTAGACATTAGGAAAATTAAAAAAAAAGCACTACAAACACTCAAATGGATTCGTTATATTTAATTATGTAATATTCAATAAGTACATTACAGCGTGATGTGCACATTACTACTACCTGAAGGCCTGTTACAAATTCAAAGCCTTTATCACTGGTGTACATAGAAAAAAGTACTGTATATATATATATATATATATATATATTGTCACCGGACAAAAGGCTTGCCGCATGACAACTGGCGCCAATCGTACACACTATCGTTTTTGGTGGCCCTAAAAAGGACCTTGTGGCGAGAATGCTGATGTTAGTTGTGCCGCGCTAAGATGTTCGACGGCCGCGCCTGCTGTTCGTTGCGTACTACAGTCCTCCTCTTCTTTCGGCACCGGTTGTAGAGTCGGCTGCCGGCCCAGCGAAATCCGTCTGGAGTGCGAAGACGCAAGAACGGCGGCGGTTCTATTCTTCGGCTGTTCCTTCCGGCTGACTCCGCCTCGATGTCGTCCGAGAGAGGAGAGGAGATGAAATGCGTCCGATGGCGTGGCGATGAACGCGACGATGCGTAAAATTTTCTGCCGGCCCGGGTTTTATGCACTAACCGGGATCGCTGGTTGGCTCGCTCCGAGCACGTTGTTGGATTGGCTCGCTGTGTCCACCGCTGGTACCGGAGAGCAGATGTTCGCATACCGCTGCTGTCACAACTCCACCGGGTCTTGAATGCTCTCCGGTAGCCAGCCTACTGCTCTTCTCCAGATGTTGTGGAGGTGTCTGTTGGGCGCCATGTTGATTGGTGTGCCGGCTGGTAGCTCGCTGGCTTGGCTGGATCTTGCATCCGCAAGATGATCGCTGCCCCACGTTGGGCGCCACTTGTCACCGGACAAAAGGCTTGCCGCATGACAACTGGCGCCAATCGTACACACTATCGTTTTTGGTGGCCCTAAAAAGGACCTTGTGGCGAGAATGCTGATGTTAGTTGTGCCGCGCTAAGATGTTCGACGGCCGCGCCTGCTGTTCGTTGCGTACTACAGTCCTCCTCTTCTTTCGGCACCGGTTGTAGAGTCGGCTGCCGGCCCAGCGAAATCCATCGCTGGCGCGGAACTGGAGTGCGAAGACGCAAGAACGGCGGCGGTTCTATTCTTCGGCTGTTCCTTCCGGCTGACTCCGCCTCGATGTCGTCCGAGAGAGGAGAGGAGATGAAATGCGTCCGATGGCGTGGCGATGAAGAGTGCGTAAAATTTTCTGCCGGCCCGGGTTTTATGCACTAACCGGGATCGCTGGTTGGCTCGCTCCGAGCACGTTGTTGGATTGGCTCGCTGTGTCCACCGCTGGTACCGGAGAGCAGATGTTCGCATCCCGCTGCTGTCACAATATATATATATATATATATATATATATATAGAGAGAGAGAGAGAGAGAGAGACAGAGATAGAGAGAGAGAGAGAGACTGAGATTGGCAAAAGCCTTTAACACTATAAGTTTGTTTAATTTTAAGTATTTTTTTAAATGAAAAGTGCATAAACATTTCATATTAAATTGCGTTACAACTAAATAAGTTAGTTAAGAAAGAAAAAGGAAAAAGTATGCAAAAAATTATAAAAAAATAAGCGCCCAATTCGCACACTGTACAGACAATGCTGAAAGCTATAAGACAGTAACGCTGCTTGACACACACGCGCGCGCGTACGTGAAATACAGTTTGTTCCCATAATTTCTGTTAAAACATGTACGCCTACTAATTACCTTAAACAGTTTGTTACATAACTAAACATGATTAATGTGACTTGACCTGTTGGTTTAAATTGTTGTTAATACTTAGACACTACCACACTATGTAGGCCTATAATATATCTATTTTGGATAGGCTAATCAGTGTCAAGCTTTAAAATGAAATTGTGCCAGTAAATTATTTTTACTTAATAAATTATTGAATTCCGCGTGAGTCTTTTGTATGGAAATCACTTCCTAATGAATGAATGAATTTTCCTTCAGTGCTTCAGCATGGTACAGCACTCAAGAACCAACTAGGCAACTTACAAATCATATGTAGGCCTACATCTAATCAGTAATTTATAACGAAAATTGTTGACATTAATACTCTTAATAAATATTATTAATGATATTTGCCTGCCAAGGAAGGTAAGAGAAGACAAATTTTATATTATTTATTATAGGCCTACTAATATACGCAGAACTTAAATTTATGTATTGATATTGTGTATACTTGTACACAGTATTGGCATGAAGCTTGTTTTAGCCCGATAAATAGACCTACTGAATTCATTCGCTAGTCAGCAGCTTAGGCTTAGACCTTCCTGAGTAGCAAAAGCTGTGTGAACATTAGACTAATATTAAAACAGTAGCCTATAACATTTTAAGAGATTGTAGGTCCTATAAAAATATTAGAGATGACAGATAACTATTATCCATAAGGAACTCGTAATAAATATTTTTCGTAATACAGTGTTCATAAGTTCATTATCGAGTAACAACAATACCAATAAGTACTCATTTAAACAAATGTACAGCAGGTAGTTAGCAGTTAGGCCTATGTACCTTTACAGTAGCGCTTATTGCACATATTTATGCAGAGTGTAACGTAAAAGTATCTTCACTATAGGCCTATATAGCCTATATATTGTAGCAGGTTTTTGGGTACATCCGTTTATGTGATGTTCACATTGCCGACGTTTCGTTCCGTAATCTCGTAACATTTTCAAGTCGTACTGAAGTTGATTTAGCTACGGCGCACGTTTTACATCTTCCTTCCCTTGTGATTTGTTGCTGGGGAGGGTTCGAGCGTGGGGGTGAGTGTGTTGTGGCCGTATGTTGTTTGTTAATTTTTGAGAACTGTCAGTTAGGAATTTCCAAATAGTCGCTAATTTTGTACGTACATTCATTTCTGCCGTTGACCGCTGTCTTCCTCATCCGGCCGATTTCCATGCCTTCCCTATACTGTCTGATTTTCTTACTGTTTGTTCGTGCCAAGAATTTTGTGTTTTTGAAACCGAAAGTGTGTCCTGTTTCCTTGGTGTGTTTCGTTTCGTCAGGGATGTGTTTTCTTTTTGTTTTGTTACTGCCAATTCGTGTACACGGACGCGTAGACGGATATTTCTTTCAGATTGGCCGATATAAAATCGGTTGCACTTTTTGGACGGTATCTGATATACACCTTGTCCCTCCAAGTGTATGCTGTCCTTTGGATTTTGTAGAAAGGCGTTGATTTTTTTGTGCTTGTTGAATGTTGTCCTGATGTGATGTTTCTTGAGTATTCTCCCTATTATGTCTGTTGTACCCTTTATATATGGTAATGTTAAAGTGGTGATGTACTCCTGTGTTTCTTCCTCCGGTTGTGTCTCCTTTGTCTCCTTTTGTTTGATGGTGTTGTTTAAATCCGATGTAAGGTGTATCCATTGAAAACCAGAGTCTCTTTCGAAGTGCTCAGCTCCTGTTTCCTGTGATCCTCGTCCCCTGCGTGTGTCTTCACTACATATTGTAACTGCGCTGAATGAAGATCGGAGAGTCTATGTAAGTATCTGTTTGTGGTTGTGGGTTTTCTGTATGTGGAAAAGCTAAGGTGACCGTTTTTTTTCTTTATGAAAGGTCAAGGGATGGAATGTCGTTGTCTGTCTCCGTTTCTATAGTGAACGCTATTTTTGAATTGATGCTGTTTGTATGTGTCAAGAACGCTGTTAATGTGTCCTTTATGTGTGGCCAGATTACGAAATAGTCGTCGACGTAACTAATCCATAAGGAATGTTTTAGCTGTCATGTGTTTATTGCCTTCTCCTCGAGGTTATCCGTGAAGAGCTTTGCGATGACTGGCGATAACGGTGAGCCCATTGGTGCTCCTTCTGTTTGCTTGTAGAAGTGACTGTTGTATGTAAAGTAGGTGGAGGTTAGACAGTGCTTTGTTAGTCCTGTGATGTGCTGAGGCGGTTTGTGTGTAGCTTGTATTATCTAGAGCAGTGATTTCCAAAGTGGGATCCGTGTTTGGACCCCTAGGGGTCCGCGACAATGTTTCAGGGATCCGCGGATACTTTTAAGAAAAAATAGAATTACCGTAATTTTCTCCGATTTTTTGTAGTCTAAAATATAAATTTTAGAACTTTTTAACAATTAGTAGAAGATTCCAGTATTGTTTTGTGTGCAAACTAATTGTAATTGTAAAGTAATTTCAAAGTAATGGCATTAATAATGATTTTAAATCATGTCGTGTAGCAGCTCTGTTTGTCAGCCGAACTGACTAGAGCACCGCATCAATGCAGAACTGATCGCGCTGTTTTAGTTCACGTTCAAGCACTGTATCTAACAAAAACGTTTTTCCGTGTAGCTGGTTTTACGCCTAAGTAGCTGGATTTCTACACGTGTGGAGCTGGCAAGATAGAGCCGAGGTTGGCAAAGTTAAGAAATGAACTTGATGTCGAGAGTGACTTAATATTGAAATAATCAGACATTAAACCTAATGTTGCAGAGCTTATTGTTCAAAATCAGCTTCACTGTTTACATTAAATTATGTTTGATAACATTAATAGGTATTACAATTTTGCAAGTTAAAAGAATTTTGATTTTAATACATTTTAATTAAAATAGCCTATAAGAGCTTTATATTTACTGTTTGTTTTATTTCATAACTCAGACGGGGTCCGTGAAATTTTCAATTTTTTGAGGAGGGTCCGCGGACTGAAAAGTTTGGGAACCACTGATCTAGAGTGCCTCTAAGATTGATATGTTAGTGAAAACTGAGAGTACATCAAAGCTGACCAGGATATCTGAAGACGAGATGGCGAAGTCCGAGACTCCTTCTTTTAAAGTAACCGAGTTTTTTATATACGAATCCATTTTTTCGGCTAATGGTTTGAAGTGTTCGGCTAAGAATGCCGAATAGCCTATATGTATTCGGGTTCTGTGCAACAATATAATGAGAACAGTTCCTATAAACATAGATCCGGAAACCTCTCTTTTTCCGTCTGGCCTCCATTTTAAGGAAAATTTTACAGGCCTATCTCAAAAAGCATTTGAAATATCATAATAAAATTAAGTGCAAATATTTAAATTAAGGTTCTTTAATAAATTAAAAAATCGTAGTTATTTTGTGATCTCTAATTTTAAATGGTTGACACTTTATTGCTAAAATGTTTGGTCACTAATAGTTCTGTAAATTTTAATTTTATCAAACTATTGTCTGTTAAGTAAAATGTTAAGAAATTTATTTTGGACACAGTGACGTCTTGCGTGTTCAAATACAATAACGAGTAAACAAATTATGGCGGACAGCGGCCTACCCATAAATTATAGAATTTTGGTCTGGATTTTTCCTCCAGTTTAAGGAATTGTTGGAATCCAATTTATTTAAAGTTATTGCTATGTTTGTCAAGCTAACTCAGTAAATGTAATTTATAACAAAATTAAGGATTGATTTGCAACGGAATTAATAATTAAAAAAAAATTTGACACATTATAATTTGAATTACTAGACTACTAGAACTATATAATAAATATTACTAAAACTATATAACTAGGCTACTACTGTACTAATCACAATAAAAATTAATAGAACATATAAATTTATTTGGAATTAATAGCTGATAATGGATAATGGCATGTATTGATTTGTAAATCGTCTGTTTACTTTATTGAGTGCAGTTTTAATACGAGTAGTTTAACTGCCGGGTTCAATTCCCGGCGGAGGCTCAGTATGTCGTGATGGAATATTGAGTAGCCACAGAGATTACAGCGGCGCCTCCTGGCTGTGAATACCGCAACTAGCGGCTGGCGACGCGTTGTACTAGCATGCAACCGTCCCACTAAACACAAAAGCCTTGCGGTATGTGCAACTAAATACACGAGTAATTAATATAGACAGTTATTTTTCTTTCAGAAAATTGTTAAATACATGTTCCTTTACTACGGTATATCAAGTAATTATCGAGAATGGCTAATTACAGTTTGCCTGACATGTCAGATACTTGTGAACTTACAATCTGCAGTTGGAAGGATTCACAGCGACTTTACGCAGAACGCTTTTCCTATTGAAACTGTCCTAGCGCGAGAAAATCCTTGTAAGGCTTCAGAGAAACTTGATCTTTTGATCCTAGGACTATTGATCGAGGTAGACGTTTTATAGGAAGAAGGAAACAATACTGAAAGAAATGGGGAAAATCTTGAAGTGAGTAAAACGAGAATTGCTGTGGTTGAAGGTGCGAATCACACGACTGTGTTTACACCGCACCATCTACAAAGTCTTATAAGCTTTAAAACACGTTGACTATGAACAGACACGGGCATTTTGTTTTATTTTTCTACACAAAATTGAATTTGAACCTACTTATTTGGTATGTGTCGTGCTCACTAGAGAAACAAGATTTACACGAAATGGAATTAATAATGTCCATAGTAATCATTATTGAGGCAGAAGAAATAACTCATACTAATTTCACTGAAACTCTGTCCTTTATTTTGCCATAAGTTACTGTTAATGAGTTCGCTTGAAAGACACAGAAATAAATTTAAATAAAGTTATTATATACACTTTCGGGGCTATTAGACTGTGGTCCAATGTTAGAAATCGCGAACGTTCCAACCACTTCATTGGTGGCCATCTTGAGTGCTGGAAGGACTGAAAGTACAGTACACCCTCTATAATCCGACACTGCGGTAGTCGGGCGTATTCAGGCGCGTGCTGGCGAGCGTGGAGAGGGAAACAAGTCGTTGACGATAGTCGGCAGTTGCATCATTAGTCCCTCGCTGTGTACAGTACCGTTTATTTGCAGTCGTTTTATTCTTGGTGTAATTATTAGCCGTGTTTACGTAATTTAAGATCATGACTGCAAAATGTCGTCACATGCTGAACTGCACGTGTTGCGAGATACGTACAATCGCTGAGATTCTAGTAGGCAAAACATATGATTTGACAACAGTCAATGCAAACAAATGGTTGGCGGGTTGCGAAGATAAAAAAAAAGTTTATGGCAGACGATGAAATAGTCGATGTCATGACCATAGAAGAGAAGGGGAAGAGAAGGAAGACGGTGAAGCAGCGACAGCTTTTCACACAGCAGGTCTTGATATGGTAGTGGTGGCCTTTACAACTTCTACTAAGTAGGCAGAAGAAAATGGCGTGTCTATTTGTGAAATTTTCGTGTTGGAAAAACTGCAAGAAAAAGGGTTAAAAGTGTCGTTTCAAACCAAGAAACAGAAGAAAATTGACAGCGTTTTCATTCCAATGGAATAGTATTGTACATTACTCTACGAATTTCATTTCTTCCTACGTTTGACTAAATTATAAACATAAAACTAATCTAATTATAAGAAAAAAATAGAAGATAATTTACTACATTTTTAATCCGATGTTTTAATCAGGTGTAATTTTTTGCACGTTTTACATTATGTAAAATATACGTTACTTTTTCTCATTTAAATGTGCTTTTTCTAATAACCATCCATTAATCCAGCATTTCCACTGATCCGGCACTACTCTGTTCCGATATCTGCCGGATTAGTGATAGTATACTGTACTGATAGCGGTCTCCGTCAATAAAACCACAGCACTGTGGCTAAGGCCGAGGCCTTAAACTTTAAATAATTTTTACCTATTCTGGAGGAATAGAAGTCTGGTACACAAAAAATAAAGTAGCCATAATTTATGAGTAGAATGCTTTCTCTCATAATTCGATTATTTGTTATCGTATTTGATCAGACAAGATGGCATTCAGTAGAAAATAAAAGTCGTAACATTTTACTTAATATGTAATAATTGTATACAATTATAATTTACATAGCTATTAGTGATTAAAATTTAAAGTAACTGCCATTTGAAATTTGATATCTCAACCATGATGGTTTTTTTTTAGAGAAAACTAATATTAATATGTGTACCAAATTGTATTAAGATATCTCAGTCCCTTCTTCAGATATACAGTTTTTCTTAAAAACACAATATCGCGGTCAGGCGTAAAACAAAACGTTTCTGAACTTAAGTATATGGGAATAATTTTCTTACAGTATATTGATGCGCGCTGAATCCGAATACGTACATTGAGGTCGCCTTTACGTTACATTCTGTATGTACATAAGTAGATGTTATATACCCTAGCGCAGTGATCCCAAAGTGGTGTCCACGAACACCTGGGGGTCCGCGACAATGTTTCAGGGAGTCCGCAGACACTTTTAAGAAAAAAATAGAATATACCGTATATTCTCCGATTTTTTATGTTCTAAAATCTAAATCTACATTCTAGAATCTTTAAACAATTAGTAGAAGAATCCAGTACTTTTTGGTGCAAACTAATTGTAATTTTAAAAGTAATTTCAAACTAATGGCTTTAATACTTTAAATCATGTCGTGTAGCAGATCTATTTGTCCTCCGAACAGGCGAGGCTTCTCTCTTACAGTACAAGAAAAGATTCATTGGCAGAACTTTCAACTGATAGTTCTTTCAAAGTACAATTTTCGAAGTTACAGCTAGCTGACTTCTGGTTATATGCAATGACTGACTATCCTGAACTGGGAAAAAGAGTTCTGAAATGTTTAACTTTGTTTTCCTCTACTTACACGTGTAAAACCGCAGTCTCCATGCTCACGTACTTAAAGTCAACGTTAAGAGATAAACTTGATGTCGAGAGTTACTTAATATTGAAATTAACAAACATTTAAAGATATTAAGAAGATAATTGTGCAAAAGCAGCTTCATTGTTTACATTAAACTATGCTCATATCATTAATATTATAATTTTGGAAATTAAGAGAGTTTTGATAATTAAAGTATAAGAGTTTCTATCATATTTACTGTTTGTTTTATTTCAGAACTCAAACAGGGTCCGTGAATTTTTAAATTATTTGGGGGGTCCGCGGACTGAAAATTTGGAAACCACTGCCCTAGCGCATATATAGGGCTACATAAGTAGATGCTGGTTCCTAGTGCAATTTAGGAGCCAAAAGAATATGAATAAAATTTAAAGAAGAAACCTGCACAACAATATGTAAAATAATATTTATATATATATATATATATATATATATAAACTTTCACTATGAACACTTACTTTTTGGTTTTGTTTCCCAAACGTTTCAACGTGGTATTCGTCTTCTTCAGTTGGATTAGATACTGAATGCCTGTACAGAGTAACGGTTATGGGCTGCAGGTGTGTGTGGTGGGGGTTGATGGTGGGAGGGAATTAGCGCTGGGATTCAAATTGTGTGTTTGAATCAGTGTATCGAAAAGTATGTGTGATCTATAATGTAATTGTTCATTTAATATGTTGTTTGGTTGTAGTGCGTGGTATCTGTATGTTTCAAATTGTTCTGCTGTGTTTAGTTTACTACTTTTAGGTAAGTAGTGTAGTATTTCCATGTTGTGTTCTATGTTTGTGTAACTGTGGTTTTCATTTTGTAAATGTGTGGCAAATGTGGAATGTATGTAGTTTGTGGTGATGGCTTTTAAATATTGTGAATATCTAGAGGAAAAAGATCTTCCCCTCTGGCCGATATAGAATTGGTGACAATCATTGCAGTTTAATTTATAAACCACTGTTTTGCTGTATGTGTCTGTGTCTTTGTTAGTATTATTTATGTGTTTCCTGATGGTGTTGTTAGTTCTTTGGGCTACTTTATAAGTAGTAAGTGTTCATAGTGAAAGTTTATATATATATTAATATTTAAAAAAGTGAACGAAGAGGATGTACCGACAAGATAATTGTAAAATAATACTCGACAAATTTTGGGATGGATCGTCTATTTACCTAGCATTTAAAAAGTCATTTATCAGGGTTTCCTTTTGCGATTACTTGTAGTGTCCTTTAAGATATATCTCCAACAAGCACTCCAAGACACATAAGAAAGTTAGATACCCAAGACACCTATAGAAAAGTCAAAGGGAAATAGTATACTTTCAATGTTATACTCTTTATTGAATTCTAAATCGTATAAAAAAAACATTACGTTAGTCAGACACCGAACACTATACAATATTCGTTACAAAAACTGATTAATAATTAAGTTAAACGTAAGATAAAAAATATTTTTTACTGTGAATTAGACAGACGGCCGCGCAGCCTCTTTGTCAAGTCACAACTTCTGGGCATGCGGTAGATTTCTATACCGCTACATTTTGCAACTCATATAAATTCACACGCACAGCGAATCTATATCGAGATATATTGTTAAGTTATAGGCTTACATAATGCGGGCTAGTAACAAATTCTTTAACTAGCGCATAATTTTAACGTTAATTAATACGAATTGTGTTATCCTTGTTAGTTAGCTTGTGCTGACGGCCGCATCATGCACTCATTAAGTTACAAGGTAACTAAGCGAGAGTTCTCTGGTTGTATTCTAGAGACTCTCGCACGCGGGCGGGCAAAGTTGAGACGCGTGACCTCTTGAGTGATATTCAGCGAGTGGCCATAACCAAATTTCGTAATATAGAAACTTCAGTTTCGAAACTGTGTAGGCTTCCTTGTGGCCGTCCTCACCCCTCCCCCTTCCGTTACTCATTCACTATACCCACTTCCCTCTTCACCACGTTCTCTCTCGCATCTCATTCTTACCCCCCATCTACACGTTACTACTCTCTCTCTCTTTCACAGTACACATTTCTAACAGTAGAGCCTAAGTCTCTCTTCTCTCTTAGATTAACTGACGTAAGACCCGGAAACAAGACTCCTGACCTATGAAGCGTCGGACAGTAGTCGTGCAGGGCACCATAAAAATACACAATAAAGAAAGTAAGGTAGAAAAGTAATGTAAAGTAAGTAATGTGGAGACGTTTGAGGGAGACAGACGAACAGCCAAATCCCGGGCACGTCCTCAGCTGAATACACGCAGCCAAAGAGAAAGACAGGCCCGGGCGCGCGGTTGTCACGTGACCATCCGAGTCGAAGGTGTGAAGCGAGCTTCGTTGGTTTAGCGTTCGCTGCGCGGGGAGTAGCTTTATTTTTTTTTTGTTATTTGTGTTTGTACAAAGTTGTCGTTTGTGTCAGTTGGATATATAAAAAAGCTTTTTGTCACTTGGATTAATAAAACGGATATAATCTCACTATACTTTGTGACGATTTTAAAAAATATTTAAATCGCACAAATAAAAAATTGTGCTTTATAACAAGTAAGAGTATTATCCACCCCTTACCTATACCTAGATTCCTGCATCAACTTGAAATTGTCCCGTACCAACATGCAAAGAACGGTCTTATTTAGCTAATAATAATAATTAAATTAATTAAATAAAATACGTACTAAATAAATAAGGAAATTCCTAATTCATAACCAAAAAGTAACGTAAGGTATTACGATTTAATTAATGATTAATTAATACCACTTAAAAGAACGAACTATTTTCTCAGTGCGTAAAACCGCGCCAGCTTACGAACCCCTCGCCCTAAACTATGCCCACATTCGCTGGAGAAACTTCGACATGTAAAGCTGTCCGTTCTGTGTTGTCCATATACACGTAGGTGTATACCGTTAAAAGATTCTATCCAGTTTGTGGTGATATCGTTTTGATCAATGTAGCGTGGAAATAATAAAAAATATATAATGTAGTGTGTGAAGAGTTAATAAAAAAAAAAAAAAGAAAGGAGAACTTAGCCGACACATCTCTTAAAAATAAAACTGTAAGTGGTAAGATATGTTACTTACCAGATTTTAGTACTGCAAAAATAAGAACTGTAATTAAGGTGTAGAATGTGAACAACTGACTCCACAAGTGGAAAACTCAAACAACAACAGTATGAACTTCTAGTACAAAATCCGATCGTCTAGTACGAGACTACTAGATACAATCAACCTAATGGAGCATCAAGAGGAACCGTGTATTGCACCCTAGAAGACGACAGAAGATGACCATCATGGACCCCACAGCAACCTCATGTTAAATTCAGGTGATATCCAAACATAACATTTGTAAAAATTTGTTTCAACGAGAGAAGTAACAGAAGAACAGTAAAGAACTTTGATAATTTAAAGAATAAATTATAAGATTTGTAATTTCTGTAATGAAGTAATAGTAACATCACGATATCTAAA
The DNA here is from genome assembly GCA_034769895.1 of Magicicada septendecula. Classification (NCBI taxonomy): domain Eukaryota; kingdom Metazoa; phylum Arthropoda; class Insecta; order Hemiptera; family Cicadidae; genus Magicicada; species Magicicada septendecula. The sequence goes on along the minus strand of CM068375.1, from coordinate 424,825,670 downwards.
TGTAAGGTAAATCTATAATTTACAACCAAAATTATTCTTCAAATAATTTGGTTAAAGTTGTGATAAATTAAAACATAACAAAGTTGAGACCCGGATCCGAGGTACTTAAAACAATGTCTAGATGAATACTTTTGAGATAAAAGGAATAAGACATTAATATTTTTAAAACATTAACAGCAGAATTTACTAGAGTAATTCTTTTAAAAGTAAAGTAAACTATGAGATTTCAATATAATAATAAAGAGATGTTTTTGCTAACACCCAGCGAGTGAATAAATTTATGCAATCCTTGAATAATTCCTATGTAATAATGTGTTATAATTTGTTAGTAAGTAAGGTTTACTAACAACGGCAGCTAGTTTAATTAACAGGTAACGAATTGAATTACTCCCCGATGTTTGTAAGGTCGTAACAAGCTTTTACGGTACCAAAATTGCGCCACTCTGCTATGGTGTAAATAATAATTAATTGTGTATTGTGTTGTTGTTTTAATAGTTAATTGTTTACAGAGTGTCACACAAGATTGCGCCACTCTGCTCTGCTTTATAAAAAAGAAATAATTGTGTACATTGTTATAATTCATTAACAGTAACTTTGAAGGTTACATAAATTTATTCATTCTGAAATCGGGAACAAATAAATGAGTAAAGTTTTAATTAAGATATAATAATATTAGTATTGGCACATTGCCGTAATAAACAAGTCATCGCTAGTAAATATTCCATTTTAAACCTGCCGGTATTGACAAGCTGTTTCATGTTAAAAGCGTGTCGAGAAATGTATACTCTCCCCTTGGTACGTACGCATCTCATACAAAACTTCCCTCGCGGACATAAAAGACATTCCTAAACACGATAATTTCCTGTTCTGAATTGTCCTCAGAGCAATTGTCTGAATCACCCTACTTGTTAAACCTCCCTATGCAAACAATAAGACTCCCCCAATCAGCTGGCCCTTTGTGCTATTGTTAAAGCAATCAACTCTTCGTATGTGAAATTTCTCTCCACTATAAAATGATGTTAGCGTTTGTTTTGACTGATTATATATGACAGTACAGAAAACTGAATTGTTGTGAGATAAATTTAATTTGATTAATTAGTATAAGATTCTATATATGTAATAAGAGATATATTTGCGTGTTTAAATGAATTCAAATTTTATAAGTGTTTGAAATAAAATAAATAATAAGTACTTTAAATAAAAAAGATTTAATAATAGCTTAAATAAAAATAATGTGTAATAAACATGTAAAGTGTAGAAGTAAAATGAGTAAAGAGAAAGTAATAATAAAAGTACATTTTAATCGTGTAAACACCCAGTCGTGGCCTGTTCAAAATAATTCCCCCATCTTGCTAGTAATAGACAAACTCGTTCGTACAGGAAATATTGTAGTAAGCCATCCCCTATTGTTATAAATGACAGCATCGCTAAACAATGAACAACACCCCAGTGTATAATACAATGCGTCCAGTGTGAAGTGTTTGACCCCTCTTAGATTGTAACTGCCAATTTTTTAAAAGTAAATAAAGATTCCCCTTTGTGAAATTCTGCGTATCTCAGTATAATAAGAAAATAGTGTTAAGATAGGATCTAAGGTCAAGTATGGGATTGACTTTCGATTACTGTAGTCGAATTAACAGATATAGGGATAATTACGTAACACAGTCACAATGGCGCCGCACTGAAAAAGTTCTTTACAAGGGTTAAAGAAAGCGCAGAAAGCTAACCAATATAGTTAGAGTATGCAATGTAATCAGTCGGGCCAAGGTATTGTGAAGTTACGGAAACTAAGAGTAATACATAGATAAATAAGTAACAGCTACTTTTATGTAAATAATAGTAAGGTAGATGTGAAGAAACGAGAGAAAGGGAAGTTCACGGAAGATAAAAAAGTAATTGTGTTTATTAGATTTTCTATTGTTACCCCCACCGCCCCGTCTTCTACGTTAGGTGCAGAAGGATGTGACGAAAAGTATTATCCACCCCTTACCTATACCTAGATTCCTCCATCAACTTGAAATTATCCCGTACCAACATGCAAAGAACGGTCTTATTTAGCTAATAATAATAATTAAATTAATTAAATAAAATACGTACTAAATAAATAAGGAAATTCCTAATTCATAACCAAAAAGTAACGTAAGGTATTACGATTTAATTAATGAATAATTAATACCACTTAAAAGAACGAACTATTTTCTCAGTGCGTAAAACCGCGCCAGCTTACAAACCCCTCGCCACTAAACTATGCCCACATTCGCTGGAGAAACTTCGACATGTAAAGCTGTCCGTTCTGTGTTGTCCATATACACGTAGGTGTATACCGTTAAAAGATTCTATCCAGTTTGTGGTGATATCGTTTTGATCAATGTAGCGTGGAAATAATAAAAAAATATATAATGTAGTGTGTGAAGAGTTAATAAAAAAAAAGAAAGGAGAACTTAGCCGACACATCTCTTAAAAATAAAACTGTAAGTGGTAAGATATGTTACTTACCAGATTTTAGTACTGCAAAAATAAGAACTGTAATTAAGGTGTAGAATGTGAACAACTGACTCCACAAGTGGAAAACTCAAACAACAACAGTATGAACTTCTAGTACAAAATCCGATCGTCTAGTACGAGACTACTAGATACAATCAACCTAATGGAGCATCAAGAGGAACCGTGTATTGCACCCTAGAAGACGACAGAAGATGACCATCATGGACCCCACAGCAACCTCATGTTAAATTCAGGTGATATCTAAACATAACATTTGTAAAAATTTGTTTCAACAAGAGAAGTGACAGAAGAACAATAAAGAAGTTTGATAATTTAAAGAATAAATTATAAGATTTGTAATTTCTGTAATGAAGTAGTAGTAACATCACGATATCTAAATGTAAGGTAATTCTATATTTTACAACCAAAATTATTCTTCAAATAATTTGGTTAAAGTTGTGATAAAATTAAAACATGACAAAGTTGAGACCCGGATCCGAGGTACTAAAACAATATCTAGATGAATACTTTTGAGATAAAAGGAATAAGACATTAATATTTTTAAAACATTAAATGCAGAATTTACTAGAGTAATTCTTTTAAAAGTAAAGTAAACTATGAGATTTCAATATAATAATAAAGAGATGTTTTTGCTAACACACAGCGAGTGAACAAATTTACGCAATCCTTGACTAATTCCTATGTAATAATGTGTTATAATTTGTTAGTAAGTAAGGTTTACTAACAACGGCAGCTAGTTTAATTAACAGGTAACGAATTGAACTGGTTCCCGACTTTTGTAATGTCTTAACAAGGGAGAAGTCACAACTTCATTCTAAGGTAAGCGTTTCTGTTTTCCTTTCTTGTTCACTAAAGAGGTTAGGTTACACGTGGTACACTGTGAGCTTTAAGAATTTAATATTATAATTAAATGTTTTTTCACTGGGATATACTTTGTAATATTTAAATATTATCTTCTTAACTTTGTAGATAATGGTAATAATATAGAAATTTCATCTAATATGACAATAATAGCAAATTCTTATTCTATATTTTGATCTTCTATAGTATATTTACTGTGTCAATACTTTTATCTTCTTCCACTTTAAATATTACTCAAATCATTTTAAGTCCACAGAGGGTTAAATAATGTAGCCTATATCTAAATTTTGAATAAAATTTGGGATACCATTTTCTTACAATAATGTATTCTTTCAGTGTTCATTCCATTCAAAGATTTCACCATGCCTCGACATTGCAGGGTCTATGGCTGTCGATCAAATTATGATGGACCACCTGTTTTTACATTTTCATTACCAAAAGATAAAACACTGAAATCACAGTGGTTAAGGAAAATTCCAACAGATCTTTCAAAATTGAAGCATCCGATTATATGTGTAAAACATTTTCGTGAAGAAGATGTGATACTGACAGATACTGTACCTGTAAAAGGTGTATTAAAGACTTTCCCTAGGAAACTACCAAAGATTAAAGAAGGGTCTTTGCCATGTATTTTTCCAAATGCTCCACATTATTTAAGTACAACTCAACGTACTTCACGTCGCTTGATTGATGCAGAAATTGAAAGTGTTGAAGCTGCTATAAAACACAGTTTAATAAGTCATGAAGCATATTTGCAAAAGGATACTATTAGTAGCATAGATGATGTTTATAAATTCCTTAATAACAAAAGAGATCTTTTTAAAAAATGGGTATTAATAAAATGTGGCAATAAAGTTTTAATATGCCTACCGTCAATTAAAGATGATATTCCAAATGTTGAGGCAAATATCACAGTTTATGAAAATTTGGAGTCTTCAGCTTTTTTGGGAAAAGTTAAACTAACTAAGTTTCCCTTCAGTAAAGCCAAATTAGATGAACTGAAATCATTTAATATCTTAGAGCAATTTTTATATTTTATTGAACAAGAGGTGGATAATAAATTAAGTTCTAAATATTTCAATGAATCTGTAATTGATCATGCTGTAGAACTGCTGGAAAAATAGTCCTGGTTTTGCAGAGAAAGAAAATTAAATTTTATTATTGAGCAATTACACAAGTAATACAATACACAAGTACAAGTATCTACAAGTGCCTAGAAATAACGCTAAATATAACAACGAAACAATGCTGTTTTCATCTACAATTTATGTGCTTTCCCCATCAGCATATTATGCATTACGGAAATGTGGTTTTTTATTGTTACTTCACCCGAGAAATTTACAGAAACTAAGTTGTAATTTTTCACTTAAAAACAGTAGTGTTACTGGTAGCATTGATTATTTAAAAACACGTGTAAGCTTTTTGCAACCACATGAAATTTTGGTTTGTTTAAATATAGATGAAATTTATATGCAGCCACGTATTTGTTTTAAAGGTGGGTCTATACATGGCACAAGTGTTTTTTATCCTGATAAAACAGCTAAAACAGCCCAAGTTTTTATGTTATCATCAGTCTTTTCTAAGTAAAGGGATGTTGTCTGCATAGCTCCTGTATTAAATTTAACAAGTATTCAGTTGCATGATATGATATTAAATATTCTTAAAAAAGTCGAAAACCTTGGTTTTAAAGTTCTGCCGATGATTTCTGACAATAATTCTGTAAACAGGAAAGCATTTGAATTATTTACCACCAATAAAAGTTTAAAAGCCCACATTCAACAAGAAATAACTGGCAAAGCAAAAAAAAATGATGATGGTTCTTTGTGTTTCACTGATACGGACAATGATAATATTCTTTTTACAGCAAAATATAGACATCTTGAGAAGCTGTATGAAACTGAAAAAAACTCTTTAGCAAAGTTTGGCCACCTGTTATCGTATAAAGTATTGTACCCATCATCAATCCAAAAATAAAATGTTAAATTAGCTTTAAAGTTAATGAAAGAAAAAAATGTTGCTGCTTTAAAACATGTGTCTAAAAATCATCCTGATTTATTTCGTGGGGTTAATGAGACGATTAAATTTATGGAAATAATTATTAATTGGTGGAAAATCGTAGATGTGAAAAGTGTGTTTGAAGGGGAGAGATTTAATTATGCTTTTAGAGAAGCAATCAAGCCTGAAAAAACTTTCAAATTGATTTCTTAAAAAAAATGTGCTTATGGCTTAAAAAATGGAGATTATCTGTGCAGTCTTCAAAAGCGTTATCACCTCAAACATTTCAGTCACTTATCATAACTAATGAAGCATTTATGGAATTAATACCATATGTCTTTAGAACTTATGGCAGCAGCTATATCTTGCTCAGCAAATTTCAAAATGGCAGTTTGGAAAGCAGATTTAGCACATATCGGCAACTGAGTGGTTCCAATTATTACATTAGATAAACTGAAATTTTAGAAAATGAAAAAAGTAAGGTTTACGAATACTGTAATATTATCTTCTGAACAAGTAAATGTTTCTCTGAAAACTCTAATACCATCTTCTGAAAATCACTATGATATTGATACACATGAATTTTCTGAAATAGTTGACGAAACATTCTGTTTTGAACTGATACCAAAAACTATATTGCCTGTATTAGTATATATTGGGGGGTTCACAACATATAGAGTTTTGAAGACAAATAAGTGTGAATTATGTACGAATTGGATGGAGTGTAATAAGGAATTGAATGTAGAAGATGAAATAAATGATTTCACCCTAGATATGGAAAGAGGCAAGTTAAAAATTCCAAAAAAATATGCCATAGATGCTATTGGCATTGTTTGGCATGTTATAAATAAAATTTTTTATAAATTTCTGGCATCTTTTATGCAAATGAACCACCAGTTGTGTCTTTTGAATAAAATTAGTTTAATATTACTAAGTAGAGAGTCTGAGAACTTCCCATTTAAAGACTCGTGTTTATGCAATCAAACACTCTTGTCAAAACTGGAATGTATAGTTTTAATTGCTTCAAAAATTTTTATAAATAATGTAGTAAAACCTTTGAATGATAAGCAAAAAAATGTACCGTCTGCCTAGTGGCAAAAGCTAAAGAGCATGATAATGTCTTTCGGCCGCCAGCTAAACGCAACATTATTATGGTTACTGACTGACTGATTGTTTCCTTTCTGCAAATGTTCGGGATACAAATATGCCATTTGTGTCCACATACAAATACGTAGCACGTGAAATGATTATATTGCTAAAAATATGTTAACACTTCGTTAAAAGCGTTTTTTCCACTCAGTTATTTTGAGAGTAAATGAAATATGTATCTATTAATAAACAACAATAGACGGAGGAAACCCGAATTTTGGATTGTGTATTCATTGGGTTGAAGAAACCACGAACACAAATCCACGTGTTCCTTGTGGGATAGGTACGCAGATGTGGGTAATAAAGTCCATTAACACTGCTTTCTGTGTACGTTCCACTTTTTCCAGCGTACGCGTATGTTAGAAATAGTTTCTAATTAAAGTTTTCGTTTCAAGTCAGCAACATATTGTAAGAGACGAACGGTAATTGTACTGAATTTTGCGTAGTTACATAATCCACGGCGTCCACATTTAGGTAGTATATTTATACAGCAGTGATTCAGTAAAAAAAAGTAGCGGTGCCGCGACCGAATTTGTTTTGTTTACAATCAAACGAACTCGCAGTGAAAACAACTCCGCGACCGCCTTACTACTACTTAGCGTGATGCGTTACAGTTTACAGCGTTACAGAAATTTTCAAATGATGGCCAGCCAAAAGACATTATCATGTCAATATGACAACCAAAATGATACGCGTAAAGTAAAAAAACTTTGTAAGTAGTCACTGAAGTAATGGATTTTTACAGAAATGGATGTTTACATGTTAATCTCATAAAATTGAATACATTATTTGTATGTTAATTTTTCTGTTAATATTTGTATGTTTTGACATGATAATGTCTTATGGCTGGCCATCATTTGGAAATTTCTGTAACGCATCACGCTGCATGACGTCATCATTTACCAGCCGGTAATCGTTAACTAAAACCGCGACCGCTAACGTGCTAACGTCCGTCGCAGATTAAAGACCTAACAAGCAAACAACACTGCATAGCTGTAGATAGGTATGTAACCAATCAGTCAGTCAGTAACCATAATAATGTTGCGTTTAGCTGGCGGCTGAAAGACATTATCATGCTCTTAAGCTTTTACCATTTGGTAAACGGTACTTGACATTTTTGACATGATAATGTCTTTTGGCTGGCCATCATTTGAAAATTTCTGTAACGCTGTAAACTGTAACGCATCACGCTGCATGACGACAGGCGCCATGGGTCTGTTTTTTTTTTTGGCCCAAATTATGATTCAGACTGTTGGTTATTTTGCCACATTACGGTCAATAATTATATTACAATATACTTAATAATATACTATAATTATATTAATAATAATATTACAATTATTGTAATCTTCGACGCGTTTGTAATTACACGGTCGTGTTTTCTTTGTTTTGTTTAGCACAATTTACCAGCCGAGAATCGTTAACTCAAACCGCGACCGCTAATATGAAATTAAAATAGAGTAAAACATATGTAACTATGGTATATAGTAACCATAACGTAGCGACTGACTAAAACAGTGTTCGACAATGGATAGATAGATAATAAATTAATCTATTAATAGATAGATTATTTTATCTATCTATTATCTATTAAAAAATAGATTGTTTCCTTTCTGCAAATGTTGCGTTTAGCTGGCGGCCGAAAGACATTATCATGCACTTTAGCTTTTGCCACTAGGCAGACGGTACTTGATTTTTTTTCCAGAATTAATAAATTGAATATAAAAATTAAACATTAGTATTCATTTATTAACAAGACACAAGACAATAAAAGAAACGTAACAAAATATGTAATTTTGTTGAGTTAGAGTGAAAGGAGCTGCAATCTTTTTTTCAAATTTTACGGAATATATTCTGAATAAAATTATATAAAACTTGGTTTGGCTTATTAAAAACGAAACAATGAATGTTTCAAAGCGAAATCTTATTCGTTTGTAATTCATTTGTCAGCCGACGCAAAAGACGATGAGAAAGCTCGCCTCGGTTGGTCACGTGATGTCTCTGTTATGACGTCGCGCCCGGGCCTGTCTTTCTCGTTGGCTGCGCTGAATACAATACGACAGTCACAACACGTAGGCCTACACTACCTTACCCACTCCGTAGTACCACCTACACATTCACCACTTCTACTCCTTACACTTTCCTTTTATTTTATTAAAAATTGAATTGTAAGAGAATTTTTTAATACAAAATATATAAATATTTTTATAAAATGATACAAAAATATTTTAATAAAATTATTATCAGGGAAAATGTTAGTTAGCTTTAAGTTTACTAAAAGAAATTTCTCATCATTTGGCCCCTTATAGACCAGATTTAAATTATTATTTTTATTTAAATCCTTAATGGTCTTACGAGAGATAAATTTCGAGAGAAATCGTTTGCGCAAATGAATTTTAAATTCTTCTAGTTTATAGGCATACATGCATTCTCCGGCTGATTGAATACAGCGATTGCACTAGCAATTTTAAGTTTTACTTATATAAATAAAAATGCAATTGAATTTAAATGGGCTCTGTATCTACCGATTTAATTCTCTGTTACAAATGTAAAATGAAGACAATGAAAATTTTCTCAAAGATAGTTTAGACTAATAATGGTTTATAGCTTATAGGATAACAGACAAGTGTTCAATCTGTAAAACTAGCAAAAGAAAATTTACTAAGAAATCCAAAAAAGAAACTAAACAGATTACTAAAAGAGAGCTATCTAAAGAAGACACTACAATTGATGCTAAAGAAATTCACGCTCCGGTTAGAAAGAATTTCCCTAAGAGGAAAATCTAACACTCGAAATAACGGCAGAATGATCGCATGAAAATGATCTTCGAATCCAATAAGGATTACAGGTGGATAGGTAGGGTAGCAGATGTCATTAAAGATTATAAGAATTCCATTTAAAGAATGATCGTCGTGAAACCTGCAGAAGTTCATGACGATAGGGAGAAAGAGTCTTTAATAAACTTCCAGAGAAAGTGATAAAGTCTAAGTCTAAAGTTGGCGACAGACTTCTTATTGCTACAACAATTACGTAATGCTCTCAAAAATGTGAGAGCATCATTGTACACGTTACTCGACTAACCGAGCGTGCGATGTCTCTGCCAAGGTCGTGCACTAGCGTTGCGTCCAGACTCTTCGAGCTCTCCTAACTATGCAAATTATGTCGGCATGCTGCCAGGAATATGGAAAATTATTCTGGATCTATATATGGATCCATATCTATAATTGGTTTAAAAGAGACGGCTTTTGGGATCTAAAGATCAACAAAAAGAAACACGTAAGCAAGAAGCAGATACAACGGAAGTTTTTTTGAAGCTATGAAAAACAGATGAATAGCATACTGCCGCAGAGTTGTGTCTCCTGCATGGTGACTTGGTGAATTACGGGGTGATCTCAATGGGGAAGAGGTAAGATTGCCTATAATAGAAAAATCTGTCTCTCAAATAAAGAACAAACAATGTCAACAAACATATGTGCAATATAAGACTTATCTGCAATTGCAAACATAAGAGAACAAAATAAATGTGAAGTCAAACAGAAGTTTAATGAAGAAAGTTGTGTTAGTGGTTATATCACAAACAGAAGTATCACTGTTGCACACCACTACAGAAAAATTATTCCGATTAGCGCTTTCAAGCTTGTCAGCTCATCGTCAGATCGGAATTATCACTGTGTGCAACAGTGATAATTTTGTTTGAAGTCAAACAGTTAATGAAAATACAACCATGCGTTTCAAAACTAGTTGCTGAACAGACTGTACTATGGTAAAACAGAAAAAACACAGAAAATAAGACAATAGATAAAGTCACTTTGCCTGTAATTTGGGCAGTTCAGGTCGAGGTCCCGTCATTTGATGGAAGCAGTCACTGGACAACGTATCTTCGGCAGTTTGAAGCCGCTGCATGCACAAATACTTGGACGGAGACTGACAAAGCCGTCTCACTATTTCTCGCTTTTAAAGGACCTGCCACAGAGCTACTACAAAAGGTCGCTTGATAGCCTGAACATTTATGACGAATTACGGTATAGTGATAAATATTGCGAGATGTTTACTACAGTCAGTTTGAGAACAAGGCAACAAGTTCCGGGGAGAGTCTGCAAGAGTTTGAAGCAAGCATCAACAAACTAATTAGACATTGTGTAAAGACAAATGAAGTGACTAGAAAACCCACTTTGGTCGTCGAGGAAAGGCTCTTGCTTGTTCTTGAAAATTCTTAAAAATACTAAAACATAATGTTAGTATGATCATCAGCCTTATTTTATCATAGATTTCCCCAATTTCGACAAAATTGAGTACCATATGCAACTTAGTTTTTGTCCTCGTTACAGCTAACTCTATTACCAAGCGTCTATGTTATGCACCTTTACGGTAATGCTTTGCACTTTTTCTGAGAATTCAAATTAACTTTCCTTGCAGTCATCACTACAAATTAGTGAAATCAACATGTTAATCCGTACTATTGTACTCAACGTGTCTGTTACTCACGGAACTAGGTACAGAAATTATTCTCCATTGCAACTGAATATTAAGTTCAAAATGTGCCTTAATATATTTTTGCTAGTTGAAAAGAAACAAAATCAAGGTAGATGTATTATTTTAGTAGAGAAATAATTTGTTTGACACAAAAACAGGATATTTAGTGATGCAATTTAGTCATTCATCTTATTTTTTTTCCTTGTTAACCATAAAGTATCTCCACCGAAGAGGAGATATCTCCAACCCCACGTGTTCTAGATATATGACATGATAACGCATTTCAGGAATTGATCAGATTCGTCACACACACAAACACACACGCACAAATGTTTACTGTAATGGGAGACAGGTTAAGGAAAGTATATAAGGTATACACATTATAAGAACTTATAAATTTCAACAGTTCAAATTTGAGTATACTAATAAGGATATGGTAAGTGTGCAAAATTTACAAACACGTCAATATGGAAGAGATGACAAATTATTTATTATACACACAAATATAGTTTTTTAAAGATGTATATTGTATTATAAATTGCCATGTATTGATAATAGAAACAATAGTTTGTATCCTTCTATAATATAAATCGATTTCACTTGGTTGCTGCAACGTCCTCCTCTCCTCTCGTCGCCCCGTCTTGGCGTCCTCTTCTTCAGCGTCACTCCTTTCTGGTGTCCTCTTCGTCTTGTCGTCCTCTTCTACGGCAGGCGGCTCCAGCAGCGATATTTCAATGAGTCTCGTTGTTATTATGTTTGACTGCTAACATTAATTAGTTTCTTCATAAATTTTACACTCACAATGATTATAAATTTCACTCGTACAATTTATTATTAACTTATACTTTATATTTTCTTAATCTCAGGATTAATATGGTATTAATTAATGCGGTGCATTTAATGTACACCTTCCACGATATCTTGAAGTGTCTTTAAATTCCCTAAGCGGATATCTTAACTTACACGAAAACAGCACTATATTACATTATAATTTGTATCTAAATATTTTACCCACTCGGTTCTTAACGCAAAACGTCGTTAAGAATTACCAAGGTTTATTTTATATATGATATTTCTATGATCGTAAGAGAACAACTCTCTTCACCGGGCACAACTTCCCCTTGCAGATGCTAAAGCAGAACTGTGACCATCCTAACTCTACAACGAATAAATCTTACTGAATTTAGCGTATTCTGATTGGCTAAGCCCAAGTCACATGATTGATGGAACAATCAGATATACGAATTTCCTGAAAAACTTTGTATAATTTAGCAAAGGTCTCCATGGAAATTATCTACAAATTTTATTACCCTATCATTGATAAGAGTTACAATTGAGTTTTTCTTCACTTAAAAAAAAACCCATATTTCTAAAATAGTTATGAATCTCAGAGTATACACAAATTGAAGCTATTTACCTAAATAATTCCTTGTCAAAGTTTCACGTCAATCGGTTTACTACCGCGGAAGATATCGCGATCACAAGTTATCACACCCGCACACGCGCACAAATTCACTCAAAAAGTACATGACCATATAGAACACCTTTTTATGAAGGGTTTGGTATACCCTACATGCTAATCCATTTCTAAATACAAAACTTACGGTTAAAAGACAAAATATTACATAAAACAAATTTAAACAAGAAAATGCTCGTCATCCATGTGCTCTGATACAAACAGCATAGCTTATCATTCTGTGTTCCGTTGCAAAATATTAAATGAAAATGTATTATTGTAAAGACAATTGAGGTTATATTTTATGTTATGTTTTATAGTGCTGGTGGTAGAGACTTATTCCAGCATTTCATGGACAAGAGAAATTTTACACAGAACCAAACGACAGGCAGAATGCAAACCGTAAGTGACATATTTGATGTAATCTGTTCTTTATACAAATCAAGTATTTAGCAGCATGCATGAAGACAAATTGAAGATATGTGAATAATACTCACAGGTACACAGGACACTCGGTTCAAGATACTCACAGATACTGATCAATACAAACATTTATCATCAACAATAAAACAATAACATATCGACAATAAATAATTCATTTACTTTACATCTTTTATTCATGTACTGTCAAGAAATATGTAACAGGACTTTGTACATTTTCATATTCAAATTTTATTTGTGACTGTGTGTTATGAAAGAGACCATATTGTCCACGGTGCTTGTTTGTGTTCTGAGCCATGATGTTGTCCATGGTGAGAATGTGTTATTACTGAATTTTCATTAGGTTTAAGAACACAGGTGTAAGATAGGTTTAAGACAGAGTACTGCTCAAATTATTTCTCTCATAGGTATTATATTAAAGATTTCAGTTGTCCATAGCTTTCCGTATGAGGTCCACTGAATTCATTTCTCCTGGTTTCAACTAGAATGTAATTTTTATTCTGGTCAACATTCTTCTGGCATCCTTGAAACTTTCTAATTAAAGTTTTAATTATGTAGAAAACTAAAATTAGTTAACTATCACCTTTTTTCGAAAAAAAGATATTCATAAATACAGATTGACTGCGAGAAGCCAAAGATCCCTTATAGAATATATTATCGCAAATGATAAAATTAAAAACTTTGTTTAAAACGTAAGAGTTTATAGAGACAGCGACTTAAATACAGACTACTACCTACTGGTAGCCACAAACACATCGTTAGCAAGATGGAGAAAACAAAAACGAAAAGAACATCTGAAAATCAAGAAGTATTTAAAATATATCTACTTTGAGAAGAAAGCGTGAAATATCTTTACCGAAACAGATTAGCTGAGCATCTAATACAAGTGCTAATTAGTAATGACATTGATAAAGAGTGGAATAATATAAGAACCTGTATTGAGAAATCAGCAATAGAAGCAATACGAAAGAAGAAAAGGATAAGAAATAAAAAAGGCCTAAAGGTATGGAACGAGGAAGTACAGATAGCTATTAATGAAAAACAGAAAGCATATATAGAGTTTGGACAGAAAAACACTTAACAAGCGAGAGATCTGTATACATACAAGAGAAATTATGCCAAACAATTGACCCGGTAAATTTATCTCTGATATCGAACACAATGTACACGGAAGACAGTCATTCGCATATAAAGTTATGAGGCATTTAAACAGAACAGAAAAAGATGTGCCAAAACTTAATATCATTAAAGAAGATCAGTGGATTGGACATTACAATGGGCTGTGGTGTAAAGAAGAAGGAGAACAAAATAATAACCCAAACCTTAATGACGAAGGAGAAATCATGAACGTTGATGAGATATCAATCAATGAATTACAAGATGCACTAAAAGCAACTAAAGACGTGCGAAATGAACTAAATGTATATGCACTAAATGAAAAAAAAACTGAATATAAAGAAAGATGGAAACATCATGTAAACAGAATGGGAAATGGGAGAATACCCAAAAAGATACTTAACTACAACCCAAGAGCGAAAAGAGATATAGGACGACCACAAAAACAGTGGTCGTAAGTTTGTGAGGACGGAACAGGCAAATGCCTAATCCTTGTAGTGCAGAAGATAAAGACTAAAATTAATATTTTAATATTATAATATTAATAAATATTAGAAATAAATATAATGATACACACACACACACACACAAATACAAGCGTGCTGTATATTGTACTGCTGAAAATTAACAACAAGTCATAATAACTGTTTAAAAGAAGTAAATGTTGTAAACAATTTTACGTTTCTAAATCGACCATAGTCCATATTATAAAGTTTGATAACGGTCTGAACCTTTTAGTAGTAAATATGTTGGTCCGAAATCCTTATAAATATGTTGAAAAAATAATATGAAGAAGAATGAATATGTAAAGAAATTATAATAAACTAACTTAAATTATGTATGTAATGTGTATATTCTAAAAAAATACATAAATCACAATTTATTAGATATTAAACATTTTAAAGAAATAGAAAGTAAATTAAGACAGAATAATCAAGGTACCACAGGCATTATGTAATATTTGGTAATATAATAAAGTTCCATAAGTAATTAATGGTTGTAAAATGTCCAAACACGTGTAAATAATGTAAAAAGATATTTAGATAAGCTATACACTGGGCATAAAAGACTTAGTGATTGAACAAAATTAAAATATTTGGTGTTATAGTGCAATACTATGTAAAATGAAGAATAAGAAGTAGGCCAACTACTTCATAACAACAATACAATTTCAAGAACACTATTCTAACTTGAATCTTTACTGAGATTACTTCAAACAAGGATCATGTTGCCATAAATTGAGAAAAAAACAATTTCCACTTTTAATAGTGTTTAAAAAAACAGTAAAACATAAAACATAATCAAATAAATAAATAAATGAAGTAAGAAGGTACAAGGGGAGACATACAAATGTGTAAAAACAATTACAAAAAAGAAAAGAGTAAGGGTCAGTAAAACAAGATTAAACAACTACAAACCAGGTAACAAATAATAAAAATATGTAAGTAAACACTGAAGTGAAAAATATACAAACCATAAGCTTGTAACCATAAACTTGACACCATACACTTCACTCGTGTAAAATAACCAGAAGCGGCTTGTGACAGAAACATTTGTGTTGTTCTTAATGTCGTTAACAACAGTCTACTACATACAAAGTTTATAGGTATATTATTTAACATGTATGCAATCATTAGATATTTGTCCTTATTGTTTATATTTTTTAATGTAAAAGAGACAGTCACATTCAATGTGTCCAGGGAAATATTTGCACACATTATAATCGCATATAAATCCAAAGTGTATTACGTACTTAACAAAATATATTAAATATTTAATTATAAAGGTTTTTGTTTATACACAAAATCAACTGCCTGTCTTTCAGTGACATGAAATTTTTGATAACATTTTCATTAAAATTACTTATGTTGTGGATTGTGTCTTTATTCACTGATATTACTGCTTGAGTATAGGCGTGTAGACAATCTTCATTCATCGTATTCCTTAAAAATTCTTTAATTCTTATAAGGGTAGAAAAATATTGTTCTGATTTTAGTTTTTAAGGACTTTTTAATATTTCAAATCTTTATATATTTATATTACATATTATATAATTATTTCAACTCATTTTTTTCTTATTAAGAGCCGTAATCTTTTTATAATATATATATATTTACTAGTTAATTTTGTAGAAAAATGTAGTAAAATCTTTACAGTCAACAGAAAATAGTATAAGCATATTTCTGATTACAGTATAGTATAGTACACTGTCTGAATTTTCTCACATTTTTGTAAAGCTTGTATTCTTTTTCAATATTCACACAATATGAATACGACATTCACAGACAATATGTGTTTACACAATGAGTCTCACAGCTAACTGAATAGTCCACGTCGAAATGCCTCATCTCGTTGGATATGTTACAGACTTACAATTCAGTTGCACAATGGTCGGATATACGTTTTGGACTTATCACAGATATGCTTTCAACTGACTGTGTTAAATATAGTAATACAGAAATTATGTATGTGTCTTTAAACAATTGTATCATTTATTATTGTATCTCTGTTATTGTATTTTAAATTATTATATCTTTTATGATTTGATTTTTGTGCTAGTGATGAGTTTAAATGTACATCTGGGGAATGCATTGATATTGTTTATATATGTGATGGAACCAAGAAATGTGCAGATGGATCTGATGAGACTGAAAGAAGTTGCAAACAACTGAATATTACAGAGTAAGCTTGACATAAATTCTGTTAATTCCAAAATATACTGAGGTATTAGTTTGTCTTTCAACTATTATTTACTAGAATATTTACTTTGTTTAATAATTGGATGTATAAAATATTAAGATCTACATCCAACTTTAATAAACAAGAGTGTGTGTGGGTGAGTAAGTGAGTGAGACAAGGCACAGTTTATTCTTCGGTTTGTTGTCCACAGTACCGGATTTACCAGGAGCTCAGATGGGGCTGCAAGCTACAGATATTAACATGATAATGTTTTATGCTAGTGGTCATTCCACAAAATGCGTGATGCGTCATCGAAAAATGTAACGCTTCCACACTTTCGATTCCCCACAGTCTAGAAAACTTTTGTTTACAAAACATTATCATGCTTCGATGTTTCGGTTTCGTCGAAATTCTTTATGCGAGCGCGCGCGTGTGTGTGTGTAGGGGAGAGAGAGAGAGAGAGTGAGAGAGAGAGAAAGTGAGAGAGAGAGAGATTTTTTGTTCTTTTTAACAGAAGTGTTTTTTTGTAAGCATAAAAGGCACTTTGATTTATATAAGTACGGTTTTTTTTAAATTAAATGATCAGTTTTTGTTAATAATACATGTGGAAGATAGTTGTTATTTAAATATTGTGTGCTTATTTTTAAGGCATTGGGATCCTTGAAAATTAATAATTAATTCTATATTAATTCCATTAAGCTACATAGTCACTGAATATTATTTTACCATTAGCTTGTTGAATCTTTATTCAAACAATAAAAAAATCTTGATCTACTTTTTCAATTTTATAAAAATTATAAGAAAGAAATTAAAGTTATACCTAGACAATAAAATATAAATTTTTTATGTTAAATTTCTAAATAAGCTTAGTTAGGCTTAAGTTACTCTACTTAAAAAATAAATTCATTTCCTCAATTCTTTTGCATGGTTCTTAATATTTTGAAAAATTGTGCTAAATGAAGGGACGCTTTCTTATAGTAGCCTACTGGTTTTAAATTTAATAGTATTCATCTGACATCAAATTACTTCTGCAGTTCATATTGTTACGATGGTCTAGTGATCATCGTATGGTACAGTGGAAAACAATGAAGCAATGGTACAAGACACCAATGAAGTCATTAATAACCGGCTTTAATTATCACAATTTGTAAACTAAAACAGTTTGTAATCAACAAGATCATATCTTACAAAAAATAAAATAAAAATTGTTCACACAATAAAAATGTCAACTAATATAAAACACAATTGTATTACAATTGTCCTGCAAATTATAAAAGGCATAGCACTTTGCCACAATACTTCGAACCGCACTAGAAGAAATCGCCACAAAATTGAACTAAGCGCCGCTGTGGCCTGTGGCCTGGGTAGCTGGAATGACGCAACAAAGATCCGGTGCTTCGGATACTTCCAAATTACCAGAGGAACTGCAGGAATTATTGAACAAATCTTCTAACGACCTCTCAAATGGTGAGGTAAAGAACTCAGACAGCTTTACATGAATTCAAGATTGTTTTGCAGTTCAGGGACAGTCATTGGGAAGAACCTCTCTTGTACAACATCGCATCAATACCGGGGACACAACACCGATACGCCAAACTCCTCGAAGGCCTTCATTAGGTAAGCAAGAGGAAATTTCTTGGTTAGTACAGGACATGTTGACAGAAGGAGTAATCGAGCCTTCGTGAAGTGCTTGGTCTTCTCCGGTAGTGCTGGTAGGAAAGAACGATGGTAGATTACGTTTTTGCATAGACTATCGGAGGCTGAATGACGTGATAAAGAAATATTGCTATCCATTACCTTGCGTTGACGATACACTCGATACGTTGTCCGGAGCACAGTGGTTTTCCACATTGGACATGAAGGGTGGATATTGGGAAGTCGGTCTTCATCAAGAAGACAAGGAAAAGAATGCTTTCTCGACCCCAAGTGGCTTATTCCAATTTAACGTCATGCCATTTGGACTCTGAAATGCACCAGCAACATTTTAAAGATTGATGGACCTGGTACGCTAAGGCCTGACGTGGAAAACTTGCCTTGTTTATTTAGACGATGTCATAGTCATTGGGAAGACTTTCAAAGACCATTTGGAAAATTAGAATTCACGGTGCCCAACTGAAGCTGAGCCCTAAGAAGTTTTCTCTATTCTAGAAGAAGGTACAGAATCTGGGCCATCTGGTATCGGCAGCGGGTGTTAGCATGGATCCTAATGAAGTAGACACCGTAAGAGACTGGCCAGTACCGAAGAGTAAACACGAAGTTCGGAGTTCCCAGGAGTTATGCTCATATTACAGACGTTTTTTGAAAGGCTACGCTACTATTGCTCTACATCCTCAGCCGGACGGAATGGTTACGAGATTCAATAGGACACTGAAACAACACCTTTCGAAGGTTGTTGACGAGAACCAAACAGACTGTGACCAACGTATTCCACTATTTCTCATGGGGTATACGTCATCAGTACACGACACAACCGGCATGACTCCAGAAAAATTGGTGTTTGGGCGGGAGATTCGTCTTCCTGGGGACTTACTGTTCGGATCACCTGAGACTCAGCCCAAAAGAGCCACAGGACTATTCCCCGCAATTGGAAAACCAACTGCGAAAATGAATTTCTTGGTAAGAGGACGGCTGAAGATTGCCAGTGATTAAATGAAAACTCGGTTGACATTCGCAGCAATAGTGTGGGTTTCCAAAAAGGAGATCAGGTCTGGTTGTTCAACCCAAAGCGCCGTCGTGGTTGCTCACCTAAGCTTCAGTCTAACTGGGAAGGACCCTATAGTGTAAAAAAAAATAAACAACGATGTTGTTTATTGGATTCAACAGGAAGAACAGCGAAACTTCAAGGTTGTCCACCTAGATCGCCTGGCTAAGTATTACTTCAGAGACGGTTTGCCAGTTCGGGAAGAAAAACGTAAGAAGCGGGCAGTGTTACGACATTACAGAGCAATCTATGTGTTTCCTGTAATGTTCCAGAAGAGTCCAGCTATAATGTTGTGTGCGTATGTGATGTCAACATGCTCTCGCAAGACTTTGCTAGACAGAAGCCATGCGCACTGTGTCAAGGCCGCAATCAGTTACGTCATAGTGTAGAGCTAATACGTAGTATGTGGAATAATCTAGATTTTCGGCGGGGTATAAATACAAGTACTCAGGGACGCTCAGTTCAGTTTATTATCGGGCGATTACAAGTGATTACTCTGTGCGTTCAAGTGGTTATTGTGGCGAAGTGTTGTGTTTTATAATCGGGCGGTATAATTGTAATACAATTGTGTTTTATATTAGTTGAAATTTTATTGCATGTGAACAATTTTTATTTGATTTGTTGTAAGACACTATGTTGTTAATTACAAACTGTTTAACTGTGATAATTAAAGCTGGTGATTAGTGACTTAATTGGTGTCTTGTATTTTGCTTCCCACTGTACCATACGACAATCAAGGAGACCGTCGAACAATATAATCTGTTTGTTTCTATGTTGGCTGTGCTCTCTTTGAGTAAAAAGTATTGTTATGACAGTAACAGCGATTGTCATGTTGTACAGAATACTGTAAGTGACACCAATAAAGTCACTAATTACAAATTTTAATTGGACACAAATATCACAACTCAACAAAGGCACTCTCACACAATGATTCAAGTCAAATTTGTCTAACAAACAACAATAAATGTCACCTTATCTCAGTTTTGCAGTAGGTAGCACAATAATCACTTCTCATTAAACCGCCAAAATAATTTTGAACAACAATCTAATATTACCAGGTCTAAATAAACTAAACTGACCACCACTGAATGCTTATATTTATACTCTGCTGAGATTCCAGAATAATCTGTCACTTTCCAGATGACATGATGAGCAAGCTGTGTATTACAGGTGCTATAGGATGTGTTAGAAACTGTGACAGTGTCTGGCTTTAAATGCATTGTGCAGGCCACTGTGGTCTGGAACAGCCTCAATTGTTGACGCATGAAGTGTCACGTAATTGTCTGTCATTTCAACATAGTAGTACCGGTATAGTCATTCAGTCTTTGACTGTGTGCTTAATGCTTTAGTTAATGTTTGTGCACTTTCAAGCCTTACTACGCTACTTTCTAGTACATTCTGCAATAATATTCCACTGTGTTGTGTTGATACACATGTGGGTTTTAACTGTTGTTTATTTTTTTTAAATCTGTGTATTATTATTAGTGAAAAAACTTGTTTTCCATTGTAAAAATGTATCAACATGCTCAGAATAAATTTGTTGTAAAAACTCATGCCTAAAATTAGACTGCTGTATACCTTACCACCTGTTCCTATTCCAAATAGTTCACCCTAAAATCTGAGTTATCAGGAAAGACTGCTAGCTGGATTGGCGTGCCATTGTTAGTAAGGTATTTTCCAAAATCTGCAAGGATGCAGAATCTCGCTGCATCTATCATTAGTCATTCTGTTTAATGATAATGAGATGAAAAGAGTGAACTCAGCAGTTTTGGCTACCCATACTATTTACAGGATCTGTTGCTACCAGAGATTACAAAGAAACTGCCAACTGACTAGAAACAGCAGACTTCAACAACATCCACAATGAAACAGCTGACTACTGAGAGAAAATGTTCGTAATTCAGAAACAAGCCAAATGAATATCTGCAAGTATATTTCCATTGTGGTGGCTAAGCCATGTGACACCTCCATTCTAGGGTAAATCACCTTGGCTGTGAAATGTCTGTGTTAAGGTTGGCTATGTGTATGTTAAGTTATACTTAACTCCAGTATGTTATACTCCAGACTGTTATAGTACTTGTAATTACGCAAATTATGCTGGCACGCCACCAGAAGAATGGAAAATTATTGTGGAACATCTACGGGCTATATATAACAACAGCAGCTGGCTTAGTTACATCTGGTGAAAACATAGTGTGTGGATCAAGTGATAGTGTAAAGTGATTACTGTGTTATAATTAGTGCGTAACTCTTAATAGTTGACACTATTATTGTGTGTGGACAAATTTAACTTGAATTACTGTATAAGAGTATCTTCTTGATTTCAAATCGTTATTTTGTGACTCATTAAAGCCAGTAATTAGTGATTTCATTGGTATCTGTATTTGGTTTCCACTGTACCATACAACAATAGGTGAGACCATCGTTACAATATTATACACAATGGTGTACTATACGACAAGTTTGTGTAGCTTTTCCCACCACGAGCAATTAACATTGTAGAACTTTTGCTACTGCTAAATCCAGAAAAGGAAAATGTAGTCATAAAAGTATGCCTGGATGTCTGTCAATGAGAACTAATTCTACAGTCATATTATTATCATTATTAATGATTCTGTGAGCCCATTTCTTAAAATAAAAATGGAAGTACCAGAATGTGGAATATTAATGCTAAGAAAGCTCCAAACACTACGAAATAATAAATTTTAAGTAGCAGCTTATAACATATGAAAGCATTCCTTAGTGCTTGTGTCAACAATAAAAAGCTCCTTATGAATCTGGAAAATTTAAGATTTCTACTACATATTTTCAGAAGACTACTTGATGGTGAAATCAAGATTTCAATGTGTATTAACTTTAATAACTTGATATCAATTTAATATGATATTAGTAACTTGTTAAAGTTTTAATTGACTAAACACATAACGATATGTAAAAAAATCTTTATGTGATATCTGTTTTAACTAGTAATTTCTTTTGGATATCAATAAGATTATATTAGAAAGTAGATTAGTATTATATTACTAGATTTTGTTAGTATATTACTTGTCATATTCAGAGATTAGAATTAACACAGGCATCGAGAGAGAGAAAGGGACAGAGAGAGTGAATGTGTGTGTGTGTGTGTGCGTGGGTGTGGGTGGGTGGTTGGTTGTGCACATGCGTGCGCAGTCACATGTATCGGTGAATGTGTGAGCATGCATACATATGCCTCTGTATGTTTGTGTGAAAGCCTGTGTACATTCATAACTTGATAGTGATTAATGATTAGATAGAATTATGGATATTAGTTTAAATACACATTTAACAACTGGATAATTACTTTTAAACTTTTGTTTAGTTCTCCATCCCCCCCAGAAGGAGGCTGTCGTCTTCCTCAACCTCCAGATTTTGGAGCGTATACTTCACCTGACTGTCAAACTGGTGAACAAACAGCTGCCTGTAGGCAGGTAACTGGGACACCTGTTCCTCAAAATTGGTTGCTGTCATTCAAGTGCAATGAAGGATACTCTCTTAAGGAAACTCAGGATGCAAATTATAATGTTATCTGTGTTGATGGAAAGTGGTCTCCAAAAATTCCAGTCTGTAGAAGTAAGTTACTATTTGCTTGAAGATTTTTTTTATAAAATATGTTCGGAAGGAGACAATAGTAAAGAGTAGTTTGCTTTGAGATGTAGCTAATATACTTGTAGAATAAATGTTAACAAGTAACATGAGTGGTAGACATTTAACTCATTTAGTTGTAGATATATTATAATGGTGACCAGATCTGGAATTGAGATGTAGGACAATCCCCGCTCATCTCCTCACTAACTACTCCTCACTGCCACTACTAACCTCCCATGAAATCTCACTCCAATGCGATAATAGTACAGCACTACCTTAAATTAAACTCAACAATAAACACTGGCTAATAAAGTAATTGATACAGAAAAGAAAGAAATGAACATTATTTATAGCCAAATTAAACAATATGAATTTCATTAATTATTGTCTAGAAAGATTTGCTAGGCGGCTCCATCTTAGACATGTATGGTTCTGATGTATTTCTCTGGTTTTCAAAATACCATTAAAAAGCTTTTGGTTTTAATGTGAAAGCCATGAAACTCTATATACTGAATGACTTATAGTCTTAATAATGATAATTGATTTTATTCTATCTACATCATCATCATCATGCAGTGATTCTGTTAAGGTCATTGCTGATTCTCACATTGTAGCTTCTATTCATGCTGATACAGTCTGCCTGCATAAGGCCTTCTACACTCATAAGTTTGTCATCGTATTGAGATTGCAGCCACTGCATTAAGTGACGGAACAGGTGGTAGTCACTTGGTGTGAGGTCTGAGCTGTAGGGCGTAGTTATGTCATACTTAACATAATATGTCAAGTCTAAAAGAACAGTAAACTTTCTTACTTTGAGGTTAACATAATTTTTGCACATTCATTTCTATTTCAGAAATGTGTTCGCCTCTGGTTGCATTCAGCGTAGATACAAGATGTGTTAATAAAGGTGGTGAAGTTGACTGTACCAAGCAAATGCGTCCTGGAACACGAGCAACAGTCCAATGCAAACCATCATATATTACAACTTCGCCTTATCCATACAAAGAAATATTCTGCACAGACAAAGGCCAGTGGAGTGGTGAATGGTTGTATTGTGAACCAGGTAAAAACCTTGTGTTTTGGAATTTCCCCAATGTGTCACTGATGAAACCAAATGAAATTGCGTGTATTAAATTAGATCTTGAACATTTATGTAAACACATCTGAAGACAAACTACCAATCAATCTAAACGTTCATGTGCAATGTAAAATACAATTTGAATTTGTTGCAAGCTGAGCAATTTAGTTTGTAAACACCAGGTAAACGAACAGACACAATTCAAATCACACGCATTATTCAAACATATCACGCCCCACACACACAACATCGATCTTTCGAAAGTCGATACCGTCGCTAACAACAAGACGGACAGTGCTCCCAGCGGCAGCCTCTGAGGAAGCTTTTTAAAAGCGAAAACCGGTGCAGGTTATAAGGTAAAACTTTTATGTTTTTAACCATAAAAACTTGTGTTCCGAGTCGGTAGTGAAATAATTATATTTAGTTAATTAACGGACACGTCATGGACAACGAAATCCAAGAATTTTGCTACTGAATTAAAATAAATTATTGATGAAAATTATTATATAGAAGTGTGTGCATACACACACATGTACAGAAGCAAACGTGTATATATAAAATTACAAGTCTGTAAACAAAATTGTCTGCATATTTTCAACCGATGTTTCACCCTTGTTAGAAATTTATTTACCAATCCTGTTAACATTAACGTGGCAAAAGGTTTGTCAGATAATGATTTTAAAACACATTATTATTCTACAAATTGTTCTTGAGTTTTCTAAACACTTTTCTATAAACCGGCTTTAACTTAAGTGTTTATATTTGAAAATGTGAATACAATTTATAATTAAACTGTTATATGTGGTCATTCATGTTTTAGGTTTTTAATACATTTTTGTGTAATTTGCAGCTTGTGGAAGAAGAAACTGGAAAGGTATAAATACGCCTCTAATTGCACATGGTTCTGCTGCAAAACATGGTGAATTTCCATGGCACGTGGGTCTTTATGTGAAATTTGTTGATCATCATTGGGCACTACTATGTGGAGGAAGTCTTATTTCACCGCACATTGTTTTAACAGGTTTGAATGAGTTTTCCTATAAGTAGTAAGGAGTCTATAAACTGTGTGTTAGATAATTGATTTAAAAAGCAAAATTGTAATGGTGTGCTTTACACACTTTAAATTAAATTGTTATTTTAACAGTTTTGTTTATGTTTATGGAAAATGTCATTTGTATATTTACAATTGTAAATTTTCTATAAAATAACAAGGAATTCTTATCAATTTCAGCTGCCTCTTGTGTCGACTTGTCGTCTCCAGAAGCAATTAAAGTGGGGCTTGGAAAATATTACAGTGATTGGTATCATGATGAGCCATATGCTGTACAAGCAGATGTAAGAATTTACATTGAAATTACGTTTGTAGATTTTAAAGTAAGGTATAGATTATATACTGCGCGCGCACACACACACACGAGCACGCGCATGCACACTTATAACCATAATTAAACAGTCAAAGGTGAATCATAAATTGCATAATACATAATGTAATTGGTTTTGGTAACTTCTAGTAACGAAACGTTTGACCAACAGGTAGACATAGTTTTCAAACGTCTGTGTCAACTTTTTAACACTGTCGAGGTTCAAAGTATTTTGCCATTATCTGAATCTGTATTATGGGCAATACAGAAATCAGTACACGTATGTTGAATTTTAATATTTATAGGATATCTTAATTATTCGTAATGTGTAACAGTGATTATTGTTTGTATAATATATTCATAACTATTCACAAGGAAATGTGTAACATTTCTATGTCTGTGAGTCATCAGTCATGATGATGAGAATACAATTTATCAAAATCTCAACAAAATGTATATAACTAAGTCCAGTTAATAACTGAATGTCACAAAACCGATCACCATTGGTTGATAGACAGTGATTACTAAACCAAGGACAACTTCCAGTGCCAAGCAACCAACAGCCCACTCTGTATAAGTTGGTAAAACTAATTCACTTTTTTTAAAGATTTTAATAGAGACAATTGTTTCTGCTTCAGATCCGTGAAATATTAATTCCGCCTGGGTACCGTGGAGCAACTGATGGGACACAGGATATAGCACTTCTGGATCTTACACGCAGTGTACAGTTGCATGCAGGTATTATGCCCGTGTGTGTTGACTGGAAACGGGAATTCACAATAACACCCGGCGCGCTAGGAACGGTAATAGTAATCAATGAATAACTGTTAATGTGTGTATGAAACTATATGCATAATGATATATATTCTTAGTCTGAATACACTATAAATATAGATTTATATTTATTTATGGATTTTTTCGGTGAAGGGTTTGTGAGAATCGGTCAAAAATATAACACAAATTTAACACATTTGTGTCGACGTTTCGACAATGTTTACTGTCATCATCAAGACCTGTGTATGAACACAAAAGAAATGTCAAACACTACAGAATGATTATTTGAGTGAATATGTGTGCACGCGTGCGTGTGCATGCATATGTGAGTAACCTTGTGTATGTGAAGGAGTTGAGATTGTTTGTTTTACATCATCAAATATTGTTTTAAAGATAATAAGAAAATTATAATATCACAGGACTTAATTTATACAATATTACAGTTTGAGTTACTCATAATGTAACGGTGTTTGTAATTAATTAATAAAGCAGTAATCAACAATTAAATATTAGAATTGGTATAGAAAACGTTTATACATATACATTTATACAATCACTTTGTCATTATGCCAACATTGAAAGGTATTAGTATTTAATTGAATCAAACTCTAGTAATGTGAGTAACACCCAATCCTCTCAGATAGGCCTTTAGTTGTTATACTGTGAGCAATACCAGGAAAACTGTGATGAATATGAACATCTCATGAGCAAAATGGAATTCAGATAAACTTTACAACTTCAGTAATTTACTGCGCTTGTGTGTTTTAGCTGTAATTAATTAATAAGTGTTCTTGTCATTTGTTTACTTATATTACATTACAATTACCCTTTGCCGTCTTGACCGCAATTAGCAAAATTTGTCGGGCATTCCAAATTGGGTAAATCTTAAGGTGAATACAGTTGAATTATATACTGGTACTCCTTACTATGTCTGCCAAACCAGGTTATTATTTAACATGAAGTATTTCCTATGCCCACTCTACTCATGTTAAACAGAGCTGGTTCCCAAAATTACACTTCTCTTCTTATTTCATAAAACATTTTATTAATAATAAACATGGTGGAATGTTTCAGTTGGCCGGCTGGGGTTGGACAGAAAACGACACAGACAGTGATGTCCTGTTGTCGGTTGACTTGCCATATGTAGATCGCTCCCACTGTATTAATCAAGTACCAGAAGAACATCAGCGTTTTGTAACATTGGATAAATTTTGTGCTGGTTATGGTAATGGTAAGGTGTCAACTTAGTTCAAACTACTACGTGTAATTGTCATACCTAAAGAGTACATATTAGCTTTTATGTCACATTTCATATTTCAATGGACATTTTCCTTATAGGTACTGATGCTCGATTAGGAGATGGTGGAGGAGGCTTAACGTTTGTTCAGGATGATTTGTACTATGTGTACGGAATTGCCGGTGGTTTAGTAGAGTACGGCAACAGCACAATTACAGCTGTTACAAACATCACTAACGAGGACATACTCAACTGGCTTATTTCTTCTAAGAACAAACTTGATAAAGAACATGATGAAGAATATCCAGAAAAGTAATTGACATTTGATTTCATTTAAATGTAGTTAAATATTCAAATATATTACAAACAAATACACACTACTTACTGACCAGACATGCACATATAATGAACATTTTTTAAATTTGTTTACTTGGTCTAAGGTTTATTCAAAACATAAACTTTCGAAAAACAAAAAATATTCTTGTTTTTGTTGTAGTTACTTCGAATCCTATAAAAAAAGTCTTTCAACCATGCTCTGTATAAACAAAGAAACACAATATAATTTCACATGTCGCGAGTAGAATTAAACATTTTATATAAAATGCAATCCTTAGAGAAGAAGTAGAGGATTTTGCTTTTATTATTTTAAATTTAGGCCTACTTTTATCAAGAATAAATAATTTGTTGATGTAGCCTTTACGATTACACCGTAGCTATGAAAGAATTATTTTCTTTATATGATTTTCTACTTGTAACTACTGTTTGTTATTTACATACAACTGCAGAGGAAACTTAATGCTATCTTATAGAAAATATTAGTTTGTCTTTCTAACTAATATCAATAACAGTTTTTTTTTAATCTGAATTCCTAACTGTAAAATAAAGTACTATTTTTACAAATTGACTTGACATGAAAACTGATTTTCAAAATTAATTTTAAGGAATGAGTACTGTAAACAGTTTCAAACAATGAGCAGTGATTTGTTTGCAGCATAGTTCATTATCTTGGAATCCCGTCTTCTGATCTAATGATTTAAAATTGTTTGAAATACCAAGTGCAATCTAAACTTGGTTTTTTCATACTCTAGAACTATCTATTGTAGGAATAAAGTAAAAATTTTAATTTCAAACTGAAGGAATTAATTGTCATAAATAACCTACAGTAACTTTTCATCATATTGTTTGCTTGGATATTTTTAAAACTAACAAAATATTTTGCTTTTACCAATATTTTATAATGTGGAAGCTGTAAGGGAAGATAGCCGTAATGTGAAAGATAGGGATACCTGTAACAAAGCAGAATATGCTCAGGAGATAACGATTTCTTTTAGTGCGAATTTTCTCTCATTTATAATACATAGGCAATGATTTAATGGTCTCAACTAATGGGTGGAACAAGTATGGTTAGAATGAGAATAACAAAATGTGAAAGAAAATTATGAAATTAGAACAGAAGGAAGAAATAAAGGGTGGTTCTGAATACTATGGAAAGATAATATGAAAATATGGGATAGACCATGGAAGAAGTGAGATCATTACCTTGTAATAAGAACGATATTAACAAAAAAAAAAAAAAAAAAAAAACAGGCTGAACAGGCTGAGGCCCATTGATATTTGGTTTTAGCTAAGACAATAAATGTCACAGTTATTGCCACCAATATCTGTGTGGGGTTTGAGGTTACCAGCTAAAAATATGAGTTTTGGTTACCTTGTTACTAACACCACATAATGTTAATTTTTATATTTTAATGTTGTTTCTTCTTATGAGACTCGAGGAAATGGAAATTGTTTAAAAAAGATACAGCTCACTTTGTTCCATACAACTGCCTGATCAACGATGAGTTATAGGGGGAAAGCAAGACCATAAGCAAAAAGGCCCACTGATTACCTGCATTGTGTAATTATAATTGTTGGACCTGAAGGTTTGAATCTTGGCTCCTGTTAATACATTTCATAATAACTGGAATATTGTTTAGTAAGGTAATAATTTTAAATAAGCTGCAATAAGGGTACCACAGAAAAACCTACTTCATACGTATAATCTAGTAATCCAGTGGCAACAGGAAACACAAATCTCGAATTTTGTGTTTTTATTATAAAACTTTTCTCAATTTTTAATAAAATTTGAAGGTTAGTTTTATATCATTTTAAATTAAGTCAATATTTAAAACAATAAAATATTTGATAGTAAAGTGTAGTCTTGTGCCAGTTCATAAATTAATCCAAACATACAAGAATCTATAAAAAATATGCAGTTTCAGATCCCACACAAAAGCAAGAATTAAGTGACTAAATTTCTGACTGGCCATTTGTCATTTTCACTGCATCTACTAAATCTTGTTTGTTCCACCACTGTTGACTACTGTCTGAAGCTATGAACTTTTTTAGAATTCTTCGACAACTGTATAGTTTTTTCTATAATACTACCAGGAGATAGTAGTCACTGTTACACATTTAAAGTCTAATTCTACAACCCTTAGAAATCTTCCGTAAAGTGAGATGTGAGAGATGACACTTGTACAAGTGATTACTCTGTGCGTTCAAGTGGTTATTGTGGCGAAGTGTTGTGTTTTATAATCGGGCGGTATAATTGTTACACAATATTGTGTTTTATATTAGTTGAAATTTTATTGCATGTGAACAATTTGAACAATGTGATCAAGGAGACCGTCGTAACAATATAATCTGTTTGTGTCTATGTTGCCTGTGCTCTCTTTGAGTAAAAGTATTGTTATGACAGTAACAGCGATTGTCATGTTGTACAGAATACTGTAAGTGACACCAATAAAGTCACTAATTAAAAATTTTAATTGGACACAAATATCACAACTCAACAAAGGCACTCTCACACAATGATTCAAGTCAAATTTGTCTAACAAACAACAATAATTGTCACCTTATTTCAGTTTTACAGTAGGTAGCACAATAATCACTTCTCACTAAACCGCCACAATAATTTTGAACAACAATCTAATATTACCAGGTCTAAATAAACTAAACTGACCACCACTGAATGCTCATATTTATACTCTGTTGAGATTCCAGAATAATCTGTCACTTTCCAGATGACATGTTGAGCAAGCTGTGTACTACAGGTGCTATAGTATGTGTTAGAAACTGTGACAGTGTCTGGTTTTAAATGCATTGTGCTGACCACTGTGGTCTGGAACAGCCTCAATTGTTGATACATGAAGTGTCACGTAATTGTCTGTCATTTCAACATAGTAGTACCGGTATAGTCATTCAGTCTTTGACTGTGTGCTTAATGTTTTAGTTAATGTTTGTGCACTTTCAAGCCTTACTACGCTACTTTCTAGTAGCCTACATTCTGCATTAAAACTGCACTGTGTTTTGTTGATACACATGTGGGTTTTAACTGTTGTTTATTTTTTTTAAATCTGTGTATTATTATTTGTGAAAAAACTTGTTTTCACTAAACAAGTAGATTAGTATTGTATTACTAGATTATGTTAGTATACTACTTATCATATTCAGAGAATAGAATTAACACAGGCATCGAGAAAGAGAGAAAGAGACAGAGAGAGTGAATGTGTGTGTGTGTGTGTGTGTGTGTGTGTGTGTGTGTGTGTGTGTGTGTGTGTGGTTGTGTGTGTGTGGTTGTGCACACGTGCGCGCAGTCACAAGTATTGGTGAATGTGTGAACATGCATATATATGCCTCTGTATGTTTGTGTGAAAACTTGTGTACATTCATAACTTGTTAGTGGTTAATGATTAGATAGAATTATGGATATTAGTTTAAATACACATTTAACAACTGGATAATTACTTTTAAACTTTTGTTTAGTTCTTCTGGAGGCTGTCTTCTTCCTCAACCTCCAGAATTTGGAGCGTATACTTCACCTGTATGTCAAATTGGTAAAAATAAAGCAGCCTGTAGGCAGCAACCCGGAACACCTGTTCCTCAAAATTGGTTGCTGTCATTCAAGTGCAAAGAAGGATACTATCTTAAGGAAACTCAGGACGCAAATATTTATGTTATCTGTGTTGATGGAATGTGGTCTCCAAAAATTCCAGTCTGTAGAAGTAAGTTACTATTTGCTTGAAGATTTATTTTATAAAATATGTTCGGAAGGAGATAATAGTAAAGAATAGTTTGCTTTGAGATGTAGCTAATATACTTGTAGAAAAAATGTTAACAAGTAACATGAGTGGCAGACATTTAACTCATTTAGTTGTAGATATATTATTATGGTGACCAGATCTGGAATTGAGATGTAGGACACTCCCCGCTCAACTCCTTACTAACTACTCCTAACTGCCACTACTAACCTCCCCTGAAATCTCACTCCAGCTGCGATAATAGTACAGCACTACCTTAAATTTAACTCAACAATAAACACTGGCTAATAAAGTAATTGATACAGAAAAGAAAGAAATTAACATTATTTATAGCCAAATTAAACAATATGAATTTCATTAATTATTGTCTAGAAAGATTTGCTAGGCTCCTCCATCTTAGACACGTATGGTTCTGATGTATTTCTCTGGTTTTCAAAAAAAAATTAAAAATCTTTTGGTTTTAATGAGGAAGCCATGAAACTCTATATACTGAATGACTTATAGTCTTAATAATGATAATAGATTTTATTCTATCTACATCATCATCATCATGCAGTGATTCTGTTAAGGTCATTGCTGATTCTCACATTCTAGCTTCTGTTCATGCTGATACAGTCTGCCTGCATAAGGCCTTCTACACTCATGGCATTATCTTTTCTCCAGAAATGTTTAAACCTTCTTTTTTTACTTATATAGGGTGTCTGTTATTACGACGGTCTACTTGATCGTCGAAGGTACAGTGAAAAACAAAATACAAGACACCAATTAGTCACTAATCACCAGCTTTAATTATCACAGTTAAACAGTTCGTAATTGGCAACACAGTCTCTTACAACAAATCAATTAAAAATTGTTCACACCCAATGAAATGTCGACTAATATAAAACACAATTGTACTACAAGTATAACACCCGATTATTAAACAACACTTCACTAATAACCACATGAGCGCACACAGTAATATCGCCCAATAATAATTTGAACCGCTCGTAATATATCGCAACTATAATTGAAACTAAGGCCACTGCCACCTTGTATTTATATCCCCGCTCACAGACCAGAACATTCCAAACTACGCGTTATCTCTACCTACGACGTTATTAATTGCGGCTTCTGACACAGTCCAGCTAATGCTTCGAGAATCGCGTACGCCACACTCATTACATTCTGGATTCTGGATCCATCTGGAACATTCGATAAACATGAAGATTGTTCTGTGATGTCATAACACTATTATTATATCTTCTTTAGCCATCTTTCCCTTGACATGTGCTTTAGGTATCCAAACCAATTTAGTAACACCAATATTAATAACTTTTTGTACCGTTGCACATGCTTTTTTTAACCTGCATTAAAAAATCTGCTGCCAGTGACTTCAACCAAATTGTCACTCCCATCATAAGTTTGTCATCGTTTTGAAAGCGCTGAGATTGCAGCCACTGCTTTAAGTGACGTAACAGGTGGTAGTCAACTTGGTGTGAGGTCTGAGCTGTGCGGTGGATGGACAAAAATATCCCACAAAAATTTCTCGATAAGGTGAGCAGTTGATCGAGCAGTGTGAGGGCGAGCGTTTTCATGCAAAAACACAATTCCAGATGACAGCATTCCATATCTTTTGTTCTGAATGGCACATCTAAGTTTCTTCAAAGTTTTACAGTACACAGTGCCATTTAATTGTGACACCACGTTCAAGAAACTCTACACAGAAAAAAAAGATTTGGTTGTAATTACCAAAATAGCTTGGTTAAGGTATTTGGTTAATTCTTTTGGTTGCAACTAACAAAATTTTAGTTATTGTAAAAAAATGGTTTGGTTAACTGTTAAAAATTATTTGGTCACAATGTTTGGTACAACTAACCAAAACATTCAGGTTATATTTAGTTTTTACAGACACTTGACTTAGGGCTGCAACTCCCTCCACACATCACCCCCCTCGCATTGTTCCCACAACAGATACCCTAAGCAGATGTCCACCTTACATCCTGTGTTTAGTCTTCCTTCACAGATCTTTGTTAGCCTCTTTAGATAAGCGTGGTTTGCAAATACAACACACGTGGTTACGATGAGTTAAGAGTTTGTTCAAAAGTGGATGAAAGGAAACGGCTTTGCTCAGCTTGTTCAGCATTTTAAAGGTAAGTACCTACATTACTGAAAATGTAATCCGTTAAAGATTAGATGTAGCGTAACGAATTATCTGTTGGTACTTACCACTATCTAGCGTGAACATAAACTTTACCGAAACAAAATTTTATGCGTTTAGACTACATAATCTATATTATGCATTTATTAGAATCGTATTTCTGCAAGAATTGGTACCGTTTTAAAATTTTCTATCGGTTAGGACAAAATATTTTCAGATAGTTTTTATTATTGTCTGTAGCCCTAACAAAGTTTGGTCGGTCAATTAAGATATATAATAAATGCCGAATGTTGTGAAATACAGTGTGCCCACAGGACAATAAAATTAGGTGTCCTTGTGTTGAATCTGTAAGTTCTTTTTTTAATCTAGAGGAGGTTAATCAAATGTAGATGTGGTTAATATAAAAGCTAGTGTTTTAAGAAACAGCCCGTTCGAGATATTAATAATACTTTATTTTTACACTTTCAGATGAAGGATTTGATGAAGAGGCATTCTTAGCGTTAACCGAAAATATGAAAACGAAAATTTTAGTTAGTTTGACTAAGCGTCTGGTTAATAAAATTGAGTGTTTGGTTCATCCAACCAAGATTCTTGTGCTAAGGTGACCACATATTTAGTTAGAATGAGTATAATTTTGGTTATTTCAAATAAATTATTTTGTTAAACTGACAATGAATTTAGTTGAATAACTACATAATTGGTTGATTTAACCAAATCCAAACCGATTTGGTTACATTAACTAACTCGGTTTTGGTTATGTTTTACCAAAACATTTGGTTAGCACAACCATAATAGACCAATTTGGTTGGATTCACTACACTTTTTTTGGTTGAATTACGGTAACCAATTTATTTGGTTAATTCAACCAAAAGAATTTGACCAAATATTTTGGATCTGGTAACCAATATTTTGGTCGTCCCTGTAGTGACCAAAAATATTGGTTACCAGAAACTATTTTATGGTTATTCCAACCAAACAGTTTTTTGTGTGTACAAGCAGCACACCTTTTTGGCCCTAGAAAACTATATTCACCTCAATACTGGCGGGATTTTTTATTACGGCACTCATTATAAATCATGCGTATTCAGCAAAAACAACGGCATGACCGAAACACAACAATGAACTGCAAGCGTGTGAGTTACATTACACTGCAGCGCATGTACGTCCCCACTATTCTGTCCCACCGTGTGTAATAACAAAATGGACTTTACTTTCGGGACATGCCTTGTACATAAGTATGATTGACGTTTTCATACTTAACATAATATGTCAAGTTTAAAAGAACAATATACTGTCTTACTCTTAAGTTAACATAATTTTTGCACATTCATTTCTTTTTTCAGAAATGTGTTCACCTCTGGTTTTATTAACTGTAGATATAAGATGTGTTAATGAAGGTGGTGTAATTGACTGTGGCAAGCCAATGCGTCCTGGAACACGAGCAACAGTCCAATGTAAAACATCATATATTACAACTTCGCCTTATCCATACAAAGAAATATTCTGCACAGACAAAGGCCAGTGGAGTGGTGCATTGTTTTATTGTGAACCAGGTAAAAAACTTGTGCTTTGGAATTTCCCCAATGTGTCACTGATGAAACCAAATGAAATTGCACGTATTAAATTAGATCTTGAACATTTATGTAAACACATCTCAAGATAAACTACCAATCAATCTAAAGGTTCATGTGTAATGTAAAACACAATTAAAATTTACCTACCTTAGATTAAATTATTAATTTGAATCGTGAGCAACACAAAAGGTAATTTACCGACTGTGCTTAGAATCAGTTAACAAGTGTATTTACAATTAATTGCCATATGCCACAGTTTGCTCTGATCTACATAATACCGATTGAAAAAATTATAAATTGGTTAAACACACAAATAAATGGATACATTATTTATGATATAGTCTTTGGCCACTGTCTGAAATTTTTGTAAACATGTTGTGAGCTTACACACATGTACACAATTCATGTATTGTTCACACTCAATATTAATTGTAATGTTACAAGTTCATCTTGATTCCTCAACATGTGAGTCAAGACGAGTCAAGTTGTTATACTTTAGAATTTGACAATGGATTTTATTTTATTTTATAATTAAATCACTACCGACACGGAACACAAAATTTTTTATGGGTAAAAATGTAAAAATTATACCTTATAGCCTGAACAAGGTTTAGCTTTTAAAAAGCTTCTTCAGAAGTTGCCACTGGCAGCACTGTCCGTCTTGTTGTTAGCGACGGTATCGACTTTTGAAGGATCGATGTTGTGTGTGCGGGGTGTGATATGTTAGAATAATGTGTGTGATTTGAATTGTGCCTGTTCGTTTAGAATGTCATTCTTATGAGTTTTCGTGTGTCTGTATATTTCCAATTGTTCAAGAGTGTCTAGTTTTCGGCCTTTTGTGTGTACGTGTAGAATGTCCATGTTGTGGTGGTTGTTTTTGTATATGTGGTTTGCTTCAATGAGGTGATTTGCAAAGGTGGATTCTGTAGTGGAGTGTAGTGCCTTTGTGTGTTCAATGTATCTTCGTTTGAAGCTACGTCCTGTCTGGACTATGTAGAATTTGTTGCAATCTGAGCAATTTAGTTTGTAAACACCAGGTAAACGAACAGACACAATTCAAATCACACGCATTATTCAAACATATCACGCCCCACACACACAACATCGATCTTTCGAAAGTCGATATCGTCGCTAATAACAAGAAGGACAGCGCTCCCAGCGGCAGCCTCTGAAGAAGCTTTTTAAAAGCAAAAAACCGGTGCAGGTTATAAGGTAAAACTTTTACGTTTTTATCCATAAAAACATTGTGTTCCGAGTCGGTAGTGAAATAATTATATTTAGTTAAGTAACGGACACGTCATGGACAACGAAATCCAAGGATTTTGCTACTGAATTAAAGTAAATTACTGATGAAAATTATTATACAGAAGTGTGTGCATACACACACATGTACACAAACAAACATGTATGTATAAAATTACAAGTCTGTAAACAAAATTGTCTGCATATTTTCATCCGTTGTTTCACCCTTGTTAGAAATTTATTTACCAATCCTGTTAACATTAACGTGGCAACAGGTTTGTCAAATAATGATTTTAAAACACATTATTATTCTACAAATTGTTCTTGAGTTTGCTAAACACTTTTCTCTAAACCGGCTTTAACTTAAGCGTTCATATTTGAAAATGTGAATACAATTTATGATTAAACTGTTATATGTGGTCATTCATGTTTTAGGTTTTTAAGGCATTTTTGTGTAATTTGCAGCTTGTGGAAGAAGAAACTGGAAAGGTGTAAATACGCCTCTAATTACACATGGTTATGCTGCAAAACATGGTGAATTTCCATGGCACGTGGGTCTTTATTATAGAACTGTTTCTTCTAATCAGTG
Organism: Magicicada septendecula; assembly: GCA_034769895.1. Classification (NCBI taxonomy): domain Eukaryota; kingdom Metazoa; phylum Arthropoda; class Insecta; order Hemiptera; family Cicadidae; genus Magicicada; species Magicicada septendecula. The sequence continues at coordinate 424,788,611 of CM068375.1, read as the reverse complement.
GGAATATGTTTGTGGAGGAAGTCTTATTTCACCGCACATTGTTGTAACAGGTTTGAATGCGTTTTCCTATAAGTAGTAAGGTGTCTATAAACTGTGTGTTAGATAATTGATTTAAAAAGTGAAATTGTAATGGTGTGCTTTACGCACTTTAAATTAAATTGTTATTTTAACAGTTTTGTTTATGTTTATGGAAAACGTCATTTGTATATTTGCAATTGTAATTTTTCTATAAAATAACAAGGAATTATTATCAATTTCAGCTGCACGTTGTGTCTGGATGTGGAGAGATCGACCAATATTAATTAAAGTGGGGCTTGGAAAATATTACAGAGAGTGGACTCGTGATGAGCCATATGCTGTACAAGCAGATGTAAGATTCTGCATTTCACATCAATTTACATTTAAATTACTTTTGTAGATTTTAAAGTAAGGTATAGATTATATAATGCGCGCTCGCGCACACACACACACACACACACACACACACACACACACACACACACGAGCACGCGCATGCACACTTATAACCATAATTAAACAGTCAAAGGTGAATCATAAATTGCATAATACATAATGTAATTGGTTTGGTAACTTCTAGGAACGAAACGTTTGACCAATTGTTAGACATAGTTTTAAAACGTTTGTGTCAACTTTTTAACACTTTTTAACACTGTCGAGGTTCAAAGTATTTTGTCATTATCTGAATCTGTATTATGGGCAATACAGAAATCATTACACGTATGTTGAATTTTAATATTTATAGGATATCTTAATTATTCGTAATGTGTAACAGTGATTATTGTTTGTATAATATATTCATAACTATTCACAAGGAAATGTGTAACATTTCTATATGTCTGTGAGACCTCAGTCATGATGATGAGAACACAATTTATCAAAATCTCAACAAAATGTATATAACTAAGTCCGGTTAATAACTGAATGTCACGAAACCGATCACCATTGGTTGATAGACAGTCATTACTAAACCAAGGACAACTTCCAGTGCCAAGCAACCAACAGCCCACTCTGTATCAGTTGGTAAAACTAAATCACTTTTTCTAGAGATTTTAATAGGGACAATTGTTTCTGTTTCAGGTCCGTGAAATATTAGTTCCGCCTGGGTTCAAAGGGTCGTTATCCGAAAGTGGTTCCACACAGGATATAGCACTTCTGGATCTTACACGCAGTGTACAGTTGCATGCAGGTATTATGCCCGTGTGTGTTGACTGGAAACGGGAATTCACAATAACACCCGGCGCGCTAGGAACGGTAATAGTAATCAATGAATAACTTTTAATGTGTGTATAAAACTAGATGCATAATGATACATATTCTTAGTCTGCTTACACTATTAATATAGATTTATATTTATTTATGGATTTTTCCGGTGAAGGGTTTGTGTGGATCGGTCAAAAATATAACACAAATTTTAACATATTTGTGTCGACGTTTCGACAATGTTTACTGTCATCATCAAGCCCTGTGTATGAATACAAAAGAAATGTCAAACACTACAGAATGATTATTTGAGTGAACATGTGTGCGTGTGTGTGCACGCATGCGTGTGCATGCATATGTGAGTATCCTTGTGTATGTGAAGGAGTTGACATTATTTGTTTTACATCATCAAATGTTTGTTTTTAAAGATAATGAGAAAATTATAATATCACAGAACGTAATTTATACAATATTACAGTTTAAGTTACTCATAATGTAACCGTGTTTGTAATTAATTAATAAAGCAGTAATCAACAATTAAATATTAGAATTGGTATAGAAAACGTTTATACATAAACATTTATACAATCACTTTGTCATTATGCCAACATTGAAAGATATTAGTATTTAATTGAACCAAACTCTAGTAATGTGAGTAACACCCAATCCTCTCAGATAGTCCTTTAGTTGTTATACTGTAAGCAATACCAGGAAAACTGTGATGAATATGAACATTTCATGAGCAAAATGGAATTCAGATAAACTTTACAACTTCACTAATTTACTGTACTTGTGTGTTTTAGCGGTAATAATTAATAAGTGTTCTTGTCATTTGTTTACTTATATTACATTAAAATTACTATTTGCCATCTTGACCCTAATTAGCAAAATTTGTCGGACATTCCAAATTGGGTAAATCTTAGGGTGAATACAGTTGAATTATATACTGGTACTCCTTACTCTGTCTGCCAAACCAGGTTAATCTTTAACGTGAAGTATTTCCTATACCCACTCTACTCATGTTAAACAGACCTAGTTCTCAAAATTACACTTCTCTTCTTAATACTTATTTCATAAAACATGTTATTAATAATAAACATGGTGGAATGTTTCAGTTGGCCGGCTGGGGTAGAACAGAAGACGGAACCTACAAACTCAGTGATGTCCTGTTGTCGGTTGACTTGCCATATGTAGATCGCTCCCACTGTATTAATCAACTACCAGAAGAATATCAGCGTTATGTAACATCTGATAAATTTTGTGCTGGTTATGGTAATGGTAAGGTGTCAACTTAGTTCAAACTTCTACGTGTAATTCTCATACCTAAAGAGTACATATTACCTTTTACAAGTCACAGTTGATATTTCAATGGACATTTTCCTTATAGGTACTCGTACTGGTGCTGGATATTCTGGAGATTATGGAGGAGGCTTAACGTTTGTTCAGGATGATTTGTACTATGTGTACGGAATTGTCAGTGATATAGTAAGGTACTCCAACAACTCAATTACAACTTTCACAAACATCACTAACGAGGATAACCTCAACTGGCTTATTTCTTCTAAGAACAAACTTGATAAAGAACATGATGAAGAATATCCAGAAAAGTAATTGACATTTGATTTCATTTAAATGTAGTTAATTATTCAAATATATTACAAACAAATACACACTACTTACAGACCAGCCATGTACATATAATGAACATTTTTTAAATTTGTTTACTTGGTCTATGGTTTATTCAAAACATAAACATTTAAAAAACAAAAAATATTCTTGTTCTTGTTGTAGTTACTTCGAATCCTATAAAACAAGACTTTCAACCATGCTCTGTATAAAGAAGGAAACACAACATAATTTCACATGTAGCGAGTAGAATTAAACATTTTATATAAAATGCAATCCTTAGAGTAGAAGTTGAGGATTTTTCTTTTATTATTTTAAATTTACTTTTATCAAGAATAAATAATTTGTTGATGTAGACTGTACGATTACACCATAACTATGAAAGAATTATTTTCTTTACATGGTTTTCTACTTGTAACTACTGTTTGTTGTTTACATAAAACTGCACAGGAAACGTAATGCTCTCTTATAGAAACTATTGGTTTGTCTTTCTAACTAATATCAATAACAGTTTTTTTTAAATCTGAATTCCTAATTGTAAAATAAAGTGCTATTTTTACAAATTGACTTGACATGGAAACTGATTTTCAAAATTAATTTTAAGGAATGAGTACTGTAAACAGTGTCAAACAATGAGCAGTGATTTGTTTGCAGCATAGTTCATTATCTTGGAATCCCGACTTCTGATCAAATGATTTAAAAATGTTTCAAAGTACCAAGTTCCATCTAAAATTGGTTTGTTCGTACTCTAGAACTATCTATTGTAGGAATAAAGTTAAAAATTTTGAAATTCAAAATGAAAGAATTAATTGTCATAAATAGCCTACAGCAACTTTTCATCATATTAATTACTTGGTTATTTTTAATACTAACAAAATATTTTGCCTTTACGAATATTTCATAATGTGGAAGCTTTAAGGGAAGATGGCCGTAATGTGAAAGACAGGGATACCTGTAACAAAGTAGAATATGCTCAGGACATAACGATTTCTTTTTGTGCAAATTTTCTCTCATTTATAATACATAGGCAATGATTTAATGGTTTCAACTAATGGGTGGAACAAGTATGGTTAGAATGAGAATAACAAAATATCAAAGAAAAATTATGAAGTTAGAAGAGAAGGAAGAAATAAAGGGTGACATTCATGTTTCGTATGGTATCCAAGTCACTTATTATGTAATAATAAGTGATTACCTGTATGCGGTCCGCCGTGTGACTTCTCAAACTTATTGCGTTACGCGTTTCAAGGCGTATGCCTCATCATCAGACGTTTAAAACCAAAAACACATATATCACACAAAACTGCGTTTGTCAAAAAATAAATAAAATTGCAGAAACAAGCATATTATGTGCACGTGATGTAGGGTGCGCACCCGTTCAAGTGTTGTCTGCTACTGATTGGAATTCGTTGAGCAGTCTCAAAGCAGTATCATACAAAGTTGAATTTGGATACAAAGTTGAATTGTTCATTCAGAACACAATCATTATTATATGCACTATAAATTTCCAGCTCCTCCAAGGCATTCATAAAACGGCCCTTGTTGCATATATGCAAAGGCATTAGATTGGACTTAAAATCTGTATAATTGTGATTGTGTTGGGTCAGATGACGAGTGTAATTCGATTTTATATCATTGTAATTATGGGGGTGTCGTCTGATGATCTGATCACTTATTATTATATTAAATAAAGGGTGGTTCTGAATCCTATGGAAAGATAATATGAAAATATGGGATAGACCGTGGAAGAAGTGAGATAATTACCTTGTAATAAGAACGCTATTAAAAAAAAAAAAAAAAAAAAAACAGGCTGAACAGGCTGAGGCCCAATGACATTTGGTTTTAGCTATGACAATAAAAGTCACAGTTACTGCATCAGCATCTGTGTGGGTTTGAGGTTACCAGCTATAAATGTGACTTTTGGTTACCTTGTTACTAACACCACATAATGTTAATTTTTATGTTTTAATGTTATTTCCTCTTATGAGACTCGAGAAAATGGAAATTGTTTAAAAAAGGTACAGCTCACTTTGTTCCTTACAACTGCATGATCAACGATGAGTTAAAGGGGGAAAGCAAGACCATAAGGAAAAGGTCCGCGGATTACCTGCATTGTGTAATTATAATTGTTGCACCTGGAGGTTTGAATCTTGGCTCCTGTTAATACATTTCATAATAACTGGAATATTGTTTAGTAAGGTAATTATTTTAAATAAGCTGCAAAAAGGGTACCACAGGAAAGCCTACTTCATACGTATAATCTAGTAATCCAGTGGCAACAGGTAACACAAATCTGGAATCTTGCGTTTTCCTTATAAAACTTTTCTCAATTTCTAATAAAATTTGAAGGTTAGTTTTATATCATTTTAAATTAAGTCAATATTTAAAACAATAAAATATTTGATAGTAAAGTGTAGTCTTGTGCCAGTTCATAAATTAATCCAAACATACAAGAAACTATAAGAAATAGGCAGTTGCAGATCCCACACAAAAGCAAGAATTAAGTGACTAAATTTCTGACTGGCCATTTGTCATTTTCACTGCATCTACTAAATCTTGTTGGTTCCACCACTGTTGACTACTGTCTGAAGCTATGAACGTTTTTAGAATTCTTCGACAACTGTATAGTTTTTTCTATATTACTACCAGGAGATAGAAGTCACTGTTACACATTTAAAGTCTAATTCTACAACCTTTAAAAATCTTTCTTAAAGTGAGATGTGAGAGATGACACTTCTCACACTTTGTATTATTCACGATATGACTTTCTGGTAGCTTTTGAAAGAATATCCTATGATGATAATGATAAATATCTTACACAGAATAAATATAATTAATTCACTACCAACTCGGAACACAAAATTTTTTATTGGTAAAAATGTAAATTTTTATACCTTAAAGCCTGAACCAGTTTTCGCTTATTATAAGCTTTGTCAGAGGCTGCCACTAGGAGCTCTGTCCGTCTTGTTCTTGGCGACGCCGCCGTCATTTGAAAGATCAATGTTGTTTGTGTGGGGTGTGATATTTTCGAATAATGCGTGTGATTTGAATTGTGTCTGTTCGTTTAGGATGTCGTTTTTATGTGTTTTCGTGTGTCTGTATATTCCTGTTCTAGAGTGTCTAGTTTTCGGCCTTTTGTGTGTACGTGTAGAATGTCCATGTTTGTGTCGATGTTTTTGTATGTGTGGTTTGCTTCAATGAGGTGGTATGCAAAGGTGGATTCTGTAGTGGAGTGGAATGCCTTTGTGTGCTCAATGTGTCTTTGTTTGAAGCTACGTCCTGTGTCGCCTACGTAAAATAAAACACGAGGACTTCATAATTTAATGGACAACAAGAAAGTTATTTTTTAACATTTCTATGGAACACAAATTATTGACAAATTTAACTAAATGAGAAAAAACTTAGAATAAAAATTCTTTTCTGAGTAGACGTGTGCAATCTCATTAGTAACTTTGTGCAATTAAGGTGTAGAGATAACATTTTTAAAGGAAGTTGTATGCATTTAGTAGTTTTGTGATCATCGTCATTGTCATCATCACTTCATGGTTTAGGCTTATAGCTTGTTTTATCTTCACTGCAGCCATCTCTTCCATCGACTACCCACAGATCTTCTGCCAGCTAGTTTGTAGTCTACAGTGCATTTTACTGGCCTCTGGTGGCCCATTCTGTAGACATGCTGCTTTTGTTCTTCTATTTATCATTAATAGAGAATACACCCTGTTCGGCCCTTATATGTTCATTACGCATTTGATCCCTTAGACCAGCGGTTCCAAACCTTTTTGTCTCGCGTACCCCCTACTACCCATTTTAATAAAGTAGTACCCCCAAACCATACCCTCCATTTTTACCACATTTCTACATCCCCACAAAGGATAAGTTGCACCTAATGGTTGTAATAAGATGAAATTTCAGTAGCCTACTATATACATAACACAGGTATGTAAGTTTTGTTTGAAGATGTATTCTTATTGTCCATTATTTTATTAGGCACTATCTTAAAAAAATAATAAAGTACACAAATTTTTAAAACCGCATTATATTTCGCCTCTTGTCTTGTACCATTTTCAACAATGTCGAAATATAATGCAATTTTTGTAGTTCCTACATGCGTTTTGAAGATAGTGGCTAATAAAATAATAGACATTACTATACATAGCTCGCGGGATTAGTTCAGAGCACTGAGAAATGGCTGTGCGATCGAACTTCTTTCATTTACTAATGTTAATATTGGAACAGCTGTTTTTGTTGTAGACACCTATTATTTACACTGCAGATACAAAAAAGTCGCACAGATGCTTCTCAGAGCTTTGAACCAATCTCACGTGTTATGTGCATGCGTAGATTTTTGAGGGTTTGGGAAAATAGAAATAAATTAGTCAACGAGGCATTTTTATTTTCCCTTTTATTGAAAACTATTATATTGAAAACTAAACAATTGTAATATGGTTGTATTTTACTGTACCTTATGTTGTGTTATCAAATATAAATAAAACAATTACATATTATGTGCGAAGAAAAATAAGACATTTAAAATATTCAAGATTTAATGTCCTGTCACTTGTAGAGTACCTACATTATTATGAATGAGATCAATGAGCCTGTTTTGACGCACTTAGCATTTTGAAATCAGGTTCAAATGTTGACAAGTACACTCCTAAATCAGAACTTGCATTGAGCTTGTTCCGGTATTTGTTTTTAATGTAAGAATAGGAAGATAAAGCTCTCTCCACTAGTTCAGTATTAGTAAATGGTACTAAAACTTGAAGTGCTTTTATACATAGAGGTCCATATTCCTCACTGATGCTTGCCCAGAAATTTCCAAGGGTTTTCTTTTTGAAATCCGACTTTAACGAAGAATCTGTTGAAATTTCAATTAATTTTTGCTTTTCATGAATGGATAGCTTGGCGGTCTTGAAGTTGTCTTCATTAAACGAGTCTGCAATCTAGTTGCCTCCGTCTTCACGTTTAGGGAAATACTGTCTAAAAGAAACCATGAGGCCTGTCAAGTGTAATACTATGTTATTTCAGACGTCTTGAGATAGGTCCAGGCTATTGACATTTAAGAAGCCGTGCAGTGTTTCAAAAACTTTAGCTTGATTATTTTCAACGCAGGTTTTCCAAAAGTCAAATTTTTTAACATGGACTCAATTTTGTTTGAAACTTTAAATACTGTTATTGAGCTGTTCTGTAACCCTAAGTTGAGTTTATTTATCACTGAAAAAATATCAGCTAAATAAGCAAGTTGCTGAAGCCAGTCACTGTCGTGAAACTTTGAACCCAGATAAAAAGGATGTTCTTCAAAAAAGACTTGTAGTTCATGTCTGAGTTCAAATAATCGTGTGAGGACTTTTCCTCGAGAAAGCCACCTTACTTCGGTGTGCAAAAACAATGTGGAGTGAATACCACCCATCTCCTCACAAAATGCTTTAAACAGTCTGGAGTTTATTGCGTTGGCTTTGACAAAGTTTACAACTTTTACTGCTTCATTAAGAACGTCATTCATTTTAGTCGGCATTTTTTGGACGCAAGGCTTTGCCTATGGATACAGCAATGGCTCCATGCTACATGGGGAGCCACTTCTCTTATACGTCCACGAAGGCCTACGTTGCAGCCAGACATTGAGTTTCCGCCATCAGTGCAAATGCCACAACAATTAGCCCAACTAATTTCTTTTTTACATAAATAGTTAAAAATTACGTTGAACACGTCTTCCCCTGTAGTTCGCTCAGTCAACCCATGACACAGTAAAATGTTTTCTTCAAAATCGTTATTGTCATTAAGATACCTTGCAGTAACAAGTAATATTGATAGGCCAGCAACGCCTATGCTTTCATCAACTTGGATAGAAAAAAAATTACCCTTGATTAAAAAAAAACCGTTGCAGGTAAACTACCCCTTTCCCGTAACCGATCTTCACCAAAAACTCTACAAATACTCTACGGTCTTGAGTACTCTACAAATCAGTGCTGTATGCAAAAAATTATTTGATTCTGTTTGTATTTGCGGCTGTTATCGTTTGCCATAGAAAAAAATCTACATACAGACACACAGACAGACAGACACACAGACACTTTTCGAAAATTGACTTTTTTTCATGTTTTGAGTGTAGTACAATCAGAATCTGCAATAATCTCGAACACAATTTTTTTTGCCATCACCATACTTCCATTTCCTTAAGGAACATGGAAGTAAAATTGACTATTTTTTAATTTTCGTATTACCGTTTCTTCAATGTCTTTAATTCTTCGTGAAACAGTGTTACATTAAAACGGGATTGTGTTAATTTTGGGAACATAGTCTTGTCCCAACATACAGCATCTTTTATACACGGAGCTATCAAATCCTCAGCCATTGTGTGGTTTTTACCGCGCTTAGCAATGTGATAGCTAATTTTTTAAGAGGCTTCAACAGCATTTTCATTGTCTTCATTACCTGCCACTAGATATGATGAAACATGTGCATCTTTTTTATAGTTTTTTGACAGTCACTAGAAAAAACTAACTTCTTTTTTTTTGTACTGAGCATGTTTAGTATTTAAATAGCACATAAGTAAGGAGAGTTTCATGCTACCGTTACTTGAAACCTCCCCGCATACAACACATAATGGATTCGGACTTTCCTCCTCCCCAGTATTTGAAAGTCCATATTTTAAATACTCATCTGAATATTTCCGTTTCTTCTGATCAGCTCCAGTACTTGAAATGTAAGTTTTACTACTATCACTTACGTGCATAACAACCATGTCCTGGGATGTGCTCTAGGAAACAGGTCTACTAGGTACCTGACCACTACACACTGCAGGGTGATCGTATTTCAGAGTTCCAGTTTTTAACCACTTATCCATAACGGATTACCCTCAGTAATAATGTATGGGAAAATCTCACAATAATGCCACCTTCTGTAAAATAATAGCACACAAAACTATATTCTCCACACACGAACCCACAGCTATTATTCGACAACGAACATAACAACCTTCTAAGAAACTTAGCCGCGCAACGTCAAATAGAAACACGAACTACTGTTGAGTTGAGGAGGTTCTCATTTATATGTTTTCAGTCAGGTTGGGGCGGAGCTAGATTTAACTAAGATGGGTGAAAGGGAGAGGGTGTGCCCGGTTGCCACTGAGCGAGCACAGGCGCGTGGCTTGCGACGAGTAGACGACAGGTTACCGGCGGCGCGTTGTGAGAGACAAATATATAGCGTCCGCCATTACTGTTTATTTTTGGCGTACCCCCAAGTGGTACGCATACCACAGGCTAGGAACCGCTGCCTTAGACGATAACCACTCACGTGCCTTGAAAATTTCATTTCAGCTGTTTGTATAGGCTGCTTTTCTTTCCCATTTATCGTCCATGTTTCACTAGCAATGTAAGAACAAGTATTGCCATTACTTATAGAACTTCATTTTAGTATCAGTTCTTGTTTTGTTTCTTAGCGTTCATTGTACGTTTCTTAGTGTAGTTTTGTGATGGGGGTTTTCTACTGTGTCGCCTGCTGTAACCTCTACTTCAGGCGTTGGTTGAGTTTCCTTTTCTTCCATGTCTGTTTCGATGTCCGTGTCCTTTCTTTGTCTTTGTTTCTTCCTTTAACGGAAGTTGATCTGCTGATCTCCGGAGGCATGGCTATTTTACTGTAGTCGCCGAGCTAAAGTAGAATTATTAAAATAACTTACTGGTATTCTGTACTATTCTATCTACTTTAAGCCACACTAGTTGGTCGCCAATTTATTATATAAAGAGTGTGTATGTGTTAAAAGCCACTCTTTGTTTGCGTCAATTTATAATATGCTGTTTACGTACCCTTTATTTAATTAAATTATGAAATAAATTTATTTTATTCGCTATTATTTAAATTTATTTTTATTGTTTAATTGTTTAATGTTTAATTTGCAACTCTTTTAAATAAGAAAAATTACTAAAAATTACTTCAATAATTTCTTACAACGTTTGTTAATTAATATATTACTGTTTTATTGCTCACTGAGTGCTTATTTTAATTCTGTACATAGACTACAACTCAACAGTGATTTCGTGGTTACAATCAACGTGACTTATTTCTCTCCTAACCCAGAAGGTTGGCAGTGATGACTCTAATTAAATATTTATTTATCTTCAAATTTCTTATATCTCAAGGGTGAATCCTTTCGAGCTACAGAATAAAACTAATATGCCTAGAGTTACGATGCTTTACAAAGGTTTAGTTTAGTAGGTTAGACACCTTTAAAAATTCAGACTTATTAACAAAATGTTCGTCTGACCTTACAATTTTTGAGGTTAACTACGGTTAGCCTAAATCGTTAATTCTTGTATTGGAATTCAATAATTCCTTTTTAAAAATGTGTGGACAATGATTAATTCTTATGTGTCAGTGTTTGATGTTTAGTACATAAGTGTATTATTTACGAATTATATCTTATATTAATGACATAATAATTGAACACTGTAATTATATTTGGCACTGTACTCCCTGATTAATAATCTTTTTAGATTATTATTTATTCACTATACGATCTCAATACACTGATCGTACACTTTCACTTTCAGCGAAGAACGATTAATACTTTGGGTCAGGTAACACTTCTAACCTCGTTCTTATTGTTTCGCACTACTAGTTAAAGGATACTGCTTGTCGTGATGCACTTTACTATGTAGGTAACTTCTCTTCTGCTGTTGGTTAATAATACTTTCAATTACAATTTTGATGTGGAGCTCTTGTTGTATCTGCCGATGGAATTCAAAGAAAAATGTGTCCTCGTTCCTTAGCACGAGCTGCTTATAAAGTTGCCCCAAACTCAGCTTGGCGCTGATAATTAATTTTCTTATCTAATTTTGTGATTGGTCCAAAATGACGTCATGATGCGGTCATTCTAAAAATAACTTTAACATAATCGCTCTAAGCGTGTGTTAACGTTTGTGTTAGTATTACTCGTACCCTTCCAAAATTCACAAATTTTAAATTTTTTTGTTTATTTCTCAGTTACTCTAGTTACAAATTTTGATATATTACTAGCATCGTATTGCTCGTTCCTTGCTGGTTATTTTGAGATGAATAGCGGCCAGTTTGGATACATTTTTAATTAATAAATTACTTCTTATTGATAGCCTATCTTAAACATTGCTTTTTTCTCAAACGTCTTCTGCTATAATTCGCAGATTGTATGGCTGTATTTTTTAACATTTCATAAACAATCATTTTTTACTACATTAAACATAATTATTATATTTAAATTAACGTATTATTCTATAAATTTGCTGAATCCAGCTGAACATTAATAATTCTAGTAACATAATTGATTATTACCATTAAATGGCTTGGTGCTTTTACTATTACTTATTCACACTTACTGTTACTCCCTAGACTTATTTTAACTGAACCTGTCTGGTGATATTTCAACTTTTCCTTAATGGTTATTCATTTTTTTCTATACTCTGTATAGTATGGTCTTTTTGTTGTATATGATTATTATTTACATAAACTAATTTGTTATCATTTATTTGTCTATTATTTCATGTTTCTTTTTATAATTACAATACTTCTTTCAGTATGCACTCTACATAGGTTGTTGTGAGTCATATCGATTGTTTTGTCGTTATTTATGTATTTATTACAGACATTTTACTATTTGTTTTGATTTTCTTATAAATCATTTGCTAGTTATTGCACAATATTACTGTTACTTGGCATATTGGCCCTAGTCATTATTTTGATCTTTTATTACATTATTTATTATTCATTAAGTAACTTTAACTCATCTTAGGTCATTCCTTTATACTTCACAATTCATAATAGGATTTTGTTCACATTACCTGATAATACGTCTTTTTACAAAATTAACAAGCTTATAACATTTTTAAATTTATAAAATTCTTTACATTGTTGATTACATTTGACACCATTTATAATTAGAACATATACAATTTGTTCTTTTATTAATTTTTCTTTCATCATTATTTATTATGCCTTAGCATACCTTTCTTTCAAGGTTGATCTAACATTGTGATTATACTGTTATTCTCATTTTAATTGTTCATTTATCATAATTCATCTACCGTTTATTATTATCAACATGATACTTCATTTTATATCTTATGCTAGTTATTTCCTTTTTAATTACTCAGCTAATGTGCTGTTTACTTTACTCTAATACAATTTAAAAATATAAGTTAGTTCACCTTTTACTTTATTTATGGTGTTTGATTTTGTCTATTTGTTTTATGCTCACTTAACTAATCTATTGGGGAACTAGTCTTCGTCAATGTCTCAGTCTATTCGTCAGTTTATTTTGTATTGTTATTGAATGCTGTTTGTAGATTTACTACTGGTTATCATCACTCCTTGTTACTCAGCTAGTTGATTTCTATGGGACAGTTTGTACTGTTACAATATCAAGGTAGCCTAATCGTAAGAGTTTGTAGAAAATGGGTAAAAAAAGCTAAAAATATCAAAAAATGTGTTTTTTACCAAGAACCACCATTCCAAAATATCTGAAAAATGCATGGAGTTAAATTACTAAAAGTTTTACAAAATCGGAAAAAGAAAATTTTGTTACATGGACTATTTTCAGAGATTTTTTATTTTAAAGATTCTAATATTTTTTAAGGGCCTAAATAAGGGCCACGGACCTTTAGAAAAAATGGGTTTTTCATCCCCTGGTGGTTTGTGGGGGAAGAATTTGAGGTATGGAGTATGGGGTTCTTTTAGGCTCAAGAAACAGTAGTATTATATAGTTTATTTCGGAATCCGTGATTAAGGGCTTTAGATCCCTCTTAACCCAGGATATCCTTTACTACCACTTGACATTCCAGGAATGGCATGAGAGCATAATATTTCTTCTGTACAATATTTAACAGGATATGATTTACAAAATAAACATCTCTCTCAAGCCTCTGTGATGTTTCTTTCTGGATAACAATGTTTTTACTGAACATCGCAGAATACAGCCCACGATGTGTATTCACACACCCAACAGATATTATATAACAATGTTGTATTATATAAAAACCAAGTATATGTAGCTTTTCCCACCACAACCAATTAATGACGTAGATATTTGTTATTGCTACATCCAGAGAAGGAAAAATGTAGTCCAAAATTGTACTTGGATATCTGTAAATGAGAACTAATTCTATAGATATATTATTATCCTTATCAGTGATTATGTGTGCCCATTTCCTAACAATGAAAACTGAAGTACCATTACCTGGAATGTTGATGCTAATATATACACATAGCACCAAGAACTACAAAAAAATAAATTTAAATTTGAAAGTTATAACAAATCAAATCTATCATTAGTGCTGCTGTGAGCAATCTAGATTTATCTAGCAAGTTTAAAATTCCTATTAGAGGCTTTTCAGATGATTAATTGATGTTAAAATCAAGCCTTTAGGGTGTATAAAGCTTTTATACATTGCAAACAATTTTAGTCTGTTAACTGTACATTATTTTAATATGATGTATGTAACTTGTTAAGGTTTTACTTGACTAAGTACATAATGATGTGTAAAAAAATCTTTATGTGATATCAGTTTGAACTTGTAAATTTTTTCGTATCAATAAGGTTGTGTTAGAATGTGGATTAGCATTATGTTAGTATGTTACTTTCTATGTTTGGTGATTGGAATTAATACAGGAATCAAGAGAGAGAGAGAGAGAGAGAGAGAGAGAGAGAGAGAGAGAGAGAGAGAGAGAGAGAGAGAGAGAGAGAGAGAGAGAGAGCTTATGTATGTCTGTGCCAGTTTCTATGTGCATACATAAATGTTAGTGATTAGGTAGAAATATGAATATTAGTTTTCATGCACATTAACACTTGAATGACTAGTTTAAACATCTTGTTTAGACCTTCAATTCTATCACCAAAAGGAGGAGGGTGTCGTCTACCTCAACCACCAGAATTTGGGGCATATACTGGAGTATTATGTGCATTTATGAATGAAACAGCTTGTTGGCAAGGACCTGGAACACTTGTTAATGAAGGTTGGTTATTAACATTCAAATGCAGTGAAGGATACTATATTAAGGAAACTCAGGATGAAAACTTTTATACTTCCTGTTTTAGTGGACAGTGGTCTCCAAAAATTCCAGCCTGTAGAAGTAAGTTAAAATTCTGTTTAAATTTTTGATAAAATGCATTAGGGAGGTAGGTAATAGTAAAAGTGTAATAGACACAAGTTTTGTGATGTATTTAAATAATCTATAGAAAAATTATTTTGTTAGTAACATTAGTAGTAGACATTTAACTCATTTAGATGTAGATATATTAGGGTGACCAGATGTGAAATTGGAAAGTTGGAACTCTCCCCCTCTCCAGCTCCCCTAATCGCCCTTCAGCATCTTCACTAGCCTTTCCTGAAATCCCATATCAACTGCAAAAAAATAGGCTCTACTTGAAGCTGAAATTAACAATTAACACTGTTTAATAATCAATTACTACTGATGCTACAAAGAAAGAAATGAACAGTAGGCTATTTGTAATCAAATTAATCAATACCAGTTTCATAAATTGCCTAGAAAGATTTGCTAAGCTGCTCCTTCTTGGACGTGTCTGTTCAGTTTTATTCCCTTAATATTCAGAATAACATTCAAAATATTTTGGTTTTAATAAGGTCCTGAAGCTCTATACATTAAATGACTTTGAAATTAGTCTTAACAATAATAATTTATTTTATTGTATCTACATCATTATCATTTAGTGACTTTGTTATGGGTGCTGCTGTTTTTTTATTTTCTTCAATCTGGAACCTAATACTTCTGCCAAATTCTTAGGGAGATCTAACTCTCTAACTGAATCATTCAGCTATGATTGTGTGAAAAGTTTTGGGTCATTGGTGCCAGGATCTCTCCAACTGACTTCACTAACACAAGTTCGGTACAGTGTTTCCAAATCTTCACAAATGCTGTCTAATGAATCTGGAGGCAAAGGAACACACCAGCTCCATGGGGAACAGGGCGTATGGCCGATTCAATGTTAGGTTAGAAATTTCCTTTTTATTTTTCAGAGTGAAACCTTGTACATGACTTGAACAAAAGTAGCAGTCATCACTGTGGTTCTCAGGTTCCAAACCATTTGTACTCTCTTACCAAGTATTTATATATACAAAATAATTATTTAATATTTTTAAATTTATGTACAATGTTTATACAAATAGCTATACTGTACTTTCTAATTTATCAGATATATCAAAATTAGCCCTGTTATATTATTTGTAAGAAAATTGTAAGCAATAAAGTTTTCATAATTTTTCCAGTAATCTGTACCACCTAAAAAACTAATTATCACCCATTAAATCTAAGCCACTTTTTCCATCACAGACCTCTGTTATTATCACCTGTTCCTCATTTAAAATTGTTGGAGGTATTTATAGTCTGGTGTATACTGACATGTTAGGTATGGAAAAATTCCATCTCTAACATACACAGCTTGGGCATGTCACATCTTTTTTTTTTTTTTTTTTTTTTTGAAATAATTGTATATTTGATGTGCAAACAACATTTGCATTAACTGCATGATTTCCCACAAGTTATGTGAATATATTATAATTGCTTGTTACTTATTAGTTACAGGTGTAATTAGTTTCAATTTACATAACTCCATCATTTACACACACTTTGCAATAACTATACAAACGTCAATGTCCATGTCTTTCAATGCCGTTGTCTGATTTGTGATGTGTAATTTGTAACGTATGAACTTAGTTAAATAAACATGTTTCATTACTTTCTCATTTATTCATGTCTGAACCAGAATTCACTAATACATATAAAATGCATTCAAACACCAACCATTTCTTCCCTTTCATAGCAGCAAACAGTCACGGGCCAGTAGAACAAACACATACGCCACACACATACACACACACACACACACACGCACACACACACACGCACGCACACACACAGCTTAAAATTGACAGGTGTCCAATACGACAGGTTAATTGTTATCACCTGTGAATTCCTGCTTACACTTATTAGAATTATTTATTATAGTTTCTCTATTAATTACAGACAAAAATATCGCCCTGGGTAAATATGTAAATACATAACAAATACGGAAAAACATCTTGAGGTAAAAATATATAAATATTAAGTATATTATATACATCAAGAGATAGACTGTACCAAAAAGTGTTTGAATATATATATATATATATATTACAACGATACATATTGTTAAATGTAAGCGTGTCGAGCCTCAAGTTAACGGGCGACAAAATGTAACAAATTATATAACACTAGCAAAATACCCGTGCTTCGCTACGGAGTTTCACGTTGTACGTAATTGTACAATTATTGCTCGCTTAATAGTATAGGATTAGATAGATTGTACAAATTCTCAACTCTTAGTTTGTTTATTTACATTCATAGCAACAGCTGTTTATTATTTATTTCGAGAAAATCGTTAGAGCCGTTTCCGAGAAAAAAAAGGACATACATTTATTAATTAATTGAAATTAGAAATTTTATCGACTATAAGAACCTGCAAACAACGACGTTTTTTTCAATTTAAAACAGTGATTAAAAACTCAGGACTAAATGTATTCGGGGTTTCCAGTAAACTGAGATGTCAACCACTTCATTCACAAAGTATGCAATTCCCGCGATAAATTTCAGTATTTGGTTTTTGCTCCTTAGGAGTGAAAGTTTTTAAAACCGTTTCTTAGTGAGCACCTGAGACCTATGATGAAGCTTTGTTCAAAGTTTCATTGATATCCATTCAGTGGTTTCAGAGATATCGTGATCAGTGAGTCAGTCAGTGGTATTTGGCTTATATAGATATCTACTATATCTAGCCGATTTACCCAGCGTTGCTTGGGTTCATAATTTATTCATAGGCTCATAGGCACCTATTCTTGTTCTAACGTTATATTAGGCCTACTTGTATATTGTATAATCTTCCTTATATTGTTACGTTCGCATTGTCACTGGAGGAATACTCTGTAGCGCACCTGTTTAAGAGCATGTCATAAACTGTATTCTTATATCTGGAGAAGAATTCTGTTGCGCGTGATGCTCCTGCTCGATTTCTAACTCTGGGAGAGGGCGAACAGCTAAATTAGTTTTTAATAAAATGTCTACAGTACTTGCACGCGCTGCGTATTTAACTGTCGTTTTATAATTCATTGTGTTAATGTTGAAATAAGGCATTTGTTAAATTAGTGTCTCCTAAACTTATTCTAACAATACAATACCGGTACCTCTATAGATTTCAGCTTATCAATTTTTAAATTCAAACTGAAGCAAGTGCATTTATATTGTCTGAACACTATGATCTGAATACATTCGCTATCAAAACTTTGTTTTTTATACTCGCTTATAACTTACTTCGATTTTAACTTATCCACTTTTAAATTCAAACTGAAACAACTCTGAATTCACACACTATTAAGACGTTTCTTAAGATGCATACACCACCTTTGATATCATAACCTATATCTTTATTTATAAGAACCGTAAACTCTGGCCCCGCCGTCTTTCGCGGCATCCGACCTAAGACTCCCCGGGTTCCGTGGATGAACTCCGGGGAAGGCCCAGCGGACGACTCTCGCGCTATTTCCTACGCGAGAGACTTCCACCGATGCTATGGTAACCAGAATCTATTCTATTGGGTTGCCATAGTAACCAGATCTAATAGTTTTTAATACCCAAAGGACGCCCCAAAGGATCGTATCAAAAAAACACTTGTCCTATGTTGGTTCTCCCGTTGAGTAAAATATTTGTGCCAAGTTTGGTTGAAGTCGGTCCAGTAATTTAGTAGGAGATGTGGAAGACCCAAAAGGACTCCCCGAAGGATCGTATCGAAAAAACACCTATCCTATGTTGGTTCTCCCGTTGCGTAAAATATTTGTGCCAAGTTTGGTTGAAATCGGTCCAGTGATTTAGGAGGAGATGTAGAAGACCCCAAAGAACTCCCCAAAGGACCCCATGGAAAAAAGCACCTCTCCTATGTTGGTTCTCCCGTCGCGTAAAATATTTGTGCCACGTTTGGTTGAAATCGGACCAGTGGTTTAGGAGGAGAAGTGGAACATACATACATAGATACATACATACAATGGTGGGGGGGGGTTTGCCCCTTATGAGTGAAAGTTTTTAAAACCGTTTCTTAGTGAGCACCTAAGACCTATGATGAAGCTATGTTCAAAGTTTCATTGATATCCATTCAGTAGTTTTTGCTCTACGTTGATTCTATGTCAGTCAGTGAGGCAAACTTTCCCCCCCACTTTTACCCCTTTAAATGTCGAATTTCCAAAAATCCCTTCTTAGCGGATACCTACATCACATAAGGAACCTACATTCCAAATTTCAAGTTTCTAGGTGTTATATTTTCGGAGATTTCGTGATGAATCAGTGAGTCAGTCAGTGAGTCAGTGGTATTTCTCTTTTATATATATAGAAGATTACTGATACCGTGTATGTATAATTGGAGTTGAGGTGTGATTATAATAATAGTAATCCTTTTATGAATCGTAATATGTTTTCATTTATTACATCAAACAAACATAAAAATAATTATAATATAATAGTAATATTTACTTCGCCATAAGAAATTCATTATCTACCTTTCAATGTTTCTTTGATTGCTATACGTTCATCATCAAAATATATTTTATCTCTTATGTCTTATATTATCAATTCTATATAAAACATTTCTTATTCATAACATAAATTCTCGACTACTCAGTCTGAATGTGTGCTTTATAGTTTTGGTACTCTTTACCTTCGTATTCTTTACTTTACATACCTTTTACGGCTTTATAATCATTTTAACAATACTGATTGATGTTTTTTTCAATTACTTTACATTATGTGCTTTCAATAAAAAAAATTTTAACTTATTAAATCAATGATTAATATTCCAAGCAAGGATTTTAAATTATCTTTACATTAACTGTACATTCATTAAAGAAAATAAAATCATAAAAAGAAATTCTGATTACAATTGAATTATATTCTCTTATCTCGATCTACATAGTTATTATTGTTATTATTCAATTTTAAATTGTCTTTATTAATGTCTTTCAATGTCTTTATTTTGTAATAATTATGAATTGGTTTTTCGTCACCTCAAATTCTGCAGATTGTCCCATGTCCTCCAGTGATCTGACCGTCCTCTCCTACTGGATGTCCTCTTGCCTTCTTTGGTTTCACTGGTCGTCCTCCCGTCTCTCGTCCCTCATGGTCCATCAGCTGCTGTAGATTGTAATGATGTGTTGCTCTGGATCGGATGCTGTTGTGATAGAAACAGTCTCTATTGCTCTGCGTATCGTTCCTCTGCTAGATGTTCTCTTGTCATCTGTCTAGAGTTGATGTTCGTTCGGTGATCTAATATTGTCTAATTTAATTGTACACATGATATGTAATTATCATAATGATTGCATCATTAGTGTAATTGCTATGCTTTAACAATCGCACAGAATTCGCACTGATTGTCAGAATTACGTAGAATTTGCACTGCACATGTGTCTGATTTTTACGCATTTTTAGAAGTTATTGCACTCTTTCTAATATTTATAAGGTTTGCTTAAAATTAAATACAATCTTAATTTAGTATTTATTTGGGGTGAGGTTGCAGACTTACAGGCTCGAACAGGCTTCACGCACACACTCTATTTACTTGTGTACACGCATACAGCGGTAATCGCGTGATGTTTCCTGTTTATAAGCCAGCTTCCAATTTCACACCTGCTCGTCTATTACATATTACTAAAATGAATTTAAATATTTATTTTATTTCATCTATGCGCATTACAGCCTATGCTTGTATTGTCGCAATATATATATATATATATATATATTGCGACAACACAATTGAATTAATTCTTGCGCATAGGAATATGGTGTGTGTTTTATAAATCAACAAGTCTATATAGGAGGTATTATAATTATTTATTGCACACCAATTGAATAATATTTCATACGATATATTTTTAAACGTACACAAATGTTATGAATTTTTAAATATTGTTTGAAACAATTTGTATAAAGTTAAGATCTGAATTTGTTACTTGAGTGAAGGTATTCCAATTTGATGCGGCTAATGGCGATGCGTATATCTCACGTGTCCTTCCTTCGTGGATTCTGCTGGGGTGGTGTCCTGGTGATAAACACGTTGAACTTGCTCAACGAACTGCAACACTGCCTCGCTGCGATAACACTGATTATGACTGTTAATGGTTTTTAAAATATTTTAATATTGTTATAGTTAATTTACGTATCTCAAGGTGTAACGTGGGTGTTTAATGAAAAGCGGTGTATAGGCGTACACCTTCCGGCACGTCTTCAAGTGTCCTCGCGTCACACAGATCTACCGCGGTCAGTCGATCTCCCTGTAAGGATATCTTGACTACCACGGATACTTGTAAATCACAATATTATTTATTGAAACTGAATTACTTGGGTCTGTAGAATAACTCACACAGAGTTCCAAGGTTTCGTACACCTTTACAACTGTTTACGCGTTCACGCAAGAGAAACTTCTTGAACGCGGACCGCACGTTTAGTTGACGAATGCTCAAGATGAACTCCCTGATCTGCTCATGGCAAAAGACAATTTTCAATGATTTTATTGCGTTCTAATTGGCCAATTATCGGTCACATGATAATTTATGCACACGGCACTAATATTTCTTCATGCAACACTTTGCATGAAATTGGCATAGCCTGCACAGATATCTGGGATTGTATTACTTCACGCCTGAGTGAGTTTTAAATAGAGATTTCATATAACAAAAATTTACACTTAACAGTTATTTAAAGATCACAGAATATAGGGAAATTGTAGCTAATATTAAATTTTATGTCTTGTTCAAGTCTCATGTAAATCGGATAATTACAACGGACACAACAGAGAAAAATGACGAATAAAATTTTTGAGACTTCGACCTATTCTGAAACATGAGAATGTTCGTCATCCATGCATAAGACATAGTTCATTGCTTATCATGATACTGTGTTCTCTCTCTCTCTCTATCTCTCTCTCTATATATATATATATATATATATATATATTACAACAACGTTATTTGTTGCTGAGCCCCCAACTTCTTGTGAGCTATTTAATTAACACATTACTTTCGCTGTAAAATTATGACAGGTGTAATCTTAATAATAATAACACAATGTAATATGGTTTAAAATCATTTCACCATTTATTAATCAAAAATTTCTTGTTTGTTTGCGATTTAAAAACATAATTATTATTCGCTTATGTGTGAAGCCGTAGCACACATCACATTATTAACATAAAAGTTATAATATCGTATTAAACAAAGACATAATATACAACCTTATACTATAATAAACATTTATAGTTATCTAATATTGCTCTCGGTTTGCTCATTAGTGTAGTAATTATTAGATTATATAATCTCTATCTAATTATCTAATTTCTTCTGAATATTCTGCATATGCATTGCTTTGTTTTCTAAAAAAAATTTGCTAATTACTTTTATATTAATTTAAATATCAATGACTAAGTTATTGATTCCAAATTATAGTTTAAAACATTTTTAAAACATTACTCTTATTATTATACAAATGAATATTTACATTTGCAAAATGGGTTAATTCATCTTTGAATTAGATTGTCTCTCTTTTTACATCATTAATTATATTGTCGTTATGTAAGTGTTTGTTTTACAAATACATGGTTGTTTTTCACCTTATTGTCTGGTAAATCGGCAGCGTGTCCCCTTCGGTCCTAGGTCCTCGATAATCGATGCTCCTTTTATAGTCGCGTAGTCCTGGAGCCCTTGATCCTCGTCCTTCGGAACCTCTCCTTCGTCAGTCGCCTCGTCCCGTACGCTGGATTCTATTTCATGTACTTGGCTGCTCCCTCGTCTCCTGTCATGGCCTCAGGTTGTAGGTGCTCTCACGAAAGTGATGAGTAGTCGTGAAGAACCTCCGGCTGCTGCTGTGGTTGATAGACAAAAGTTCTTATCGTGGGCAGAGCCTCCGGCTGCCACGGTAGTTGTACGAGAAAGAGAATTAAGTTACCGCACTTTTGTGTATTTATACCCTAGGGGGCAAAAATCATGTTTCGACAATATTCTGCGTGTCAGAGACTGTCGTTGGCGTCCCTTTTTAAACACGATTCTTTTCATAATTAATTCGCTTGCCTTAATGTGCAAAGTCTTTTGCACATTACCCGATATTTCTCCTGTCAACAATTGTTATGTGTTCACTATGTATAAACCGTTTTCCCTACCTTAATTAACATAAATTTCAGTTATATTTATTTTCACTATAATCACATATTTTATTCTTTTCACACTACTTTTTTTACACATGTGAGTCTTATATTTATACACACTTTGGCGTATTTGGTTTTGTGGTGTTATAAACACAATCTTTACAAAATAAATAAATTCATATAATTAATAGCGTTCATTAAGGGTGACGCTTTTCAGGAATTGACAGGTTTTACATACACATGTAATTTACACGTGTACACACAGACATAGCGGAGTGGCGTGATCAGATTCTCCCAACTTGAAATATGGTCGTTCTTTTTTACAGTTCAGATAAAAAGCTGAAATATTATTGCTAACAATATGTATTATATATTTACTTTAATTAATTATTTTAATTACTTTGTGCAATGCACAGTACCCTATGCATTTGTACTGTTGCATTTATACTGTTACTGTTCCCTCCTTTCTAAAAAAAATATAATAAACCGGTGTATTACATTTTTGCCTTTTTACATTAAACAAATAGTATAGTACATTTTTACAGAACAACGTTTATTTACATTATGCTCATAATAATGAATAAACTATTATTCAATTTACCCTTATGCATGGTGGGTTGAACCATTATTACCCTCCCATGCAGGTTGACTTCGTGCTCGCTTCGCAGTATCTGCTTTAATACACGATCTCCTTTAGCTTGTCACAGTGACCTAGTTATTCATTCATAGAATTTCCTTAAAGAGCTCGCATGGTACTTGCCCAATTCTTTTTGTCTTGTGTCATCATACACAATGAAAGTCTGTTTGCCAATTTGTCTTAGCAAATTGTATGTTCCATCATATAATCTGAAGAATTTTCTCGCAGTATTATCTATACTTTTTCCCACTGGATTGGTTTTTAAATAATATTTTCTCTCCAACATTAAACTTCTGCAACTTGTGAGTTCTGTTGAATCGTTCTATTCTCTTATTACCTTTTCCCATTATTCTTGTTTTCGCATGTGCAATCTTAATGCTTAACGGTGTCGGTAAGTTCTGATTAGCAGGTATATGAACATACCTTTTCCAAAACCTGTCGGGCTGACGATCTTGTTCAATCTTGCTTCGCTATAATTCTCATTAATGGCTCTCTCAAGGAATGGTAAATATTCCGCCCATTGGTAAATATTGTGTTGGTTATGGCAGTAAATACGTAGGTACTTACCCAATTCTTTGTTCACTCTCTCGGCTAAATTTCCCTGTAGATGTCTGAAGGATGTGAGTATGGGTTGGATTCCATTTTCTCTTAGTATTCTATTCCATACGTCACTTTGAATTTGCACTCCATTATCACTAAGAATCCTCTTCATCTTACCATGTTTTGCAATATATTTTTGTAACAGAATTTTAGGACAGCTTTCGTTGTTGGTCGCATAATAGGATACAGAAGAACGGCCTTAGAAAACACGTCTACACAGATTAGTATATGTTTATCCCCCCAAACTTGATCGTGGTAATGGCCCTAAGAAGTCCACTGCAACTAACTCCCCTTTCGCCTCCTTCTGTATAATTTGGATTTCCACATATGTGTGAAGATTAGGTTGCTTAGCAGTCTGGCAATCATAGCATTTCTTCAATTCATTTTTAATTTTTCTGGACGTGTTGTTGATTGTAAAATCTTCTCTAAGGGATAAATAACATTTTAATGCCGAGGCATGAGCTAAGCTCTCATGAGTTGGTGTTATCAGTTTAAATAACATCTCGTTTGTCAACACAACTTTCCAATCAGGTCTTATTAATTTGAAAAGAATGTTGTTATGTAGCTTATATTGTGCTGGTAGGTGAGATTGATGTTTTAAATTTTGTAAGGTATACCTTGATCCTGTTCTCCTGCTAGATTTTGTAGCATTCTTCTTACTTCGTTGCTAGCTTCAAATCCAATAGGTAATAGACGTACCTCATTATCGTCCTTATCGTAGATCTCCTTCCTTCTTTTGGCTAAAATTCATTTCAGTACACAAGAGTTCATTATATTACATTTCCGTAGAAATGACAATTCTTGACGTATTTACATATTATTATTACATATTTTTCACATACTATTTCTCATATTATTAGTAAGTAAAATCATTGTATTTAAAATTTTTTATTTACAGTAGGGCATTGTGTGACGTTCGCTGATTCACAGCCTCGTCTAGGCTAAACAATGCATCTCGTCAGTTGACAGGATGCTTGTATTGTTCCTCGTTCACCGCAGTCAGTCATTGTCGTTGAGTAGCCGACTGTACAGCAATTTCCGCTTCGCACTCCCATTTTGTTATCGTTGTTGGCTTCGACCGTGTAACGTGTACGATCATATGGTGAGAATTTCTTTCTAGGAAATGGCCAGACGTATTCTCCCTTCTCCCTCTCACTGCTTCTACTCTTCTCTTGACGAACGCCTTGCTTATTAGTTTGTGTGTGACCTATATTCACAGCTGATCGATTTTTCGTGTGTTGCGTTGGTGTAGAATAATAATCACTGTAGTGGTTGTGGTTATAATTTTGATTATCGTACGGTTGATAATTGTGTTGTTTACTCTCATCGCGAGTGATGTGCTCCGATTGTGTTACAAGTATTAAAAATTCTTCAATTGTTTTAATACCTTGTGTCTAAACAGCAAGTTGTATATTCTTGTAAACGAGGTACGATTGTATCGATTTTATGTTACACTCTTCTTTGATTTTAATTATTTCATTAGAATCGTCCTTAATAATTATCACCGTTTCTTCTAGCTTATCTTATATTTTAACAGCTTGTTCATGAAGTGCTGGTTTAACTTTATTTTCATGTGAATCAATGCGCATATTAGTGTCAATAATATTGTATCTACAAATTTTGTAGTATTATCTATTATATTTTGTTTTAATTCTTTCTTCTTTTACCTCTTCTCTTAGGTTTGCATTAAATTCTTTTAATTCTTCTCTCAATTGTACCTTATCTTGTTTTAATTCATGTTTAAATTTATTTAGTTTATAATTTATACTTTCCATTTGTTTTATATTTGATTCTTCTATCACGTCTCGCATCATATCTACGATTGCCTCCATACTAAAACTTCCTGGTTCTGCAATGTTGAATTATTTTTATTTATATTATATTTTAAAATAATTATTATTGGTGATCCCGGTTATACTATCTTTTATTTTTTATTTTATTTTGTATTATTACTGTTATTATTATTATATTACTATTACGATTACATTTTCATTTGCAATAACTACCTGTTGAGCGCCAGTTGTGTTATTATAATACACAACAAATTGAAATAACATTCAAATAATATTTAATATAATGTTAGTTATTATAATTACATATTATATATTTTTCATTTAACATACTTTTTTTTAGAGCATACATTTTACTTTAAAATTGTTTAAATAGTTAAATGGCATGGGCACGCACCATGTTCTTTGAGACATTTATTTTTACCACAACGTTATTTGTTGCTGAGCCCCCAACTTCTTTAGAGCTATTTAAAGAACAACATGACTTTCGCTGTAAAATTATGACATGTGTAATCATAATAATAATAACACAATGTAATTTTTTTAAATCATTAAAAATTGTATTAATAAAAAATTTCTTTTTTGTTTGCGATTTAAATACATCATTATTATTCGCTTGAGTGTGTAGCCGTAGCACACATCACACTATTAACATATAAATGATAATCTCGTATTACACATAGACATAATATACAATCACATACTATAATAAACATTTATAGTTATCTAATATTGCTCGCAGCTTGCTCATTAGTGTAATAATTATTAGATTATCTAAGCTTTTTCTAATGATCTAATTTGTTTTGAATATACTGCAAATGCATTGCTTTGTTTTCTAATAAAAATTTGCTAATTACTTTTATATTAATTTAAATATCAATGACTAAGTTATTGGTTCAAAATTATAGTTTAAAACATTTTTAAAACATTACTCTTATTACTATACAAATAAATATTTACATTTGCAAAATGTGTTAATTCATCTTTAAATTAGGTTGTTTCTCTTTTTACATCGTTAATTATATTGTCTTTATGTGAGTCTTTGTTTTAGAAATACATGGTTGTTTTTCACCTTATTGTCGTTTTAAATCGGCAGCGTGTCCTCTTCGATCGTAGGACCTCGATCCTGGATGTTCCTTTATAATCGTGTAGTCCTGGAGTCGTTGATCCTCGTCCTTCGGATCCTCACCTCCGTCCGTCGCCTCGTCCCGTACGCTGGATTCTATTTCATGTTCTTGGCTGCTCCCTCGTCTCCTGTCATGGCTTCAGGTTGCAGGTGCTCTCACGAAAGTGATGAGTAGTCGTGAAGAACCTCCGGCTGCTGCTGTAGACAAAAGTTCTTATCGTTAGCAGAGCCTCCGGCTGCCACGGTAGTTGTACGAGAAAGAGAATTAAGTTACCGCATCTCGTGTATTTATACCCTAGGACGTTAAAATCATTTTTCGACAATATTCTGCATGTCAGAGTCTGTCGTTGGCGTCCTTTTTTAAACACGATTATCTTCACAATTAATTCGCTTGCCTTCGCGATATGCAAAGTCTTTTGCACATTACCCGATATTCATCTTGTCGGCAATTGTTATGTGTTCACTATGTATAAACCGTTTTCCCTATCTTAATTAACATAAATTGTATTTATATTTATTTTTACTATAATTACACTTTTATTCTTTTCACACTATTGTTTATACACATGTGCGTCTTATTTTTATACACACTTTGGCGTATTTGGTTTTGTGATATTATGCACACAATCTTTACAAAATAAATAAATTCATATAATTAATAGCGTTCATTAAGGGTGACGCTTTTCAGGAATTGACATGTTTCACACACATATGTAACATACACGTGTACACACAGACATAGAGGAGTGGCGTGATTAGCCTGTCTCAACAATAAATTTGGTCGTTCCTTTTACAGTTCAGATAGAAACTGTATTTTTTTCTAACAATATGTGTTATTTATTTACTTTAATTAAATATTTTAATTATTTTGTGCAATGCAGAGTACCGTATACATTTGTACTGTTGCAATATATATATATATATATATATAGTAGTAAAGTTATTACACTTTTATAAATTTAATCTGATAGAATTCTTACCTGTCTTGCGATCTCTATCTCGTAACTTACCTTCTAACACCAGAAACCTTCAGGGCCGCCAATATATTAATTCAGGGTAATATGTAAACCTTGTCAACACTTTCCCTTAAAAGTTTGGATAAATTTTGCTACGTGACTTCCTTTATATCAGAAAATTCCAAGAGTCGTTAGATAAGTTTTTAGCACAAAGCACAGAAAATGGTTGCACAGGCGAAATAAATAAGATAACGCATTGTTATCGATAAATCAATTAGTAGTTTCTTTTATTGAAAAATTACTTTCTGTTTTTAAAATTTCATTTTGATTACTTTACAAGTGGCTGGACATGATGTTGCGTCACCCCAAAATTTAAATCTTACAATTTTGTATCTGCCAATACTTCTAAAACATTATCTTACGTGACTAGTTGTTATGATTATTCTTTCTATAGACAAACCAGAATTTCTAGCACGGTCTCTCTCTTTCACTCTCTCTAAACTACCTCCATTTCGAGATCTCATTCTAATTGGTTTAGGTTGCATTGTTTCAGAAAAGAAAATTGATAGTAGTTGAAAGTCAGTCGATACTTAACATTCGCTGTTCTCCTCTATGTTGCACCATCCCTACGACTTCTAGCCGTGCTGTTTAACACTCCGAAAATCGGTTAGAAACTGTTGAATTGTGACACTGTTACGGATTGTTCATTATTATTTGTTGTACTGTTATTTTGAGTTAAATCATATTAATTAAAACAACATTTTTGTCGGCCGACCTTAATTTAGTAGCGTACTCTTTTTGCACAACCGTGCGATTGGAGTGAATGTCGACGACCGAGCGTCCAAAATGGCGAGATGACGCCCTTACTTTTCGTCTCGTGGTTTTCCATAGGAAGCCGTTCTCATACTCGGTTCCTGATTGGCATATCCGGCTGCCGGAAGCCTTTCGCATTTAACATGTGACTAATTTTGAGTTGGAGTCTAGTTTTATTTCTAATGACCGATTTGTCCTCTCCCACACTTTTTTCCTGACTCATGCATTCTTTGTTACCACTCCCCAATTCGTACCTGCCACAACACGGCATTGACCAAGCCACAGAGTGTCTAATAGCAAATGGTTTCTACAAGTTGATCAAAAATATGTTTGTGCCCAATTTGTACCCTCACAATACCCCCCCCCAATGAAAGGTTTTAAGCCGAAGTATAAAAAGTCATTGCCTAACCTAAGAGGACCAGCTAGAATATGGCGCCACGACCCTCCTTTCTTCCTTACTAAAATCATTGGGTAACTTACCCTCCTATTCCGGTGACCATGGACGCACCTGCATGACTTTACTGGACTTCCCTGCTCAAGATCCCAACACCATAAACTCACACAGGCACTGGGAGCCCCTGCCCTGACGCACCACAGAACCACAGTATCATCAGACTCTGTAACAATTAATAAAACATCAATAAATGGCCTTCCACTTCTCCGTATCCTTAACTGATTTGGTTTCCTCTTAGCCGAACTGGTTTGACTTTTCCGAAGTACTGGTTTCTTATCTTATTTATCTACATATACAAATAATATTGTTTTAACATTTATGTTTTAACCTAACATGATAAATTTATTGATATCATATCACCCACACATCATTTATTATATCATATCTCTTACACATTAACATCCATTTAAAAGTTATACTTCCAACAAAATGATTTACCCATTCCATTATGTATTCAATTGCACACCAATTACGTATAATATTTCCTTTTGGAAATTACATTTCCTATCTCACTTTACCATTCATAATACAGATTACTACCGTTATCTTTATACAATACATAACATGATTAATAAAAAATACAACGTTAGTCAATACATCAGATACCTAGATAATCAGAACAGTCTCCTCCCATACTTCAGCGTGATTGTGATTATAACAATAATTATCAACTTCCTTCTTCCTACTTATTCTTGTTAAAATACTCCCTCTACATCAATTTTTTTTTTTTAATATTAACCCCCTTTATCCCTCAACCCCTGATAACCCGCGTTACTAAAGGGTCAGTGACCTCAAGGACAAGCCTATATATAGTATTACCCAAACTCGAATAAATGAAGTTTTACCACCATAAATGAAGCCTCTCCCTCGCAGCATGTAACGTTGCCACCGGCCATCCATCTCTCTATGTCCCCCCATGTCTGGACTGTTGGGCCCAGTGGCTTCCACAAGGACTGGATCGGCTAGGGTATAAACATTATCTACCCTGTCCTTGCTTCGGCGTTTGAATTCTCAATATATTCCCTCTCTAACTCATAAGTACTCACTATTACCCAATTACTAATCTCAACTCCCTCTATAGTTAAATCATCACTACTATGATTTAACGTACCATTTTTAGATACCCCATTCTCAACTCTATGTTTGTTATTATTCATCATGATCTCACTATCATTATTATAGTTATCGCTATTCTTTTCACTATTACTTACCTTGTCAACTGTCATCTGATTTGCATTTAAACTAACCCCATTATAATTATTTTCACTCCACTTACCTGTATCTCTCTTACTCCCTCTTCTCTTTCTAATTTCATTTACTTCGTCTTGCATTTGTTTTTTAATTGTATGAAAACGTTCATTAATTTCGTTTATAATATCACTCTTTACTTCATTGAATCTAGTATTTACTTCATTAATATTATTACTCAGTTCATTGAACTTTACATTTTGTTCATTGAAATTACTATTTACTTCATCAAATTTATTACTTAAAATTGTGTTTTGCTTTTCTAGAAATAATTGCATCATATTCATTCTATCATGACTATCAGATTTTTTAATTTAGACTGGCTTTGAACGAATTTTTGAATCGTCTGCAACAGCTGAATCTGTTAAGCTGACCTCTTTAACCGCGTTTAATATTGAATGACCTCTAGAATCATTCATCCCAGCTGCCTCACTCGTAACAGCTGATTAGTTCACATCAATTTCAATCTCTTTATTCTCTATTTTTTTAAATTTAAGTATTTTTAAGTAAATGATTAATTATTATTACTTATTATACAATCTCGTACGATATCTTACTCACAGTATTATACGTCATAAACTGTGTTATAGTATATACTAATACAAAAAACAACGCCGTTTACCACTACCCACTTCTTATGTTTAAAACAGGTCTATTTCATATAATTTTTATATAAAAATTCCTGGCAGGGTCACCAATTGTAAAGTTATTTACACTTTTATAAATTTAATCTGCCAGAATTCTTACCTGTCTTGCGATCTCTATCTCGTAACTTACCTTCAAACACCAGAAACTTTCAGAGCCGCCAAAATATTAATTCAGGCTAATATTTCCCTTGGCGACACTTTCCCTTAAAAACTTGGATAAATTTTGCTACCTGACTTCCTTTATATCAGAAAATTCCAAGAGTCGTTAGATGAGTTTTTAGCACAAAGCATAGGAAATGGTTACAGGCGAAATAAATAAGATAACGCATTGTTATCGATAAATTAATTTGTAGTTTCTTTTATTGAAAAATTACTTTCTGTTTTTAAAATTTCATTTTGATTACTTTACAAGTGGTTGGACATGATGTTGCGTCACCCCAAAATTTAAATCTTACAATTTTTTATCTACCAATAATTCTAAAACCTTATCTTACGTGAATAGTTTTATGAATATTCTTTCTATAGACAAACCAATGTATCTAGCGCGCTCTCTCTCTCTCTCACTCTCTCTAAACCCTCTCCATTTCGAGATCTCATTCTAATTGGTTTAGGTTGCATTGTTTCAGAAAAGAAAATTGAAAGAAGTTGAAAGTTAGTCGATACTTAACATTCGCTGTTCTCCTCTATGTTGCACCATCCCTACGACTTCTAGCCGTGCTGTTTAACACTCCGAAAATCGGTTAGAAACTGTTGAATTGTGACACTGTTACGGATTGTTTATTATTATTTGTTGTACTGTTATTTTGAGTTAAATCATATTAATTAAAACAACATTTTCTTCGGCCGACCTTAATTTAGTAGCGTACTCTTTTTACACAACCGTGCGGTTGGGGTGAATCTCGACGGCCGAGCGTCCAAAATGGCGAGATGACGCCCTTACTTTTCGTCTCGTGGTTCACCACAGGAAGCCGTTCAAATACTCGCTTCCTGATTGGTTTATCGGGCTGCCGGAAGCCTTTCGCATTTAACATGTGACTAATTTTGAGTTCGAGTCTAGTTTTATTTCTAATGACCGATTTGTCCTCTCCCACACTTTTATCCTGACTCACGCATTCTTCGTCACCAGTCCACAATTCGTACCTGCCACAACACGGCATTGACCAAGCCACAGAGTGTTTAATAGCAAATGTTTTCTACAAGTTGATCAAAAATATGTTTGTGCCCCATTTGTACCGTCACATAGTATCCTGTAAAATGTAACAGTACATAAAGCTTGCTAAAATACTAAAAATTTATAAATTTTGTAAAATTGTTATAATTAAAAAAGCAAAAGAGGTTTGTAGGTAATACTAGTTAAGGTGAAATGTCCAAAATGATCAATGTAATTAGAGAAATTTGGTAAATGTTTTAAAGTAATAATCATCAATATATATAATAACCATAGATGGATAACTTGAAATTATATATGTAATTTTATATTACATAAATGTGAATATTTAAAATTTCAGTAAATCATAATTTATTCAATGTGAAAATAAAACGTAAGGAATATAAATTATAATAATACATAGGCCTAATCAAGTGATCAGATACCCATGAATTATGTGGAGTTAGGTAGTATGACAAATTTTATAGGTAACTACCAGTACTATTTGTAAAATGTTAAAAAACTGTAAATCACCTTTTAAAAAATATAGTTATTCTATATTTTGTACATAAAAATACATGATGGACAAAATCAAGAATTAACGAACATTACATTGTAAAACTAGGAGAACCTAAGAAAAATACATTTTAATCCACAACAATCTAAAGAAGAAAACTCACTCTTATTTGAATCTTTGACGAGAATACATGTAACAAGAAGAGTGGTTTAAAAAGATAAAAGAAAATAAGTAAAATGAATAAAAAAATAGAAGAACATTATCTGAAATTAACATACAAACACATCAGTAATTAAGAAGAGTGTCAATAAGACAGAAAGGAACAAACATAATATAAAAGCTGTATAATATTGAAGGTAGAAGTTAGTCCGGGAAGCCTTGGAAAGTGTATAAATGCAAGTTTAACTTAAATTTTAAGTGCCTCTAGAAAAAATAACTAGTAAAGCTACAGATATAAAACTTATTGTGGTTTCATATCTGTACGGAAGGATAAAAAAGACAAAGTTTCATCAAAATCTGATGTGGTGGGTGCAATGACAACTTGACATGGAAAATATATAAGCTTTACCATCAAGGAAATAAGAGAAGGAAAGAATAAACTAAATTAAAATTAGAATTATTTGATTAAAAATAACAGAATTATAACACTTAGAAAGTTAGTACTTACAATTCTTCAATGAAAGTAAGTGACAGAACAGATTACTCTAACATTATATGTTTTGGTGTTATACTAATATTGTAGTTTTCAAAATAACACGTGATAAAGTTTCTGTTGTGTAAAATAAATATTAACACTTATATTTTAATTGGAAACAAAATATAAACTTGGCTTCATACGTAAGCAATTGTTCTTGTATGTAGTTTTCCTTGTTGTGGATGGCGTGAGTTGGACGTAACAAGTAGAAACCAAATAATTTAGAATATTTAAATATTAAATATTTTGTCTTAATTTTAAGAAAGATTATTGTGTTTGTAATACATTTATTACATCTGTGCTACTTGCCCTGAGATTAAGAATCTGTATGTTCATGCATTCATTTTTTATTAAAAAAAAAAGTCCTAATTTCACTGAGCACATTTGTTTAATTGGAAGTACCAGCACAATGTATAATTTAAATAAATATAATTAAATAACTACCGACTTGGAACACAAAGTTGTTTATGGGTAAAAACGTAAAAGTTTTACCTTATAGCCTGAACCAGTTTTGGCTTTTAAAAGTTTCTTCAGAGGCTGCCATTTGGAGCACTGTCTGTCTTGTTCTTGGCGACGGTATCGACTTTTGAAGGATCGATGTCGTGTGTGTTTGGGGTGTGATATGTTCGAATAATGCGTGTGATTTGAATTGTGTCTGTTCGTTTGGGATGTCGTTTTCATGTGTTTTCGTGTGTTTCTATATTTCCACTTGTTTGAGAGTGTCTAGTTTACGGCATTTTGTGTGTACGTGTAGAATGTCCATGTTATTTTCGACGTTTTTGTATGTGGTTTACTTCAATGAGGTGCTTCGCAAAGGTGGATTCGGTAGTGGAGTGTAGTGCTTTTGTGTGTTCAATGTATCTTTGTTTGAAGCTATGTCCTGTCTGGCCTATGTAGAATTTGTTACAATCTGAGCAGTTTAGTTTGTAAACACCAGGTAGATCAAACTTGTTTTGTGCTTTGTGTGTGTGTTTTGATAGTGTATGTTCTGTTTTGTATGTAGTTTTGTATGCAATTTTGTATCCTGTTTTTTTTGAATTTTTGAGCTATTTTTTGAGTGTGGTTACTGATATATGTTAGTGTTATGAATTTGTTGTTTTCTGTCTTTGTCTGTTGTTTGTTATGTGTTTTGTGTAGGAGTTTATTGACTATTGTTCTGTTGTATCTGTTGGATTCTGCTAGATATTTTATCATGTTTAGTTTGTCTTTGTAGTCTTTTTCATCTAGTGGGATGTTATTAAGTCTATCTATCATAGTTCTGAAGGCAACTAGGTTGTGTTGTATTGGGTGATTGGAGGAGTTGTGTATTAGTGTGACAGTTGTAGTCGGTCTTCTGTATATACTGAATTTGTGGCTGTGTTCAAATTTTGTGATGGAGAGATCTAGGAATGTTATGCTTTTGTTGTGTTCCTTTCCTGCCGATTACGAACACAAAAATAGCATAAAGTTCCTCATGCAATGTAACACAAAGATCTCTAATACTACTGTTTTTTGGTGACTTAAGGGAGTCACGTACCGTACAGTCTCAATTTGGAGAGGAAACAGGAAAACACAAACATTATTAACACAGTCAAACTACTGGATTTACCGTATCGGAGTAAAAATTATGTTACTAACGTTTTACAGAGCTTTTTAAGAATTGGTCTTGCAGGTCTTTATATAAACCTGCGTGGTCCTTGTTTATAATAGTTTTATTATATGGACAGATGTATTGTGACAATGGATATCCTAACAATCTAGTCTGTGAGAGGTCAAGTAGAAATTGGTATTCTTATGTATGATTGAGTTTTGTTTATTTTACATAATATGTTAAGTCTAACAGGAATAATTTACTTTCCTTCTCAAAGGTTAAAATAACTTTGCACATTCATTTCTTTTTTCAGAAATGTGCTCACCTCTGCAATCAATAAGTGTAGATGTAACATGCATTAATGGAGATGGTGATATTGATTGTAACAAGCCAATGCGTCCTGGAACACGAGCAAACGTTGAATGTAAACCATCGTATACTCATATTGGGAATACTTCATACTCAGAAATAATCTGCGGAGAGAATGGCCAGTGGAGTGAAGGATTGTTTTCTTGTCACCGAGGTAAAAACTTAGTGTTTTGAATCGCCCAATGAAATGTCATTGATCAAACCAAATGAAATTGTGTATATTAATGACTTGAACAAAGACATAAACACATCTGTAGTTAAACTAACAATTAATCTAAACATTCATGTCTAATGTAAAATACAATTTAAATGTTTTAGATTACATTTTTAAATTCAACGAAAAGCATAGTTTACTGACTCAGTTTTGAACAAGTAAACAAGTTTATTCACAATTAATTTTCATGTGTCACAGTCACTCTGATCTACATAATACCAACGGAAATATTTAGAAAATAAGTGATAAAATACTAATTAATTAATACATTTTTTATAATACAACCTTTGATTACTCTCTGAAAATGTTGCACACATTATCTGAGGTCACACACATGTACACACTTTATCTACGCATCACACCCAACATTACTGTAATGTTACAATTTCATCTGGACTTCTCAACTTCTGAGTCAAGTTTAAAGTAATTATTCAAATTTTACATGCATAATTTTGTTATGACTAGGTATTCATAGCCGACCTTTTGTGGTTTTGCAAATTCAGATGAAATCCTGTTTAATTTAAAAATTGCTTGATTATTTGTAAAATACATGGAGTTTACTGTGAAAGTATATTTATGAAATACATTTTCTATACTTGGGATGTCACAAAATGATAGTTAATGTAATTGTGAAGCTGTTCAAGAGGAAGCTAATATTATAAACATTTTGGTTGTAACGCAGTGGTATCAATAGCAAAACTGTGATAACAA
Organism: Magicicada septendecula; assembly: GCA_034769895.1. Lineage (NCBI taxonomy): Eukaryota > Metazoa > Arthropoda > Insecta > Hemiptera > Cicadidae > Magicicada > Magicicada septendecula. Next base: position 424,752,080 of record CM068375.1, on the reverse strand, counting down.
CTTGGAGAACTTTGTAGATAGTTTAGGTGATGTACAGAATTAAAGTAAAGTACCTTATAGTAATAATTATATAATAAAATACAATTTAAACACTAACACATAATAAAAATATTTGATTATGCAGCAGTGTAGGTATTGGAAATAGAGCATGAAACTTGAGATAAAGAGAAAATAGAAATATTTTGCTTAAGTATTTAATAAAAATGTTCCTTATTTTTCTGAGTGACATTTAATTTAGGTTTAGGTGGCCCCTAACATTTGTACCAGTAATATATTATTTGATCTATTATAGTATCATTTACCTATACCTATGACTTTAATAACTTAAAAATGTATTTGAATTTTAATAAATTTATCCAGAATTGGATTTAAAATAAATTATCCAAATTTTAATATCCAATCCAATTTATTGGATAATTCAGAGTTTCCCAAGGAATTCATTTATACAGAAAAGACCGTCTTTTATATAATTGTCGAATTGGTTTAGCATGGTAAAAAACCTATAAATTAATAATAACAGCACTGATTTTATGGTTTAACACAAGCTTTTTATTACTTTTAACATCAAATGTTTTGCCCATAGTACAATGAGGTATCCTTCAGTGGCTCAACTGAGACATGAGTCTACAAGGCCACTGAGGATACAAAGGTTTTTGAGTACAACCGTGTACAGGATGTTTTATTGCCGACGTTTTGTTCCGTAATCCAGAAACATTTTCAAGGTGTACTGATGTTGATTTAACTATGGCACGCGTTTTATATCTTGCTTCCCTTGTGATTTTTGCCATAGATGGTTACAGCGTGTGGGTGAGTGTGTTGTGGCCACATGTTGTTTGTTGATTTGTGAACTGTCAGTTAGGAATTTCCAATTTATCGCTAATTTAGTGTATTCATTTCTGCCGTTGACTGCTCCCTCCTTCATCTGGTAAATCTCAATGGCTTCTCTGTACTCTCTGATTTTCTTATAGTTAGTTTGTGCCAAGATTTTTGTGTTTTTTAAATCGAAAATATGTCCTGCTGTTTCTTTGGCGTACTTTGTTATAGATGTGTTGTCTTCTTGTTTTGCTACTGCCAATTCGTGTTCGCGGATGCGTTGATGGAACGAAACGTCAGCAATATAAACATCAGATACTCGGATGTACCCAAAAACACACTCCAACAGATATTCACCATGAAATCCTTTACACGAGCATATTTATATATATAAAATTTATTCAATATTTATGAGAACAATATGTTTCCCGAAACATGTACCAAATAAGGGAATAAAACATCTTGAGGTAAAGAATTTATAAATATTAAATAAATTATATATGCATCAAAAAATAGAAGCAAAAATTGTTTAAATACCTATATATTATTGTTTCACACATTTTCAATGCTTGTTTCACGGAACTTATTATTACATTAATTTAATAGAATTTTTGAAGAACTTCTTAAATTCCGCATTGTTCCAATAGTCTGGAAGGGTTATCTCTGCAGTGTTACATAATTCTGCCATGCACATTATGTGTGCAAAGTGTCATGTCATGTGCAACAAGTTCCATATATTCTCATCACAGCACTGCCACCTCCTTAGTTCTCTTCACAATGATGTGGCAAATTCTTACCATTTGTTTGTCTCAAGTTTGACTTGGGAAACTTTCTTTAACTATTCCACTTTTTTCATCATCCACAAATTCCTCTTCTGTGATTTCACTTTTCTATCTCAATTTGCTTCTAGTGTCTTGCATAACCTTCGGTTTAGCAACTTTTCTGATGCTGTAAGATGTGCCATCCCATCTTCAAATTTATCCTTCCGCTTTAAGTCGTTTCTCCCTTCTCCTAGACCTGAATTATCTGTAACAACTTCTTTGTATCCATCTGATTCTCCCATTCTCCCAGTGGCACTTTCTTCAACTCACGAGCGAGCAAGGGGCTTTGTGTGATGACCAAAGTTGGTTTTTCAGTCACCTCTTCTGTCGTCACACAATTTTGCATTTTGGTGTTCGTTCTTGTCCCATTTCTACATCTAGCACCAAAGGTTTATATTCTCCACATATGTGACTTCTTCTTTAGCCATGATCACTTGCTTGATTGAATGGTAGGCTGATCCTGTCATTCAAGTCATACTGAACTTTATATTCTTTTGTCCATCTGTCAGGACATTGTGTCTCAAGTCCAGAATGAACCCATAGGCATTCATAATGTCCATGTCGGGAATTACTCCATCAACAATGTCTACAATGAGCATTCAGTGGCTAAACTCAAGGAGACCCAGGTGTACATGTTTGTCTACCTATCCTAACACTTTTATGTACCTTCCAGTTTCAAAGTCCATATAGTACAAGAGCTAATTTGGGCCTTCCAGTGGTTGACTAAATAAGGGCCTACAATGTACATTGTAGTTGGCTTATCTTCAGGTAAACTGTTAACAATCAGGTCTTTACTGATTTTATGAAGGGTGGAAACTGTATCCTGTTCTGGAGCTTTATTTCTCCAATTTGTGTTTACATGCCCTTCTCTCTTTATTTTATTTTTTAACAATCTGCTTGTAGATGACCACATTTCCTACATTTATATCGCTATGGTCTTCTCTCTACTTCCCATCTTCCAAATTGTTGTGGTACTATAGACTTCTTAAATTATTTCTCCTGTATCATCTCTTTATTCTATCCATTTTGACGATCCATTTGACTATAACATGATGACATACTTTTATTAATGTAGATTGCTGATGTAGCAGCTTCAAGCTGGAGAGCATGTACAAGCGCTTCTAAGCTTTCTGGTGCCATGCGATTTTTAACATTTGTTCCATTTCACTACCACTGATACTGACAAGAAACGTAATGAGAGCAGTACACATCTGAAAGTCCTTTGATACTTCAGGATAAGCAAACCAGTGAATTGTTCGACATTTACTTCAAACTCCTGGAGGCTTTCATTGGAACACTGTTGCCTTGCTTCATGTTGAACATGATATACTTCACATAGATGTTGGTGACTGTACCAGAGCTTTTGTTAATTCTGTGTAGGTGTGTTGACTGTCAGATGGCAGTAGTTCTGTGGCAGATTCGTTTAAAGCAAAATTGAGTGAAAAGCCTTTCTCTTTTACTGATAACTTATTTAAGCAATTGGCCGCTTTAATTTGGCAAAGATATGTTGTCCAGTGATCACTTCCATTAAACATTGGGGCATTTGTGTCAACTGGCCCTCTACAGTTAATGGTGCTTTACCTTTGCTCTAAATTTTTAATCTTCTTCAACGTTTATTAATTCCCTAGCTTTGTCAAATATTACTTTGGTTATATATTCCATCTTTAATTTGTTTTTTGCATTAGTAACCAAGTCTTCTGCACATGTCATATCTGTTTTCATAGTTGACTTAAATTTTTATATTTCAGATATTCTATCAAATAGGTTGTTCAGCTCACATCATAACAGACCAAATTTTGTAGTGGTCTGTTACACAGTTAAATTCTTCCAATGTCACTTCTCTATTGTTTCATTTTCAAACATCTGTTTTTATCATGTCATTTTACTGTTTCTTCTGTCTCCTGTCAGCAGTTTCTCATCCTGTTTTCCATCCAAACACGTAAAGATTCTATCATAGGCAATTACTTGTTAATCTCTATCCTTGTTTATGATAACTAATCATGCACAAGTTTGTTTACAATCTCATGGAACTCTTGTGATAGGAGAGTTGGTGTACATTAAGAACCACAGTAGTCCTGCAAAAGGGGAATGGAACTGAATGGGGGATCACCATGGGAAAGCCCTCTCAACATGACCAAGTATACCAAGTAGAGTGGGCCTACAAAGTCCACATACAGACCAGGAGTCTACTGTTGGCAGCGTGTCTCACACACAGCGATGCTTCACGATTAGATTGCCTCCAGTTGCCAGCATGAACCAACAGAAAAAAACAGTGCTGTGATTGTTTTTTGCTAGGTTATTAGTGCGAGCCAATCAGGAGAACCACCAAAAGAATGAAAAGCATAACATTGGGGAATGTAGCTCATTCCACCAGGAGGATGTCTACAGTAAAGAAGAATGAGAAGAATTGGAAGAAGACTTGGAAAGTGAAGAAAAACTGTTTCCACAGGCTGAAGTTCACCAGAATATTAATGCATGCATGCAACATTCCAATAAAGCTGGACAAGTTGGCTTGGGGGAAGATGGAACATTCAACTCCACCAGAATATTTTGGTGCTGATAAGTTAGACTGCCCAACAATGAACCTTTACAGGCCACACTGATGAGCGGGTGTCAGTGTAAATGGAGCAATATTGATGTCTATGCTTTTTATAAACATATTATTGTGAAATATTTTTTAAGTTTTTGTGAACACTTTCGTAAACTAGCTTTTTAATTTTAGTGTTTAAATTAGAAAATGTGAAATAATTTTTTAAAAAATTGTATATGTACTTTCATTTTTCATATTTTTTTGTAATTTGCAGAATGTGGACAGAGAAATGTACAAGGTGTCAATAATCCTCTGATTAAACATGGTTCTTCTGCAAAATATGGTGAATTTCCATGGCATGTGGGGCTTTATATGATAAATTCTTCTAATCAGTGGGAACAAAAATGTGGAGGAAGTCTTATTTCACCCCACATTGTTTTAACAGGTTTGGATGAATTTTACCTACACGTGTTAAGAAATTTTATACTAATGTATGTTAAATAACTGATTTTAAAAGCAAAATTTTAATGGTGTGCTTCTTATATTTTTAATTAACGTGTCATTACAACAATTTTGTTTATGTTTATGGAAAACTACATTTATGTATTTGCTAACTCTTCTGTAAAATATTTGAAAGTGTTCTGTATTATTACGTGGAACTTTTATAAATTTCAGCTGCCCATTGTGTCTTCTCAGAAGCAATAGCAACAAAGTTACCTCCAGAAGCAATTAAAGTGGGACTTGGAAAATTTTACAGAGAGTGGCTTCATCATGAGCCACGTGCTGTCAAAGCAAATGTAAGAAGTCTACATTTTAAATTTACTTACCTTAAAAATAATTTTGTAGAATTGAAAGTACCTAAGTAAGCAAAGTATGATGTTGAATATGTCACACACACACACACACACACACACACACACACACACACACACACACACACACACACACACACACACACACACACACACACACACACACACACACACCAAGTGGTGTTATGTTCATGTGCATATATAGTGGGGTACCACTACTGTTTACAATCAAACAAAATGCTCAATTAAAATCAGTTTGTAGCGGTATAAAAAAGGGTCGCCACCCACAATTAAATAATTGAATTATCGATGGCATGTGGGAGCCGTATCACATTCCCAGCAGAGAACGGAGACGCTAAAAACTATTTACCAGAAGATGGGGAGGGCCAAGTCCATTTAGGTGGGTCTATGAGCACAGGTTAGATCAGGGCCGGTTGACAAATAAAAACACCTAAACTATCACAATTTATTCTGTACTCTCAAATAATAACATTCAAGACATATTAATGCGATTACAATAATGAACACTATTTAGCCAATTTCTACAATTTCAATTAGAAAATGAATCTACATTTTTTAGTCAAATATAACAACTACAGAAACTCTTCAAATCAAAACATATCAATGTCAGTACCTATGTGTGTAAAAAGTGTAAAGTGTGGTGTTGTTACAGAAACTTTCTCTATCATAGCTTTTTCTGAATACTAACAGTTACTAAAACATGACTATAAAACATTTAGTTCTTTCCGAATGAATACTTTCCGTCTGCAAATGAATGCCTGTTCCGTCTGTACAGAGTATCTCTCCACCTCACTCTCGGTATTCCTACATCTCTTGTACCAAAGAGACTATATCAAAACACAACCTTAGGTAGTCGTCGTCCATCCTCCATTCTGTCCAGATGCTGTAACCGTCCACTGTGATATGTGTGGTTCTTATCATTTATGGAGGATACCTGTGACTTACGTCCACTTATACCTGCTTTTAGGGTTTCTTTATGCTAAACATATTTACTTTTGGTGATCGCATATTGTGTCTTGATGACGTCACCTCTCCTTACAATCTTCCACTGTTGGAGTTATTCCTCCCGAACGTCACGTTTCTGGCACATTATTGCAACCCTTTTCTAATTACTTTTTATGTTTGAATAATTAATTTTGAAATTTGAAGTACGAGAACATTTACTAACTAATCTGCCTTGCACTCACAACGTTATAACTGATTCTGCATGCTCATCTCATTGTCTGCAGTTAATCCTGTCAATATTTTGAACATTCCATCAGTTCCCTGTCTTAAAATTTTGTTCTGATCACTGCCTGCCACTATATTAGTGTTTGTGACTACATATGCATACGCCAACACATGTTTAAATACTTCCACAAACTCAATTTCGCTTCACTGCATAGAAACGTCTACACGGTCTCACGTCATGACTAAAGGTGTGTCAGACGCATCACCATATGGCGAAACTTCATACAAGAAACTATTCCACTACCATACTCGTAGACTACTTGTTGGCTTCACTAAAAGTTTTATTCCACCTATTATTTCAAAACAGCTTCATTTTCACAATTGTTGGCCTCCAAATGCTCACACGTTTTTTCATAAGATAACTAGTGAATGGGTGCTCAAACACTGTCCTGACTATGCGAGCCAATGTAGGCATTAATCGGCTTTATCCTCACTTTCATTTTAACTTCTCAATATAAAAATTGCACATTTCAATAAATTTATTGCCATCTTTTTACACCATTTGTTAATATTTTCTTAATTTATTTATTATTTTTCCTTTTTTTATATGTACACACACACTTGCGCCTTTGCCTTCATAATATACTTTGTTGCTTTTTATTGGCATGCGATTTTAAATTTATTGTTTAATGTCATAGTATACTGTAGATATACTTATTTTATATTATTTGCTCTTTGTTGGAATTTTACACCCCCTTTATAATTCATAAAATTTATTGCAGTACCTAGCTTCACATAATGCTTGTGATTCCTTGATTAGGTCTACATATTGTTTTAATTGCTGTTTCTTGCAAACTGCTTCAACATTTATGATCTACATTATGATTAATTGAGTTTTGATTATTTGCACTGTTACTTACATAATTTTAGGTTAATTGTCTACTTTTTTACATACATTGATTAATATTACATTATTATTTTTCTTTTAAATCATTTACTGTATTCTCTAATTATACTACAAGTTAACATTTCACCTAAACCAGTACGGATGAATTCTTCTTGCTTTCCTAAAACCTAATCTTTCTAAAAACTTTACAATTTTCTACTAGATTCACAAGATTTATATACACAAACCATTTACAGCAGTACAATGTGTGTGTGTTAACAGGAAATTTGACATCCACAAAGCTATGATGTCCTCTTCCAGTCCTTGCTCCAGTCTTTCGTGTCCTCGGGTCCTCTTCCAGGCTTCCACTGCTTGTCTTTCTTAGTTGTTGTTGGCTCTGTTCACATCATGGGTTGTAGGTGTGTCCATCAAACCTCTGTTCTGCCTCACAAGTCGTCAGGTGACTCTTACTGTAGATTTATGATCGCGTAGTTGACTGGCATAGCATCCTACGGCAATGGTTGAATATAAAAGAAGGAATTTTATTAGCGCGACCTGGTACTTATAGCCACACGTGCAAAACTCCTGTTTGAACAATATTGGTTCTGTTAGAGTTTGACGAAAGCGTCTTTTCCCCCACTCTCGTTCAATTCTCTTATTTCGCTTATCTTCGTGAGTTGCGAAGTTTGTTTTACACAACGCGGTACTCATTCGATCGCTAATTTTCAAATATTTATTATACGTAACTTACACTTTTGTATTATAATTATTTGGAGAGTTATTCACTTTTTAATTCACTGTAGTTTTATTTTATGTCACTTTCTAATGGTTTTTTAACCCTTTGTGCAATTTTGTAACCTCCTCACTTTGGTATCTTTTATTTTACATTATCATATCTATTGTTTTTATTATTAAAATACTACTTAAAATTTAACATCATTTGAATAAGGGTTGTTACCGTCCATGCACGGACAGGCTTCACACACACAAATCAAATGCACGTGTACACAACGTTAGCGACAGGTGGCCAGAGGTGCGTGTACATGCATGTATTGTGCGTTCCCTATTTTTTTTAACAATCCAGCTTGCAATCTGAATCATGTCTATTCCATTGCTTTATTTATTTTTGCAATGCCCTGTACCGTATCTGTTTGTACTGTACACACATTAACCAAACATAACAAATCATTATAAATACCACATTTAAACTTTAAAGTCAAGGAAAGGAAAAATTTGGAATTGATTTTAAAAGGAATAAAGAATACATCTTTAACAAGCTGATGAAGATGATTAAAGAAATAATGACAATGACATAGACGAGACGTAAAGTAACTGACAACTAACCCAATAGATTAGGTAAAATGAGAAAACCAAAAACAGAGAGAAAAACATAAGTAGAATGAAGAAAAATTCTACAAAACCCAACTAGATACAAAAGCAGAAAGAATTAATATATGTTCTACACTAAGCAAGAGAAGAATTAAGGCAAGATGAATGAATCATAACAAGAGAAGCCCAGAGTGAAGAACAGAATAACAATTAAGCCACGATAAACTAATGTAAATAACTGTACTGACAAAGAAAACTTATAAAGCAAATGAATGATATAATTAATAATGGTCAGGAGAGTGAAGTAAAATTAGTCTCAATGCAAATTAACTGTGTATCTGAACGAATAACTAAAGTGAATCGTGTAGACCAGTCTTGTAACTAGACCAAATGTAGGGATATAACTTGTAGACTGATAATCATAAATACAGTTTTAAGAAGAGTGATAAAGACAGAAAAGTGTATAATAGACCCAAAGTAACATATAACCTTGTCAATATATAAGAGTATGAAATGGAAGACATTAAACTCATCATAAAATAAACACATTGTTGTCAAAGCAAGATAGGACCCATAAGCTCACTCAATGTGAATTATGGTCCTAAAATAAAAGAATTAAGTAAAGAAATTTCTAGTAATCCAATTTCTGTTGGATGATAATGAATCTAGATGTTAAAAGGGTAATACCAACACAAAAATTATGTATACAATTGAGCCGCCTCATTTCCCCTTCTCAAAGTTTTGAGAAATAATTTTTTTTTTTTTTTTTTTTTTGAAAAGAGGAAGGCGTCCAGTAAAATTTAAAAACTAGGCCAAAGACTCAGACAAAGCTTAAAGTGTACCACGCCCATTGTGACAGGACTTGGAAATGAAACAGCCTGATTAACAAGACAAATTTTATTAACATTTGTTTTAAAAACTTCACAATACTGCGAAAATCACACACAACATCTGGTACCGCAAGTACCTAGTTTTCAAACCCTTTTCTAAATTTTATATTATCTTGATTATATCGTACAGTGTTACCAAACTCATTATATGCACAAGAAAACTTCATAAAATTATGCATAGCTCATCAGAATTATAGGATTCTATGATAGTAATAATCACATACGCAGAGTTTTAAACGACAAAAGTTACAAAGTGTGATCCACTATAATCAATAATGATACGTTTTTTATATGAGTGCTACAACAGCAAAGAAACAGATAAATTCTTTTTGTGTTCCCTTTCATAACAGCCTAACATCTATTATATAAAATAAATTCATAATTAAAATGACCCTTGGTTCCGCATTAATAGAATTTGAAATACTTCAATTACGTACTGCAGTGACACATGTGACCAGCAAGTCAGCTAGCATAACCAGCCCACTATCAACCGAAATCTTAAATTCGAACAATTAAACAAAACAACTAACTAGAAATATAGACTAGACTAAAAACGGCATTTTACAAAATGCAAAGTCACACAGAATTCAAAATGACCGGACCCCAGCCGCATGCCCAGGCCAGGCATCCCTTGCACAGACATGACCCGAAAGAGTGAGAGACCAAATAAACGAAAATAATAAAGTTCAAAGTTAAAATAATAAGCGCCAGGGTTTAGCAAAATTCACCGCCTAACTGTAAGCCACTTCAAACCTCATTAAATTAAAAAAAAAAAACTGACAGTAGCATGTGCAAGGCTGACATGGTAATTCATGAATGTTCCAGCATGTAGTTCAGACGGACTTGCTTGAGTAAAAGTATATCATAAGGTACCCAAAATTAAGTTACAAAAATTAAGGGAGCTGGCGATGCCTGCTAACCCGCATACAATTTATGACTCCCTATACATATAAATCTATGGTGTAATACAAACAGTGCACAACTGAGCACATTTTCTACGCACACGTCAAGTTCGGTCTATTCATATCACTTTACAAGTTAAGTTCAAAGAGAATGTAATTTGATTTGTAGAAGGTGTCAATCACGTGTGTATTCTGTTGCGAAACTCGAGCTTGAAATAATGGAAAATGGTCACCTTGTATTCCGTGGTTAGAAGGCGATCAGCTGCCCGCGTGTAGTTTAAGGTCACAGAAGTCCCCGTTACAGTTCATTGCAGATAGAGGGTGAAAGATTCGGGTTCCCAGGTTACATTCTCTCGACGGCGAAATTCAGGTAATGCTTAGATGCTCAGCAGATGACCACGGATCGAGTTGTAGTCATCCTCATCTCTAGTAGTCAGTTGTAGTCAGGAACCCTAGGATAACAGACTTATGTAGCAACCCTCACAAAATTCATGCTTACCAAACTTCAATCGAGCTCTAACACACACACCACGAATCATATGAATACTGGACCTTCACTTACAACCAGTTAGTATTCAGATTAAATAATCAAATTTAACTCGCAAAATAAACATTCATCGATGCCACTGCATGATATTTCTTATTAAAATAGTTACTTTTAACCTGTTATAACCACAATCGGTTTCGTATAAAACTTCGCCACGTGGGCGGAAATACATACATATTAATTATTAATGCATTGCTGTTTTTTACTAATACTTCATCAGCACCTTGCTTTGTAATATTTAATTAAATAACAATTAACAACAGAACCTCTATAATTACTTTCAAAGTTGAAATTCACCATTAAATTCACCGCGTGGTCATTCATGCCGTTCAGAACAAGACAGCAATCACGCCCGCTTATGTAAAACAATCTCCCATACGCCATAACACATTTAAATCCTAATTCCTTTTTATACACAGTTAGAATTATTAAATTAACTTACCAGGGATACTTTATGGATTAGCAATCAATACAGATATAAAGATGACCACACGTCAAAAATATTCGCCGCCGAGATATTGATAGTTAATCAGCCGTGACGGAAATGGGACTGACCTTGGCGTCCGTGCACCCACATGCTCTTTTCAATCACCAGAATGCGCGCGCATGACTTCGACGCACACCGGGCGTGCAAACAATAGAAATACGAAATTTACTAACCGTAACGGCGCCGTGATTATATGCTTTGTGCCAATCACGGCACACAATAATTAGAATTATATTATAATTAAAGTAAATTCAAACAACGAAATGGACATTCTGAAGTTACCTAATAAACCAGTCAAAAAACTGTAACATTAAGGGAGGATAGAGATGAAATATTATTGTCAATAGGACCAGCAAGATTCACAGTAACTTATATAATGTAAAACAATTATAATTAGCCTAAAAATATATCAGGATAATATAATTTAGACATACTTGTATCTTGAGACCAGATGCAAGACGTTTTACTGAATTAACAGAAAATGGTAATATCCTATTACCAATCAAAGACTTGTAACACCTTAGAATAAATACTATCACTATTTTGTAAAGGAGAATGATCACACAATTAAAAGTATAATTAAGAGTTAAGATAAAGGTTATGACACCACATAGTGCCTGAACTATAGGTGAATCTAAAGAGTATAATTCAAGGGAATAATTGTATCAAAATCAACAAATGTAATAACCAGAAGTTGTAATGGTTAACTTAGACGAATAAGTGACACTATTCCTAAGTAATTCAACAGAAATTGACAAAACACTTGTAAAACTAACTTGGGTCATAATAGGCCTAAAAGGAGCCTATAGACTGGTACTAAATATTAGGCTGAACAGAGTATCAGACTAAACCAACTGTAGTAAACTCCTTAGATAGACTAGACACCAAGTAGTAATCAGAATATAAACATTATAAACAATGAATCCTAAGATTACTAGCAGAATAAAAATAAGGCCTAGGTGTGCCAAATACCATGTATGTTAATAACAAAGATACAGAAATAAGACATCAATTAAATTAGACAATGATGACCAGTAGTTGAAGGGAAGACTTAGGGTTAAGTGTGAAATGTAACCCACTCATAAAATACTGCCAGTAAAATATATTAACTAAATCTAAGGCATGATGCTATCAGCTTAGTATAGCTTATACCCAATGTTAGAGTTGTTTTCACCAATAAGTGATTATAATATAACTCAAGGACAGAAAGAGACTGAGTAGTAGTGGAAATAAGTATTATTGAAGTTAATTTGTAAATAACATAAACGTAAGATTGTTTTAATAAAAAATATTGTACTAGGCATAAGTTGTGAAAATAATGATTTGTCAAAAATGAACAGAATTATGGCTTGAGGGATATCTAATTGATCTAAAAGACAATTGCAATCGATTGAGATGATTAGATTAGAACTCCCAAGTACCATAAGAAAGTTAAATGGATTTAAAATATTTGTGTAAATTGAGATAAAATATTGTTCATAAACCTCAAAAACCGACGCTATCTTAGAAAGCGGATGGGATGTCATCGCGCTTTCCACCAATCAAATGAGTTATAGCGAGGCTTGGCCCAAAACCGACGTCAAGCTAAGCATCATTCTTCTTGTACGATCAACTCAGGAGACAAGACGAGAGTCCACGACGCCAGAAGAGTAAATGTAAACCGAACCTGTGCGTGTAGCGAACGTAATGTTTGGGTAAACAGAACCCGAAATGTTTGAAAGTGTTAACAAGTTTATATAAACGAAATAATCAGTTTAGTGAAGGTGCGAATAGGATTGTTAGTGTATAATCCCAGGCATTCGCTGTTATATAAAGGAAAAGAGAGTATAGTGAATTGTTATTATTATTAAAAACTTATGAAATTGAACGATAACATTACCATGTATAGAATTAAAGCCATGTGAACGAAATTTGAAGAGGCATTAAACCCTCAAAAAGTCAATTAATAATTGTATTAGTAATAAGAATTAGTGAACATTATTCACCCTAGACGTAAAATGATTTTTAACCAATTCTAAACGGACAATGTACCTTACTGAATTTAGTATTTTAGGTTATTGTACAACCATTCAATAACCAACTACTATGTTTGTTAAGATACCTGTAGAAGGATATCCAATGTGGTAGTATGACGATAGTTTTGACATGCTAAAGGCATTTATAACTTTAGTACTATTGAATTTTCTTTGTTGTTAATGCATTATTATTTTATTTAACTTAACTGGCATTATAGAAGAAACGCCAGGTCTAGCCTAGAGGTTGACGCGAGACGTCTGTTGAAGTTTTATGTAATGAATTGAGATTTATTTATCCGAGGTGACCACTCTCCTATTAAGCAATTATAATAGTTGTGTTGTATTATCGTTTAGTATCTTGCAGACTAAAAAAACCCATGTTTATTAATAATTATTTTAAACAAAACATCATGGAGTATTTTCGCCACGTATGCAGTTTAACCACCCTGAGTTTAAAGAAAAATTTTAATAAATGTAAACATGATTGTGAAGTTTAACTTTCTGGTTTTAATTGTTCAAAGAAACCAACACCTGCATCTTAACGAAGAATAAATTATGTTTAAACTCAATGATTAGAGTTGGACCAATTATTTCACTAAGATAGGCAAATGCCTATCTCATTACAGGCTCAGTGAACGACGTGCAACGGTTGGCAACAATGATAGCGCCAACGAGCGAATTTTAAATTAATTTTGTTTTCAGATGATCAGATATACTCTACACATGATAACCAGGACATCAATTAAAGTAAGTACTGCTATCATAAAATACCTCTGATTTCAGTAAGAGCCTACTCAGCTGAATCATCTCTACCAGTGAAGAAGATCCCCTATTCAATCCACAAAGAACAGTTTAAACTATTATCTCTAATTGTGAACACATTAAACCAACGACTTCACGATAATAATTAAACCGAACCCAATTTTAAACTTAACTCAAAATACAACCAAGGATTAAAATATAGTTCTCTAAATGTGGCAGAAGCCTCGTTATATAACATATGGCGCTCTATCACGGGCCTTGAAAGGATCGGAAATCTCATTATTTAATAATAGTGATATATATATTATAACGATATAACGTTGCAAATATAATATAATTTACATTTGTGATGCCCCACGTTGGAAGCGATATTTCTTATGCAACGATACGATATACATAAAAATAGGCGTGTCTGGCCTCACGTTCAAGAGCGACAAATTATGCAACAATATAACATTTAATTTGGGTTTCAGGTGTATCTGTAATAAGAACTCTATGTAACTTGTAACGGTATTTCAAATTTATTTGATATTATTAAAATTTGTGCACATGGCACTTACTTCGACTCAAAACATTCGTTATTATGCCGTAAAGCTTATGCTATATACATCCTTACTGACTAAAAATTCTATTCTACTAATTATTGTATTAACGAAAAATCTCACTTCCAGACTACTCAGTCAATTAGTGTGTTTCAAAATATCAATATTTTCTTATATATTGCAATGTAACTCAAAAATATCAATAGTTACTGAATTTTATCTTTTGTTTCTCAGTACTGATTTATATCAAACGCTAATTTTTTTACTTAAATGCTTTGTATTCTTTTCAATTCAATACTAATTTGAGCTCTTGTTTACGTTAATCTTACTTCAATAACAGCAATGATTTTAATTGTAATTTTACAATAAACATTGACTCTTACTTTTAAATAGAACAAGAATGTCCTTAATTGTCTATACGTTAATTGTTCGATTAAGATATAAATAAGTTGTTTATCACCTTATCGTCGTCAATCATACTCAATCATTGGATCCCTCTGTAATCGTCCTCGTCTCGAACTTCAGCATCACTCGCTCTTCTCCTGTTGTCCAGCGTCGCCTCTCTCTTCTCCTCTTTTCCAGCGTCGCCTGTCTCTTCTCCTCTTGTCCAGCGTCGACTTCCTCTCTCTCTGTCCAGCGTTGCCTTTTTCTTCTCCTCTTGTCTAGCGTCGACTCTCTCTCTCTCTCTGTCCCGCGTCGTATCGCTCTCTGGAACTTTTCCTCGTGCTGTTTCGGACGTCAGTTGATCTTCTTATGTGGATCTTCTTATGTAATGTTGTTACTACTTAAAAATTGTTTGTTTTACAATCCAGTTATATAACTGTATGTAACTGGAAGGATGAAATTATTTACAAAAATTTAAATATTCTGTGCGGACGGGCAGAAGCTCCCGCTGCACCGTGGATGATTTAAGAAAGAGAACCACTGTAGCTTTTGTGTTCTATTTATACCCATGCCTTGGTCAACATCTGCAGTGATACGAAATCGACATGTCTGAAATTGTTTCTGGGTTCTTTTCCCCCACTCTTTGTCAATTTCGCTATTTCTTATATTTCTGCGAATTGCAGAATCCTGTAAGTATACTCTTATACTTATCTTATAACTATTTTTACAACACATGTTCACTGTAATTTTGGACATTGCAACTAAACCCTTTAGATTTGTACACAGTTATTTCACTATTACAATCGTACGGTGTGGCACTTTCACATGGTTTTCGTACACAGTATTTAGTAAATTTTCTTACATTTTATTGTGTTTTTGGATTTTACTTCTCAATTATAGTTTATGAATAATTACGGAAAAACAGTAATTATGCAATTATTAATCTTGGGGTGGTAAACTCGCCTGCAAAGACCTGCGTTCACACACACTAGCAAAATACTGGTGTACACACTTTCAGTTACATTTGTGTGTGTGTGCACGTCGATTCAGGTCGAAACACCTGTTCATATATTTTCTGAGCCAAGCTTGCAATCCCTGACGTGCTTATTTCTAATACATTATTAATTATTTACAGTTTATTAGGTATATTTAAATTTTTATATTCAATGCTCTGTACATCACTTATTTGTTGTGTCGCATTATCCCTCTACTTGGTAACAAAAAAAATTTAATAAATTTATTTATTAAAATTTGTTTATTATTATTATTACACTTGTAAAAAAAAATGTAACATATAATAAAGAATAATATTCGTCATTTCACCCTTAATTGGAGTGCATACAAATGTCTTACCTCCCCTCCTTATACGCTCACTGCTCGTGACCTTGTAGTAGGGTGGCTTCAACAAACAGCTGATCTGACTGGTTTCATTGACCTCGTTGTTTTCATGTGTAAAACTTCCTAAATGACGTTGCGTGGAATTTACCAATTTCTTTCTTCTGTATCTCATCATATACGATGAAAGTGTGTTGTCCTACTCGCTGTCTTAACGTATACGGTCCATTATAAAGTCTGAAGAATTTCTTCGCCGTATTATCACTCCGTTTTCCCACTGGATTAGCTTTGAGTAGTACACTTTCTCCCACGTTGAATTGTTGTAGCTTGTGAGTTAGAATAAATCTTTCTACTCTCTTGTTACCTCTTTCTCTTATCCGTTGCTTTGCGTATTCAATTTTCACACTTATTGGTACAGGTACATTTTGGTTATTAGGTTTGTTTATATACTTAGTCCAAAATCTGTTTGGCTTCTTATCTTCTTCTAATTCCATTGGAGTATATCCTGTTGCTTCACTATAATTTTCGTTGATGGCTTTTTCAAGAAATGGTAAATATTCTGCCCATTTATTGTGTTGATCATGGCAGTATATTCGAAAATGTTTACCTAATTCTTAGTTAACTCTCTCAGCAAGGTTTCCTTGAGGATGTCTTATGGATGTGATTACTGGTTGTATTCCATTTTCCCTTAACGTCCTCTCCCATTTTTCACTCTGGAATTGTACACCTTGATCACTGAGTACCTTCTTCATTTTTCCACATGATGGAATATATTTCTGCAGTAGTATCTTTAGAACAGCTTTGGTTGTGGGTCGCATAATTGGGTACAGTCGGACTGCCTTGGAAAACACATCGATACATACCAATATGTGCTTCACACCTCGACTTGATCGTGGTAGTGGTCCCAGAAAATCCACTGCAATTAGCTCTCCCTTGTTTTCCTTTTGGATGCTCTGCATTTCTATGTGTGTAAATTCAGTCCTTTCGCCGTTTGACACTCATAACACTTCTTTACCTCCTTCTTTATCTTTCGATACATATTATTAATCGTAAAATCTTCTCGTAGACTCAGATAACATTTCAGAGCGGCAGCATGTGCTAAACTCTCATGTGCTGGTTGAATTAAATTTTGTAGCATGTCATTCGTTAGTACTATCTTCCAGTCTTGTCTTACTAACCTGAAAGGAATTCCATTAAGTACCTGATAATGATTTGGTAGCTGTTCTTGGTCCTTCATCTCCCTTATTGTCACGTCCAAATCTTGTTGTTGTGCTACATTTTTCAGCATTTGTTTTACTTCATCATTCTCTTTGAATTTAATTGATAACAATCGTACTTCTTTCTTTTCGCTCTCATAAACGTCTTCACATTCTTCTTTGATGTATCGGCTTAGTGTATCAGCTATAATATTGTCTTTAACTTTACAGTATTTAATGGTGAATGAGTATTCGTTAATGGCTAAAATCCATCTTAATAATCGGGCATTTGTTATTTTGCATTTCAATAGAAATGATAATGCTTGGTGGTCAGTATGTATCTCAAAATGAGTACCATAAACATAATATCTGAATTGCTTAAGAGCGCATACTATAGCAAGTATTTCTTTTTCTGAAGTGGAGTAGTGTTTTTCAGCTCCTTTGAAGACTCTACTGGCGTAGGCAATAACTCGGTGCTCTCCCATAGTATCTTGTTGATACAGTACACTTCCTACTGCATAGTCACTAGCATCGGAGTATATTACGAATTTTCCTTCTCGTTGAGGATGATGTAACATAATATTTTCGATGAACAACTTTTTCACTTGGTTAAAGGCATCTTGATATTTCTTCTCCCAATTCCATTTTTTTCTTTCTTCGTCAGCTCTAGAAGCGGTTGCGTGTACCTTGCATATAACGGTGAGAATCTTCTGTAGTATCCTGTTAGTCCTAAGAATGCTCTTAACTCTTTGAGATTTCCGGGTATAGGGAAATTAGTTATGCTGGAAATTTTGATAGGATCGGGTTAAATACCAGAGGATGAAATAATGTGACCTAGGAATTGGATAGAGGATTTGATAAATTCACATTTGTCTAGGTTAAGGGATATGTTCGCTTGCCTAAACTTGCGGAATATCGTGCTTAGATGTTTTATATGTTCGTCTAACGTTTTAGATACAACTAAGATATCATCTGCAAATACCATGGTGTAGGGTTCCACTTCAGCTCCTGGGGCTCTTTCTAGACACTTTACGATGGCTGCTAAACTCGTGCTTAATACGAAGGGCACTACCCTGTGTTGGTAGCATTTATTTTTATACAGGAAAGCAGTGTACTTTCTATTCTCTTCACGAATTGGAATTTGCCAGAAACTTGAGCGTAAATCTAGCTTCGTCAGATACCTTGCTCCTTCACATTTAGTAAATAATTCATCCGCAGTTGGTGCACAGTCATACTCCTTTAATACAATGCTGTTCAGCTCCCTCATTTCAAGGCATAGACGTATTTCACCATTTTTCATCTTCACTACCACTAGAGGATTCAGGAAGTTGCTGTTCGATCGCTCTATGACTCCACTTTCGATCATACGCCGAATTTCCATTTCAACCTCTTCCTCATATCGCATTGGGATAGGAAATGTCTTCCTAATGACTTTCGTAGGGTCTGACACAACTATAGAGTGCTCGTATACTGTCGTCTGCGTCGGTACTTCACTAAATACCTCACTGTATTCTTCTATTAACTCGTGCAGTTTCTCTTCTTCCTGTGTCGTCATCCCTTCATCTACCGCATTCACATGTCGAGTTGGACCATACTGTTTCTGTGGCTTGTACAAAGTAATAGGTGTTTCACTTACCTTGCACTCTTCTTCCTCGCTGTTCATATTTAATTCATATTGGACATTTTTATAATTACACACCATTGTATTATCGTTAGCATTAATCTTAGCATTTATTGCATTTAGTATATCGATAAATCAACTTATGCATAATTATCATGGGGTGTTCTAATTCTAGATTTTTATATGTTAGAGTTACATATGCTTGTTGTTTAACTCTTTCCTTTTTATTGGTAGCTGTTGTAATATTTAAATTATTTATGGGTAAAATTTCAGTATTTTTAAATTATTTCTTATTGCGTTGGACCCATGCATCGTTAAGAACTGATAGTTGGCTGCCAGTGTCAATTAGCATCCGTATTTTACACCTGTTTATACTCACTGTCACAATAGGGCATTGTGTTTGCTGCGCGTCTCGCTTTATATCCTGTTCATTGTTTAATAATTCCTCCCTAATATCGCAGGGGTATATTTTGTTTATTTTATACTTTTGCTTCCGTTTATTCAGTCATTGTGACGCCTTTGATGTAGACGGTCGGCTGTGGAATGTTACTGTTTCCATCTCATTCATTTCTCGTCCATTTCTCTTCAATTTTTTCTCATCGTACTCTCGTACTGCGGCAACGCGTTTGTCAGCTGGTTTTGAAAACTGTTTACGATTGGACGACCATACAACGTCTACTTGTCGTTTAGCTGTATTATTTTGTTCAGTCTCTTTAGCTGTGCGAGTTGTAGTGTTGTACATTGGTGGCGAACAATTTATTTTATAATTATCACGGTGTGGTGTAGTGTTTTGTATTGCTTTCTTGTCATCTCTGTGATAATTATGGTGGTGATTTGCGTGTTTTTGTTCCCAGTATTGTGTGTTCCTACCTTTATTGATTTTCTCTGACTGTGTTACAAGGATTAAAAATTCTTCTATGGTTTTAATTCCTTGCGTATAAACTGCTAACTGGATATCTCGCTGAAAATGGTAAGATAATTTTGAAACAATCTCGTATTCTAAGAATTTAGGTTTAAGATGCTTTACACGTTCTATTTGCGTAATTGTGTATTGTTCAATACTCTGCTGTCCTTGTGCATTGAACTTTCCATATTCGAGTTGATCCCGTACTTGTCGTTGGGTATGTAGATTCCCGTATCGGTTCTCGAATGCCTCACGAAACTGCTGATATGTACTGACGTTATCTCTAATAATAGAGTACCATTGGCTGGCTGAATCTCTAAGATATCGCGTGACGAAGTCTATCTTCTCGTCGTCATTTATTGCAATCCCAAATTTTCTAGTTCCTTCTCTACTCTAGCTGGGAATTCCATACTGTTCTCCCCTTTACCACCTGAGAACTTAAGTCTGCTTCTTTCTTCCGTTGGTGTAGGAAATATGGTCATTTGGTTCTGTCGTCTTCTTAACTCACTTCGTAGCTGGTTCATTTCCTCTTGAATTTCTTTTTTCATATGTGATACGTCTCCCGAACGGTCCTTCGTAGTTTCTTCAATTTTATTCTCAATTACTGCAGAACGTGTTTCTATTTCTCTAAGTTTACTGGTATTTGCTTGCGATATATTATTAATAGTTTGAATTTTATCATCATGTTCTCGTGTTACAGTAGTTAAAGTATCATTTATTTGTTTGTGTGTTTCTTTTAAATCTTTTCTCCACTCGAGACGTAATTCTTTTTGTTTATTTTCAATCCGTACAACTTGCTCATGTAAGGCTTGTTTAAAAATAGTGACTTCCCTTGTCCCCAACTTTCTTACATCAACAGTCTTTTAACAGGTTGTATTTTAAAATTTATTATACATTTTATTTCCTTACTGCACTCTTGTATTGTACTTTTATTTTTATTACATTTGATGACCTAGTTTTTAAAAGTTTATTATTCGTTTAAATTGGTAGAATAAGTGATCCTACCCATTCTGACTTCTACTGAATTGAGCAATTCTTTATTTAAGACAGGACTGTCATTATGTCGCGTTACAATATATATTATATATATACTATTTCATAACAATTTTGTTATAACACTGCTACAGCATTGAAATTATTACTGATTATTGTCATTATTGGATTACCCTTTTTATTGAATTTGGTTAGTTTTCATTGATATTACGACACAATGTTATTATCTTGATACATAATTACTATACCGAGTCAAATAAAACCAATACATTTGTTTTATTAGGTTCTTCAAATTCATATAAAATTTTCCAGTGAATGCTCTCTCTCTCTCTCTCTCACACACACACACACACACACACACACACACACACACACACACACTACAAATTACTTTTTTATTAGTTTTTAATTCACCCTCTTATCTCCATTATGCGCATACAATTTTGTTCACTCACCTACCTTTATTGATGTTGATACTTAGTTATCAATTTCGATGGAATACTCCTAAATGCTCCTAGGTTCATGAGTCTCATTCCACATTGTAGGAACACTGTTGAATGCTTCCAATTCCAATGTTGTACTTCTGCTCCCAAGGAACATTGCTGAATGCTCCAGAAATGGTAGTGTTTTGAAACTGTTTATATTTTTTGCCAAAAGTTACTTTCTTTTAATCACATTTTATTATATTTGGATCTCTAACTAAAATATTTATTTTCTTATTTTCTTACCTTTGTTAGGTCCGTCTTGTGACTTTTATCTTTAGAATAATATTAGCGTGACGCGTTTCAGGTCATCTGAACCATCGTCTATTAATATTATAGATATATATATATATATATATATATATATATATATATATATATATATTATTACTTTTTCAATAATAACACATTTGCAAATAATATCATTTATTACGGCCGATACGTCGACGATACATTTTTAATATTTAATGGTTCTCTGCGCCAATTGAACAACTTGAAGAATGTTTTAAATGCAATAAATAACAATATCCAATTTACAGTGGAAACCGAGACCGAAAATGAAATTTGCTTTCTGGACTTAACAGTCATCAAAAATAGAGATAACCTGAAATTAAAAATATATCGTAAACCTACTACTACTGACGTAACCATCCACGCTGAATCACATCACCCATATCCACAAAAATTAGCTGCTTACAATAGTCTTGTATACAGATTACTATCCGTTACTCTTGAAAAGGATGGTTATAACACTGAGCTAGATATAATTAAACATATAGCCACGAAAAATGGATATGATCATCATATTATAGATAATATTGTCAAGAAACAGAAAACCAAATTATCGAGACAAACACATAGTATGCAACCGACAACCAAATATGTTTCCACCATATTCACAGAAATAATGCCAAAAATATTAACTCCTACTTTTCATAAAGTAGGATATAATATAGTTTTCAAGACCTGCAATCAAATATCAAATCTAATACGACATAAACATCATGTCCCCATTAAGGCAAGAACAGGTATATATAAATTAACATGTGACGATTGTGATTGTTACTATGTGGATCAAACGGGGCGCCCATTTATAAAAAGATTTAAAGAACATACCCCTCACAAATCAATTAGTAAAAATATCGGCTCCCTAGATAATATTAAATCCAATTTTGCTCGACATTTTATAGATAATAATCACTCATATAGAAGTTTTGACACAAACTTCATACCCCTACATTTTTGTGACAAAGGACTCTGCATGAATGCACTTGAAGAATTTGAAATATACGGGGGTCATAACAACCCTGTATATAAGAACAACATATTGAATGATAAATTGAATTTCAAAGCAACCCGCAACCCGCTATATGATACAGCAATACTAGCTCTCGCAAAAACAAAGCGTTGAAAAGTTACACTACTCAGTAGCGATCGGTAATCGCGTGGTGCACCACGACAACAGTGTTATTCATGTTTTTGAACATTAATTATTGACAATGAGTTTACATATGTGTGTTTTCATTTTAATTGGATTTTAATATATGACGACCTCTTTTCGAGCAAGTGTCTGAGGATGGGTCAGATAATTAAAAAAAAAAAAAAAAAAAAAAAAAAAAGAGGATGGGTCAGATGACCTGAAACGCGTCACGCTAATATTATTCTAAAGATAAAAGTCACAAGACGGACCTAACAAAGGTAAGAAATTAAGAAATTAAAATACGTGACTTGGACCGTTAACAAACAAAAATGTTTAAAATATTCACTTGATTAATAATGTTCAATGCCAAAACATATTACCATGCAGCCTTGCCCCACACAGGGCACAACAGAATTTTTTTTAAATTATTTCACCAAAGTTTAATTTTTTGATTCCCAGGCATAACTTGCACATACACTCAGTTCTCTTATTACTGGAGTTTTAGTTCTAACCACTATACATATCAGACAGTGTGGCTGACTGTATTTTGTCTTGACATTTTTCTAAGTATTGACTTGTTTTCCCTGCCAAATTCATACAGTTTCTGCCAAAATTGGTATTGTTCTATAACTCACGCGTCCACTCATTCAAAAATTTAGAATTTTTACATGTTAAATGGTGTATCTTTTACATCTAACATAGTAAGATATGTTGCTTCCTACCACTGAACGAGTGAGTCACTGTGGACTATTTGCTGGGTTATTTTCACTATATGACTGCGCAGTTTTAGAAATGGGTTTTGGTATCAAGCTAAGGCCACATAAAACTCTGCTTTTGTTGTCTTTCCTAGTTTTGTTGCTATTATAATTTTTAGTAATTCTTTGTCATCGTTTTGATAATATAGGAGTACAATAAAAAATATTTTTTTCAACACATTACAAATTATATAACCACTCTCAATGACATTTTATCTTTTGATATCCCAACAACACTATCAATTTATGAATTGGTATGATTTATGAATAGTTTGTACCATTATATGGTCCGTAGATATTATGTATAATAATTAATCAAAATTTGTATACTTTGCAACAAAATAAAAATAACATCACAAATTTAAAAATATTGCATTTTATTTTAAAAATAAAGTTCACTTTTGCTGGGACATATGATAGTTCCTGAGTTATTTCCCCTGAATTTTAACAATTCTGACACTATGTTTGACCTGGTGCCTTATTATTTTTTTGCGCTGAATCACGTTTTCAACTTTATATTCTATAAGAGGATCTATATCACCGAATTCATACACTAATGTCAGATTGCCATTACCAATTTCTCTTTCTCTCTCTTTTACATACCTCCTTCCTTCTGTACTGGTTTGTATAACTGGCCTTCAAAGTATTCTGCTCATCTCTGTACACTTTTCCTTTCTTCCACAGGATTCATCTGTCTCCCTTTCTCTTGGTTGAAATCCTATCTTCATACTACCCAATATTTTATAAAAAATTTTCCTTTCATACTCCCTGTTAACTTCTCAATTTCCTCCAGTTGTTTCTCGTAATTTCCCTTTTCTTTTTCTTACACATTTTGTTAGCATTTTTTTTTGCATTTGACAATTTTCTTGATTAGCTCTTGTTTTTTTATGTAACACGTTTTCTCTAGCTTTGTTCGTCATCCCTATAATGTTAGAACACTCTTCATCAAGCCTGTATCCATTTCTAATCTTCTTAGTTTCTCTAATAGTTCCCCTTGCGACTTCCTTTACTGCTTTCCTGTTCTACACCAAGCCTCCTCTATATGTTTGTACACGTCATTATGTCTCTTCAGTATATCTTCAAGGACCATTTTCTCATTTAAGTCCTTATTTAATTTATTTTTGTCTCGTGAGGTTGCTGTCATTATTATTGAAGTGGGTTTTGGTTTATAAGTTTGGTTACTGTTTAACGCAATATGTACCACACGTTAATGAAACAGCGAGAAGATGTATCAGATCATTGAACAGCAGTACACTTTATCCTGCCTAATTGGACATCGTTTTATTTTTAGCTCCTTTAAATGTTTGTCAATATTTCATAGCATTAAGTAAGGGGCCACTGATATTTCATCTGTTATAAAATGCTCCCCTTTTAAACTGAGAAATCGAATGTAGAATAAAAGTAGAAGCCCCCCCCCCATTTACTTGAAGGCAAAGATCTACATCAGGGTGTAATACTACTTATATGTTGCTTGATCTGTAGGAATGTAGACATAATTGACAGTGCCCTCATGATTAAAAATAAGAAACCGTCAATATTTTTATGTTCCTTTCATTCTATTTCCATTCTATTTGCATACTTGCATTCTTTAGATGAAGAAATTCTTGCAACTTTCATTGGGAAGTCTGGAAGTTTTCTTCAGGGTTTGGCCATTAACTATAGTCAGTTTTAAAACATTTGTGTTGACTTTTCAGCACTTTGTTGTCAAGATTAAAAATATTTTGTTATCAGAATCTGTATTATGGACAATATAGAAATAGTACCCACATGTTGAATTTTAATATTTAAAGATATTTTTTAATTCTTAATATAACAATAATTATTATTATTGTAATAATTTATATGAATAAATATTATTGTTTATATAACAAATTTACACATAAAAGTAATGGACTTGTCTATTGATTCTGTATTGCCTGTGTACAAATTCTGATTATATGAATACATTTTTGTAAAATATCAACAAAAATGTTTAATATTGTGTCCTGTTAATTACAGAACTTCACAAAGCTTATCACTATTTATTAATTCACAGTCATTAGTAAAAGACAACTTCTAATCCGCTAGAACCAATAGCCTGCTCTGTATAAGCTTGAAAAACTAATTCAGTTTTTCAAAATATTTTAATAAGGTCAATTGTTTCTGCTGCAGGTCCGTGAAATAGTAATTCCACCCAGATTTGATGGACACTCAACTAGTCTGGCACAGGATATAGCACTTGTTGATCTCACTAGCAGTGTACAAGTTCATGCAGGTATTATGCCTGTGTGTGTTGACTGGCAACAAGAATTCACAGTAACACCTGGCATGCGAGGAACGGTAACATAAATCAATAAGTAACTCATATGTATAAGTGACACTATTTGCATGATTACATATTAATATTTTTCAGTCTGTATGCACTAAAAATAACAGTTTTTGTTATTTGTATAAATATAAATGTATTTATAGACTTATCCTTGTAGTTACAGGTAAATAAAAGATGTAGCTGTAGCAGATTTATGTTATTGTATAACTGTCTGGAATTGTATGGATGTCTCATTATATTAACGTACTGAATGGTATATATATTTGATAATTAATTTAATGAGGGCAATACTCGTAATATGTGTATGGAAAAAAGTATTTTAATACTAATGTTAAAGGAAATATAAAGGAGCAGCTTATGGGACATAAATATTACCATATTCTGCCATAATATGAGTAGTTATTATGCTCACCGTGCATTAAAGATTTAGGGCAGAAATTCTGGAATGTTGACATGTATAAGAAATGTATAAATTTATTCTGCCAATTCTTGTTACTGCTTCAACTTTAATAATGATAGGAAAACAAAAAATGTATAATGCTTTCCTTCATAGATACATTCAGGATTATGATAACATCCACTGAGAAACTAGTTAAGGGGCTCAAAAGAGAAGACCGTAATCACATAAACAACTTTATACATGAGAATACTGTTTTAAGTGAAATAATATACAGACAAAAATGTTGATAAAGAGATGTTCAAGATACTAAGTGGTAACAGTATTTTCCTATATGAATTTATCAATAACGTTGGAAAACTAAAGTATACTGAACAGTTAAAGAGAAATGATTGCATAGGAACTTAAATAGCAGAGATGCCAGTTTTCAAAAGAAAATTTTGTATAATCTCTGTTTAAGTCTATGTTTACTAAAAGAGAAGACATTAGTAAACTAATCTGAGCTCTATAAAATTTAGGACATATGTTTGAGATACTACAAGGTATATCCAGAAAGTAAGTTCCGACAGGTTATGGAAATAAACCATGACTATACTTGCAAAACATTTTTATTGCTATTTGAAGTACACACCTTAAACTAGTTTTCATCACTTTGAAGCACTTTTCATAGCAGACCACCAGGCGTTGCATACCTTTAAAATAGAAATTTCCTACCTGTGATTTAAATCATGTATTAATGGCTTGTTTGATATTGTCATCGTTATGGAACCATTGGATTGATAGGATTTTTAATGGTTGAAAAGGTATATTCATTCAATGCAAAGTTTGGTTTATAAAAAAATGATCAGAGTGTTCTCAGCCAAAGGTATGTGAGAACATGAACATGTTGCATTGCAGTGGCAGTCTGGGGGGGGGGATTGTATTGAATCAACACAATGCCCCGGGTAATATCCCACGTTGCTTTCCGGAATCACGTGACTCAATTTCGTAAGGATTTTCCAACAGACATCCAAGTTGATTGTCAAGACTTAAGCCAAGACGTTCATAAACAAAACCGCTTTCCTGCGGAATCAGACAAAATGTCTCGTGTAAAACTGAACGTGAAACTTCTAGAAAATGCAGGGAGAGCGTCATCAGCGAATCGTCTTTTTTCTGTAATCTTCAACGTATCATGTTGTGTATCACTCTGTCCATCATCATGAACATCACATCTTCTGTTAAAAAGTGATACCCCTTCCCTACGAGTGAATCACTCATTGCTTCTTCTCTGTAAACACAGTAAATTTGATTGTGATTTTGACTTGGTTTAATGCTTTTTATTTTCAAGAAATGAATCGCACACCTGCTTTCACTAGTGGCAGACGCCTCGATTTTCTTACACTTTACAAACACGTCTAACGAAGCTAACGCAATGCACAGTTTTTTACAAATGGCATCGTTATTTTGACAAAATCGTCATGCATGCACAACAGCGTACTTGTATTGATACCGCATCAACATTTACAAATGGAACTTACTTTCTGGATATCCTTCATATAAGTTATATGCCGCTCAGTGTTTGACTGACCCTATTGCTAGTGTTCTTCTTCTTCATCTTCATCATCTTCTTGGCCTAGGTTGAGCCACTTGTTCCAGAAACCATCTTACCCTCAGACATCCCACATTTTGCTGACCTCTGGGCTTGTAAAGTATGCACACTCCATTGCTTGTCTCATGCTTAATGCTTAATGCTTAAGGTCACTCCAACACTCCAAGATCAAGCACAGCTTCTTCCACTTTCTCACATTGCTTACCTCACTGTACACTGTTATGATTTATAACTGCAGATGTACATAATTTAACATTCATAGTAAACAAGTTAATTAACATTATTACGAGTTTGTACCATCTGAATATGATAAATTATTTATTATTATAACAAAAGAAACTTTATTAATTTTTATATATTTAATTATGTTAATCTACATTTATTTTTGAGATGGCAATAAATACTAAAAATTCACAATAATCAATATCTTTGTACGCAGCAGGTAAAGAGAACATAATTTTGCTCCGTGCATGGCTGTCAGCTGCATTGTTTGAGTTGACTTTAAATAACAATTTGTACATTGTTACCTGCAGTTTTTAGTTCTTTACAGATAACACTGACTTTAACACTAAAATGAAAATGCAGATTAAAAGTGACTTTGGAAAGGACTTCGACAAGTTAATGAAGATTAGTGTGGTCAGGAAGACTATAGAAAATGATAGAAACAGATATGAGTGGTTTAGCTATGTGCCAGAGTGTTTGCTCTGAAGCAAGCTACAAAGTCAACTGTTGTGAGGTGTACTGTATTTGGTGGTGTGTAAGATAAAGGTAAATTTTGGTAAGCCAATTTATATTGGATTTTCTGTCTTGGATCTTTCTAATTTACTGATATACTGGTTCTGCTTTGGTAATCATGAAATATGACACAGACTTAAATTTTCATACATAGATACCGATAAGGAAGGGAGGAAGTGTACTAATAAGGTGATTAAAGAGATGCTGATGACTCTAGTACAAGTGAATACAATAAAGATCACAAATGCTATTGTGTAAATAATAAGAAAATTACAAGAATGTTTAGGGACAAGAGTAACACTGTTCATTTAGAAGAATACTGTGGCCTATAATCATGGATGTAGATGTTTACTTTTATGGTTAAGGACCAAAAGTCCATCCACTTTAAAGAATTTTGATATCATTGTGGCATCCATACATTACATACAGGGAAAGTTCAATGGCATCCACCTAGATCGCCTGGCCAAGTATTACTTCAGAGATGGTTTGCCAGTTCAGGACGAACAAGCTTAAGGAGGGGGCGGTATTATGCAACTACAGAATGTTCTAAAACAATGGAGAATGTCGCTCTACACGTTTTGAGGCTAGCCCAGCAGGTGCAAGTTTCTACCAGACTGCACTCATGTATCCTCTAGAGTTTTGAGTGCTTATTAAGGATGCATATTATGAAACATTAGTATGGAATCCTGCAGACTATAAGTAGGTAACAGCTGCCACTTAGTTTTAGTTTATGTTGGACGATTTACTTAATGCATCTCAAATTGTTATTGGTGAAAAGTGATTATTGTGCGCAACTCTGTTACTAGTCATTATTGGGTAAATTTAACTTGAATTATGGTATGAGTATTATTTTGTGAATAACTTGTTAGTTACAAACTGTTATTTGTGATTAATTAAAGCTGGTGATAAATGTTGTCATTAGTGTCTGTATTTTTTTCCACTGTACTATATGACAATCAGTTAGACCATAATAACAATATTATAAAGTGAATATAATTAATTACAATAATTGTGCGGATACTATTACTGCTGTAATTGTAATGTGTATGTTAGTGTATTATAATGGTTATATACTCTATACTATAAAAACTAAAGGAAGTAAATTATAGAGTAATCATGAGTTGTTATTGTGTTTCCTTTTTTGCACAAATTGAACATATTTTACTAATAATATGATACCGTACATAGAAACAAAGAAATAATGTTTGAAATTGTATAACTAGCTAACATTTAAATGAACATGGTGCAATATTTCAGTTGGCAGGCTGGGGTACGACAGAAAAAGGAATATCCAGTGACGTCCTGTTATATGCTGACTTGCCATATGTAGATCACCTCAACTGTTTCTTAGAAGTACCACAACCGTTTCGGCGTTATGTAACACCTGATAAATTTTGTGCTGGTTATACTAATGGTAAGGTATCATCTTATTTTAAATTTCTATTTATAAGACTCATACTTCTGAATATATAGTCATTTTGTACTGCCACACTTGATATTTTAATGGATGTTTCTTATAGGTACTGGTGCTGCTCAAGGGGACAGTGGAGGAGGCTTAACGTTTCTTCACGATGGCTTGTACTATTTGAGTGGAGTTGTCAGTAGTAAAGCAAAGGAAGAAAACTCATTTATAACTTTTACAAATGTTAGTAATGTGGAATTATCTAAGTGGCTCATTGATGCTAAGCACAGACTTGATGCAGCACATAGAGAAACTTGAAACACACTTAATTTTATTTAACTTGTTATACTCTATTCCTATTTAAATATATTAAAATACAAAAAAAACACAATTTCCACCTATCTGCAAAGCTTTTATTAGGGTCCAGGATCCAATCACATGTACATCAGATGCAAACCTGTGTTAAGGTTATCGAAATAACTGACTCTACACATTTTATGAAGAGAATTGATAATTTAATTTAATTTGAATCATTTAAAATTTTTTATAAACTTTACCACATCTGAAATAATTTTGTGGCCATTCTGACGTCACTAAAAGGAGGCGGTCCTTAGCTGCGTTTCCTGCAGGTCGGCTAAGGAGACGGTGAATAGAATTGTTCCCCAGGCATCTTGGTTTTTGGACGACGGCGTCACTCCGAGCGAGGACCTGGACTGCGCGTGAGTGCGCAGTCACATTTATACAAAGTTCTGAGAAATTTAGGGTGGCACATACCTCGGTACTAATTTCACAACGGGAAACTGCGTATTGCCTTTGTTCTAACTGTTATCTTGCCACGTAGTCTGTTACAATGGAATTAACGTTTGTACAATAATTTTTTACGAAACCCCGAAAACTGAAATAAATGAAATGACCCACTTTTGACATGTTACAAACTGTATGTTGTAACGGGGCTAAATTTACATAATAATTTTATAAATAACTTAACATGGGAAGATGAGGCCCACATAAGGTAAAGCGATTGCCAGTGACAGTTTATTTGTAGCCAGTGACTAACACCGAAAGAATTTTGTTGACGGAAATCTGTGAGTGGCAAGTCAAAAAGTTGATACAAAACTCAACGGAACTTTTCAATACCAAGGGCAAGACGTATGGCGGGGAACGGAGTGAACTAGTTTTAAAGACATCACAAAACGGAAATTGTAACGCTGAACGGCAGTCGGTCAATAACATCTAACTACAACGGACGTGAGCCGTTCGTTGGCTGAATAGTTTGGAAGACATCACAAAACGGAAATTGTAACGCTGAACGGCAGTCGGCAAATAACATCTAACTACAACGGACGCGAGCTGTTCGCCGGCTGAATAGTTTTCGTCGCGCCCGCAAACCATAAAATGTGAATTTTAACCACCATTTAAATGTAAATAATATAAATAATGTAAATACTCAGTGGCCAATAAAAATTGGAGTGACAATTTCGGCCAAAAATGTAAATAGTGAGAACGATAAAACATCACGTAGAAGTTATCCTCCCGTGTCACCTGGTTATTGGGTATATCCATAGCTGGTCCTCTTCTAGATCTTCTACGGCGGGGTTTTCTGGATGATCTTAGTTGCTGTTGTGTTTGTGTGTCTCACGATCGTGTTTCTTCTTTGTGAAAACCTTTTATTTGTGACACATGACTTCTGCGAACGTAATTATCAGTATTTGGTTCGTACAGTGCTACTGTTACGGGAGTGATGTACATGTGAATCGTGTAGGGGCCACACCATCGGTAAGAGAGTTTGGAGGTGGTCCTATCAACGGCTCTACTCGTGGGGTGAGATTTATACATAAACAAGTCACCTACCTTGTACTTTATTTCCCTATTATTCTGCTCGTGATATTTTCGCGATTTTAGTAGATTCGCTCTCAAATTAGGGCGAGCTTCATTCCATATTTTCCACTTGGTGGCTAACGGGTGGTTCGGTTTATACTTGTATAGTAAATCAAAGGGTATTGATTTACGTCCTTCATGATACGCCGAGTTGAAGGCAAATTGTATCCAGGATAGATTTTGATCCCTAGCTGTTTGATCTTTAGCGTGGTAAGCTATTAAGGCTGATTTTAGGTTTCGCAAGTATCTTTCAGGTAGGTTCCCTTGCGGTCGGCACTCTGTGACTGTAATGTGATTCATTCCTAGTTTAAAACACATGTCATTGATTTTTTTGGATTTAAACTCAGGTCCATTGTCAGATATTAGGTGTACTGGTGTACCGAAGTCTTTAAATAGTCTCTCTTGCAGAATTTTTACTGTCGTAGATGCTAAGGCACGTCTCATAGGATACATCCATACGGATTTAGTGAAAGAGTCCACGCAAATTAATAGCATTGTATTTCCTGACTTAGAACGGGGATATGGTCCAGAAAAATCTATGTATATCTTTGAAAAAGGTGTGTGGGATTTCCGAGATTAATTTTCCGATTTGACTGTTTCTCGCTGGCTTTCTAAGGGCACAGATTTCGCATTGTTTCGCGAACCTTGTTATTTGACTGTTCATGTTTTCCCAATGATAGTCCTTGCGAATGCGATGTATCGTTTTCCTTATTCCCATATGAGCTCCAATGGTGGATGAGTGGTAGTATTCCATGAGCATGGGTTTAATAATGTCAGGGGCGATTATTCTCAATGACTTTTCGTTAGCCTTTTTATAACAAAGTTCTCGTTTACTCAAGGTATACTTTTCAGAATAGTTTCCTTTATCTATTTGTTCTATTATTAAATAAGGATCTTGTTGTTGGTGGTGCGCTATATCCTTAAATGCTAGTGGGAATTCTGTTATTAGCGTATTGATAGTAGCGGTTTCAACCTTTTCTTCTCCTGGTATTTTATTGGGTAGTTGGAACATGCGGGATAGTGTATCGGCAACTATATTTTGGGTACCACGAATATGTTGTACTTTAATCTTGTAGCAATTTAATCTTAACACCCATCTTCCGATACGACCTAACTGTTTTGTATGGTTCAGCAACCACGATAAAGCTTGGTTGTCGGTCTCTAGTAGGAATTCCTTGTGTTCCAAAGAAGGTTTGAATTTTTCAAAGGCGAACACTACAGCCAAACATTCGAGTTCATAGGCTGAGAACTTACTTTCTTGATACGTCAAAGTTCGTGAAGCATAGCTGATTGGTAGTCTTGTATTATCTATCTCTTGGTATATAACTGCTCCTAATGCTACACTCGAACTGTCGGTCTGTACTACAAATGGTTTACTGAAATCTGCTAACTGCAATACAAGTGGAGATATTATGCTTTCTTTGAGTTTTTCAAATGCGGCTTGGTGTCGAGTAGTCCACTCGAGTTTCGTTCCTTTCTTCCTTAACGCGTTTAATGGGGCTGCTATATCCGCTAGGTGGAGTATGTACTTGTGAAAGTAATTGATCATACCTAAAAATCGAGCTATACCTTTGGTGTCTCTAAGTGGTAAAAATTCTCGGATGGCACGCGTGCGTTCGGGGTCTATGCTAACCTTACCTTCGGCCGATACTATATGACCTAAGAAAGAGAACTGGTTTACAGCGAAATTGACTTTACTGGGGTTGACAGTTAGTCCAGCGTTCTTTAACCTTCATAATACTTCACGCAAATAATGAATGTGCTGATCCATCGATGTACTATATACTACTATGTCGTCAAGATAGTGATACACGAATTTAAATTTATGGAATATTTTTTCTAACAGTCTGCTACATACTGAACTTCCTTGTGATATTCCGAAGGGTACCCTAGTAAATTGATATAGATTAAATGGGACAACGAATGCAGTTAGGTGTTTTGATTCTTCAGCTAGTGGGAGTTGGTGAAAAGCCTGGTTGAGGTCCATTATGGTGAAGATTTTCGCTTTGGTAAAATAATGGAATGCGCTGTGAATGTCGGGCAGTGGAATAGATCAAATCCTATACTCTTATTCAGCTGTCTATAATCCACGACTAGTCTATGTTTGTCAGTTCCTTTCGGTACTAGGAATGCAGGCGATGAGTATGGAGAAGTGGACGGTTCTATGACGTGTTGTTCTAGAAGTTTGTTGATTTGGTTTCTCATTATTTCCATCTTGGGCGCCGATAATTTGTATGGGTGCAGACTTATTACTTTGTTGTCGCTGAGATTTATTTTGTATTCAATGAGATTGGTCAATTCTAACTTGGGTGTGAGTACAGTAGAAAATTCTCTTATTAACTGTTGAATTCTTTGTCGCTCATTACCTTTTAAATGACTTAAACCAGATTCATGATGCTCCAGATGCGTAGCAGATGTTTCGCAATTCCCGCTGTTATTTAGCTCGGAATCTAACTGATATTTTCGAGTACGGTCAAATCTAAAGCAATACTGTTTAGCGTATATGTCGAGAATTAGGCCAGTTTTGCTTATAAAATCGGCACCTAATATTAAGTTTTGTCCTAATACTTCAGCTACTAGTAGTGGAACATACCAAGTTAAATTCTTTATTTTTAATTTGACTGTAATACTGTGTGATATAATTAGGATTTGCTTATTCGCGGTAGCACACTTTATGTTCACGGTTTGGCTACATCTAATAAGATTATGGTTAGCTAATACGGTGGCTAGCTGTTGGCTGATAAGGCTACGTGTAGATCCCGAATCGATTATACCGAGGGCATTAGTCGCTCCAAGGTCTATATGTATGTAGGTTAATTGGCATATACTTGTTTTGCATGTACCAATAGAGTTGCACT
Organism: Magicicada septendecula; assembly: GCA_034769895.1. Taxonomy (NCBI): domain Eukaryota; kingdom Metazoa; phylum Arthropoda; class Insecta; order Hemiptera; family Cicadidae; genus Magicicada; species Magicicada septendecula. Next base: position 424,717,297 of record CM068375.1, on the reverse strand, counting down.
TGTCAATAAATCTTGCTACGTAAGGGTCTATCCGTTTGTTTATTCTCTTTGGTTTCTTTCGGTTATCTGTGTGTACACCTTTACTTTTGATGCTGCAGAATACGCAGGGTTTTGGTTCTTCCTGCTTCACATGTTTTTTGACTGATAGGTTCTTTGTTGGTACTTTTTTTGTTTTCATTGCTTACTAATGTGTCCGGACTTTCCACAGTTATAACATCTTCTTTCGTTATTGGCATCGCTCGCATGCTGTTGGGGTTTTTGTAGATGGTTTGATGTATAGGGGTAGTGCTGAGTTTTAGAATTTCTAACGAATCGCTTATCGCTGTGTGTTCGAGTATCGGACCCTAGCGGTAGGGATTCATTCCTGCGGTCAGTCTGGGGCATTAACACCCGTCTGTTCTGATCTGAATACCAGACGTTGGATGAATGGATGCAACACAGTTCCAGATCTGTGAATGTGGTTGGTCTCTTCATAAGTGCTAAGCGAGATCGCTCCTCGGGGGATAGTCCTACTAAGATAGTGTCTACTAGCTGTTGTTCACTCCAGTTGACTTGTAGTATTAAGGCCGATTCCCTTATTTCATATATATAATGAGCTAGTCTCTCGTACGCTCCTTGCACACGAAGTACGGAATTCCGCTTTAATTCTTCGTAGATACCGGTGGGGATGATATGTCTTATCAGGGAGGTATGTAGTTCTTCTACTGTGTGATGATACCTTAGTGACTCTAACACACGATCTTTTAAAGGAGATCTACATTTGGGTAGAAGTAATTGTAAAATTTGGTCATCTTTTAGTTGTCGTAGATCCTTTATTTGTAACAGATACTTGATAAAGCCTAGGAGTTTAGTAATATTCAACCCATCTGTGGTGGGGATTTCAGATAGAATCCGTTCTACGGGGTGAGTTATTTTTCCATAGAACTCAGTGCTGAAATTTAATTGCGACGTCATTACAGGTTTTTCCGGTGATTGGTTTGTCTGTAAAAGAGATGGTAAATCGTAATTACTGGTAATATTCTCTAGTTCATTTGGAAGTGGAGCTGCGGTTACGGGGAGGGTATTCACTTGACTAACCGTTAACCGATCCTTACTGGGTTCTATAGTAGATTCCTGGAGAAATTGAAAATTTACAGCACTGGATTGCTGTTCTTGAGTAGGAGATTAAGTGGGGGAGATATTTAGTTTCGTCATCGCTTCTTCGATCTCTTCTCTTCTAAAAGATTCGGGCCTTCTACGTAATTCGCGCATTATCTCAGGTAATTGTTGTAGAGCTTCTTCCGCGAATTTTTGCACTTCTGGCGGAGTAACTTTAGCACCGGGCCAATTCAACAAATTGTTGATGCGGCGGGTCAGATGTTCTATTCTTTGTGTTGTTCTTAATATTACCGCGGGGGATTTCTCATCTCGCAGGGTTTGTGCGATGGAGGTAAGTTCCCTATATTTATGATAGCATGTTTCCTTTTCACTCTCAAAGTCTACTACGCTTAAACGATTCAACTGTGAGGATATGTCTGGTCTATTCTCTCCTAATGTTTTGCGCAGTTCCGCTACCGTTACGTTAGAGTATGGGAGACCGCGTAACAAAGCTTCATAGCTTAGTTCATCCTTTAACAATAGGTCGGGGTTAAATTGAGCCATTCTTACAACTGAGACGAGGTTACGAGAATCTCTTTTAAATCTTATGTACTACTTATGTTACTACGTATGTTAAAGTATGTAACCTATTCTAAACACTATCATGAAATTTGAAGTCACTTAAATACACATATATATATATATATATACGATAACAATCTTATACTAATAAGTCGAATCTAAATTATCTCAACAGATAATGAGAGAATATTATTTTGGATAGGCAACAGAGATTTCACACAGAGAGTTCACTGTCCTCTATGGTTTACACCGTTACCCAGCTGTTGGGGTGGCGATTCAATGCGAGAGGGTTGTTTGTATTGTTCGCTCAACGAGGGGCTTGCTAGAGGGGGAATAACAATGAATTGACATCGTACATTCCTGAACACGAATTCTGCAGGAAACTGCTTGTCTGTGTACCGACAGGTTGAAAATGCAATTGTTTTTTACAAGCGGCGACTTGTGTATTACCTTTTATATAAATTTAGCTTTATTTTACTTGGGGTTTTAGGTATAATTTCCTCTTCCTACTGGATTATATTATTATTAAAATTTTTTTTTCGTTTTTATTTTATACTGTCGGGTAAAAATTATGTCTGATACACATGATTATCGCTCAGATAATTGGGGCTTTAGTCTAATTATTTTAGTCTAATTATTCTAAGTATTTTCGCAGCATGGTTCTCTTAGCAAAATGAATAATTACTCTGTGCTTTGCTCAGCAAATTAAGAGTGAATAAATTTATGGGTTTTTGTTAAGTTACTGTTTGTTATTACTTCAATAATCAACAGGGAAGCGTCTTATACGACTCTAATTATTAATTATGCCTTATTGAAATTAGCACAGTGAATGACTATTAGCAGATTGGCGCATCTTATAACGTCTCGTCTTTTCGACATTATAACACTGGGAATCAGTTTAATTGGCCCTTGTCAATTAAACCGGCTGCCATTGTATGTACTGATGACTTACAAACAAATGAGGAACCTGTAAAGATTACGGTTTCGTAAATTTACTCGCTCTCTTGGGTTTAGCAAAGACATCTCTTTATTACAAATTTAAATGCAAGGTTTCTGATATATTAGGATGTTACTAAGATGTTAGCTACAACATTTTTCATTCTTACTTAGTGTTTAAATTCTGAACTAAACGCTTTCATTCTGTTTAAAACATTATTCTGATGAGCTCAAAATCATACAGCTACATATTTAATAAAATACCACGGATCCGGGCTTTAATTTTTATGATATTACGGATTATTTAGAACATTATGTAAACCATTTGAAGAATAGGTTCATTTACTTTTTTCTTAGTTATACCTGTTTGTAGTTTCAGGCTACTATTATTTACGAATATTAACTATCCATATTACTACGTTACAATTTACAGGATTGATATGAGTCTTTACGATAAATTTACTGTCTTTACTCTGGGTTTTTAAAAGAAGTACAACCACAGAAGTTATCCTTCCGTGTCATCTGGGTATTGGGTATATCCATAGCTGGTCCTCTTCTAGATCCTCTACGGCGGGTTTTCTGGATGATCTTAGTTGCGGTTGTAGTGGTCCTCCATTAAATCTGTTGACTCTAAGTGTGTTGTTTATTCATGATGCTCGGTTTCTGGATACATGGGCCTCGTAGTGAATTGTTGTTGATTTATTTCAGAAGGTCATTTTCACTATTCACATTTATGTTTGACTGCACTACAGTTACATTATGAATGAGTATTGTACATACTGTAATTGTTATACACTTTCTTAAAGAGATGTCATGGCTACACTGTTTATATAGTTACATTTTTACTTCCTCTCACTACATTTTTACGCTCTCCACTACCTATTTCTTTTTTTTTACAAAAGCACCTATTTAGTTCTACATAGATTGGTAATATAACACTTATTTCTTCTCGCAACACATGGCTAAGCAGTTGCCTCGGCCGCGATTCAGAGACGAATGAGAGTAGGTTTAGGGGGCCGTGAGTAGTGATTTAGCGTAGTTTACACAGCGAGGGAAAAGTAGTTCTTTCTGATTATTATTATTTTACCTTTAATTAGCTACTATTAATTATACTACAGCTTCTTTATTTTCGTCTGTATTTTATTTGTGATTATCACGTCTTTTAGAGATAATTAGAATGATTATTTTAATTAGCATAACAACTGGATAATTTGCGTGTCAGTACTAGTTTTTCACATGTTTGTACCGGTTATTTGCTACAAAGGGAAGGGTGGATAATTTTATCATGGGTTATTTTAAACAACCAAATTTTTTTTTGTGCTATTTAAAATTTGTTTTAAATCGTCACATGCTCCTCTACTTAAAGAAGACACATGGGACGACATTTGTGGATTCCAAAGGGCATATCTAAGAAGTAGAATTATACTTAACTCAGAACCTCGTGATGAAATTTCTTTCTACATGATTACTTTGACTTACCCTAATCTGTTCGTAAGAAATATACGATTATCTTACATTCTATTTAAATCACCTAAAATTTAACACTCATAAAACACATAATACATACAAATACATAAATCTACCTTATTTCTATTTCTTAATGCTACTACCGGTTTTTTTTCACTCGTTTTGCGGAGTTACACTCATGAGTATGTTTCAGATACACACTTGTATACGTGTATACAGCTATACTGTAAGGGTAAGGCTTCTACTGTGTTCTTACAGAAGAGTATTCTCACCTTTATAAGTTTCAACGCGTCTTTTCGCTGATTATTATCGTCGATTAATTTGACTGAGTTGTGGTCGACGAATCCTTTTATTTTCTAGTTTCGTATTTCTCTTACTTCTTTGGTTAGTAAGTGAGTTGTTAGTCGCAAACGTGAACTATAATTCAGTGTATTACTATCACCATGTTCATCGTAAGCAGTAACGTAAAATATGTTGTAATAACTATAATGTTACTTTTTGTTTTCTTAGGTAGGGGTTTGTGGTTCGTCAGCTGACTTTTCATTATTTATTTTATTTTCGTAGAACAGGAACTAAGGTTGATCAGGCCTCGCTCTTATTCTTACGCGGTGTTTGAGTTTAGACTCAATTACAATATAGGATGTTGCCTATATTTATTTCATAATACTTCGGTCTGTTTTCCTTGTTTACCTACTTGCTCACGATCGTGTTTCTTCTTTGTGAAAATCTTTTATTTGTGACACATGACTTCTGCGAACGTAATTTTTAGTATTTGGTTCGTACAGTGCTACTGTTACGGGAGTGGTGTACTTGTGAATCGTGTAGGGGCCACACCATCGGTAAGTCAGTTTAGAGGTGGTCCTATCAACGGCTCTACTCGTCAGGTGAATTTTATACATAACCAAGTCACCTAACTTGTACTTTATTTCCCTATGATTCTGCTCGTGATATTTTCGCGATTTTAGTAGATTCACTCTCAAATTTGCGCGAGCTTCGTTCCATATTTTTCTTATATTACTTCCATTTATTTCGCGGGGTAATAATTCATGAAGTTTCCACTTGGTGGCTAACGGATGGTTCGGTTTATACTTGTATAGTAAATCAGAGACCGCGATTGGCAGCGATTCAGAGACGAATGGGGTAGGTTTAGGGGCCGTGAGTAGTGATTTAGCGTAGTTTACACATCGAGAGAAAAGTAGTTCTTTCTGATTATTATTATTTTACCTTCAATTAGCTACTATTAATTATACTACAGCTTCTTTATTTTCGTCTGTATTTTATTTGTGATTATCACGTCTTTTAGAGATAATTACAATGATTATTTTAATTAGCGTAACAACTGGATAATTTGCGTGTCAGTACTAGTTTTTCACATGTTTGTACCGGTTATTTGCTACAAAGGGGAGTGTCAATTATTTTATCATGGGTTATTTTGAACACAAAATTTTTTTTGTTTTGTGCTATTTAAAATTTGTTTTAAATCGTCACACAGGTTGAGGGCTGTCCTCATAGTATACATAACAACACAACATTCAGTAAATGGTGGTTGATGGTTTTGTCGACTGTTCATATCTATTTGATACGTCTAATAGTTCTCTTATTTTTAATGAAATAAAGAAAATGAATTTTCCTTAAAAATTAAATTTGTAATAAACCTGTACTGTCTTTTGAATACAAATTATGTAAACATTTTTTTATTGATTACAAATGAATTAATAAAATGAGCTTTCAAAATATAAAAATAAACTGTTCTGTAAATTGAATTATTGTCTTTACTTTTATTTAAATTAATTGTTATGTGAATCGAATTCAGGTAAGTTTTGTATGTTTTCCTGAGTACGACATGGTATAGCTATGACCTGGGTTCTGCCTCTCGCAGACCACGTTCATCCTCAAAAATCTGACCAGATCCTGTCACTCGAACTCCGGTATTGCTCCACGATCATCTGTATCATTCTCAGGCTGGTTGCAAAGTTCTGCAAGTTGTAACTGTACACAACCCACAAATAATAAACGGACGAAGACGAATGATGTTGACATCGTTTTTCTACAGTTTTATTAAAAAGTTCATGGTTCATTCATGAAAGCATTCACATCTAAATTATGGCTTCAGGGATAGAATTAGGCATGTAAATAGTTTAACCGAAGTGAGATTCCAGTTCTAAGAACATCGGTATATGTTAAACGTATTGATATGTTATTTGTTCGTTTTGACTTTACTGGATAAACTAAAATATGTAACAATATGGTATATGATTGCAGATGCTTATTGATCTCTCGATATAAACTATGAATTTAAAAAATTTAGCTTTTGCATTTCCTACATTCGATACCAGTTTATAAATACTTTGCTACAGAACTCGCTCACTATTTTCAGAGCAGTAAATTTATTATTGTAATAGTATGGACATTATATAATTTTTCTATTATCAGAAAAATACGAAAATCCCGATTACCGTCCGCAATTTTTGGTTTAATAAAGGAACAATTGTAGAGCAATCATACAGTAAACGGCAAGAATGCCAGACAATCGAATTGTTTTACAATTGTAGAGCAATCATGCAGTAAACGGCAAGAATGCCAGACAATCGAATTGTGTTAACATTGTAGAGCAATCATAGAGTAAATGGCAAGAATGCCAGACAATCGAATGTAGAGCAATCATACAGTAAACGGCAAGAATGCCAGACAATCGAATGTAGAGCATTCATACAGTAAACGGCAAGAATGCCAGACAATCGAATTTAGAGCAATCGTACAGTAAACGGCAAGAATGCCAGACAATCGAATTGTGTTAACATTGTATAGCAATCATACAGTAAACGGCAAGAATGCCAGACAATCGAATTGGTGTTACCATAGTAGAGCAATCATACAGTAAACGGCAAGAATGCCAGACAATCGAATTGGTGTTACCATTGTAGAGCAATCATACAGTAAACGGCAAGAATGCCAGACAATGTAATTTAGAGCAATCATACAGTAAACGGCAAGAATGCCAGACAATCGAATTGTGTTACAATTGTAGAGCAATCATACAGTAAACGGCAAGAATGCCAGACAATCGAATTGTGTCACCATTGTGGAGCAATCATACAGTAAACGGCAAGAGTGCCAGACAATCGAATTGTGTTACCGTTGTAGAGCAATCATACAGTAAACGGCAAGAATGCCAGACAATCGAATTGTGTCACCATTGTGGAGCAATCATACAGTAAACGGCAAGAGTGCCAGACAATCGAATTGTGTTACCGTTGTAGAGCAATCATACAGTAAACGGCAAGAATGCCAGACAATCGAATTGGTGTTGCCATTGTAGAGCAATCATTCAGTAAACGGCAAGAATCCCAGACAATCGAATTGTGTTACCGTTGTGGAGCAGTTATACAGTAAACGGCAAGAATGCCAGACATTCGAATTGTGTTACCATTGTAGAGCAATCATACAGTAAACGGCAAGAATGCCAGACAATCGAATTGGTGTTGCCATTGTAGAGCAATCATTCAGCAAACGGCAAGAATCCCAGACAATCGAATTGTGTTACCGTTGTGGAGCAGTTATACAGTAAACGGCAAGAATGCCAGAAAATCGAATTGTGTTACCGTTGTAGAGCAATCATACAGTAAACGGCAAGAATGCCAGACAATCCAATTTTGTTACCATTGTAGAGCAGTCATACAGTAAACGGCAAGAATGCCAGACAATCGAATTGTGTTACCATTGTAGAGCAATCATACAGTAAACGGCAAGAATGGCAGACAATCAAATTTGTGTTACCATTTAGTTTGACACCTAGCTTGAATTTTAAATTCTTTCAAATTTTTTATCAAATTTTTAGGCCCTGCCGTCAAAGAAACTGTGAAATTTTCAGATTTTTATTTAAAAGCCCTTTAATTTGATATCCCACATGGAATTTGGAATCTTAGGAAACCTTAGCCCCACTTTTTGTGCCTGGCGTCCCGATATTTTGAAATTTCCAAAAATCTGTACACAACCCACTAGATCCTGAATTTATCAATATTTTCACTCACTTTTAGACTCCGTCATCCCAAAATTTTGAAGTTTCCAAAAAGAGACGGTATACTTAGATTGTGGTTAAAATTACCTTTAACTTGATTACGATGGGCTGTACGAATTTTACGCCCTCATAATTTTGCCCGCAGCTCCCTTAATTTCTAGGGGATCAATATAAAACAAAATAGGATTCTGTAAGGTAAAAGTATAGACATGCAAGCAGTTGATGTCTTTGAGAGGCATACTCCACCAAACGGTCGAGTTAAAACTGAGAACTCACTTAGCTTCGTCAGTTAATCATTTAGGAAAATTTTGCGAATTATAGGCCTATGTTTTTTCCAGTCAGGTTGGTATAATCCAGAAAAGAAAATGCGTGTTTAGGCTAATTTCAGCGTTTGCTTACGACCGGTCCGTGCAAACTGCATCTGCATACTTAGGCTATAGTGTTTTGTATTTGGTAGCCGTGAAATGGAGAGAGCGCGCGTACGTGTATTGAACAATCAGCGTTTGCTAATCGTGACTCATTTGTTAAACAGAGTACCATTTACTTAGGAACGACGGCATTCGTTTGCTTACGACCGATCCGTGCAAACTGCATCTGCATACTTAGGCTATAGTGTTTTGTATTTGGTAGCCGTGAAATGGACAGAGCGCGCGTACGTGTATTGAACAATCAGCGTTTGCTAATCGTGACTCATTTGTCAAACAGAGTACCATTTACTTAGGAACGACGGCATTCGTTTGATTACGACCGATCGGTGCAAACTGCATCTGCATACTTAGGCTATAGTGTTTTGTATTTGGTAGCCGTGAAATGGAGAGAGCGCGCGTACGTGTATTGAACAATCAGCGTTTGCGAATCGTGACTCATTTGTTAAACAGAGTACCATTTACTTAGGAACGACGGCATTCGTTTGCTTACGACCGATCCGTGCAAACTGCATCTGCATACTTAGGCTATAGTGTTTTGTATTTGGTAGCCGTGAAATGGACAGAGCGCGCGTACGTGTATTGAACAATCAGCGTTTGCTAATCGTGACTCATTTGTCAAACAGAATACCATTTACTTAGGAACGACGGCATTCGTTTGATTACGACCGATCCGTGCAAACTGCATCTGCATACTTAGGCTATATAATGTTTTGTATTTGGTAGCCGTGAAATAGACAGAGCGCGCGTACGTGTATTGAACAATCAGCGTTTGCTAATCGTGACTCATTTGTCAAACAGTGTACCATTTACTTAGGAAAGACGGCGTCCGTTTGCTTACGTCCGATCCGTGCAAACTGCTTCTGCGTACGTATATAGTTTTGTATTTTCCGAAATAACAGTTAATACTGCGTAGTATTTTACGGTAAGGCCTATGTAAGAAATTAACTGCTTGCAATTGTATAACAATAATATATCGTACCAGTCAAAGTTTGTTTCGTTATGAAAAATAGTCTCGGTTTGCGTAGACATACTGTTGAATTTACGGATTTCCGACATTTTTCTATCATGTAAAACTTCTTAAGCCAGGTATTTAAAAATTGGACACTGCCTTGCTATATGCTCGCTGCTGCGTAGTAACGCGGGATTAAGCTCCGTGGCAATAGCAGAGATATCGTACCAGTGGCGTGTTGTTCAGTACTATCATTGGCTTATCGTGTTTATCATAGTTGGTGGCCATCAGACGAAATCTGAAATAATCCATAAAAACGATGCGACCGACGGCATGGAACAAACGAACGTCTTGACAACGGATACTGCCAGATTTCTTTAGCCTAAAACGTGTACTGCCTAAAAGAATGTTGAAGGGAATATTATATGCTAATAGACGTAGAGGCAGGCCAAGGATGAGATGGTTGGGTGACGTAATAGAAGATCTTACTAGCATGGGAATCAGAGGGTGTAGAGGAAGCTCTTAGAACGGGGGGGGGTATTGTTGAGGAGGCTAAAGCCCACCAAAGGCTGTAACGCCAGATAAGGAAGGAGAAGGTATATTGTGTACGTTATTGTGTATGGGATATACTGCATACAGTTAGAACTTCTACTCACAAATCCTTTACGGATTGTATGCCAAAAATTAATGCGGAAAACAGAATATACTCTGTCATAAATTATAATGGAATCCATTGGCTCGGCACTGAAGAAGTCACCGTGTTGATTAAGTGTGGTCCAGAAAACGTTTTCTCTACTTCAGAAAAGGGTAAACAGTCCTTTTGGACTGTAATGAATGGGCACTTTGAAATTGTATTTATTCTCTGGGAATAATTCAAAACACAATGCACGCATTCATGACTTCAGTAGTAACACTGAAAAAAGCAAACGGTACGAAGAGGTCAAAATCCACATGTGGGGAGGTCGGTGCGAATGCATTTTCACGAGTGTCAGTGACAATCAAAAGAGGGAAGGGCTAAATCGGTCGGAGAATGTGGATTGAAAGACAGGTAGGCACGATTTAAATACAATAGCCGTGTTTTGATACGTGATAACGGTCAGTGACACTGTTGCAGTGAGAAGAAAACCCGGGCTTTGTTATTGCAACAAAGATGTTACATGGCTGTCTTTCTGGTACCGTATATATACATAAGGTCATTTATAACCGTAGCACGCTTTTATAAAGACAAGCACGAAGTCCTTCTCTTTAAACTTGCCCATCCTCCAATTTCACCGTCCATTGTGTTCTTCTTCTGGTCGTATCTTATCGACCGAACCATCAGGGAGAGCTCAACAGGTCCTGTTCTTCAGTTAGACCTGTCGCCGCCGGCGTTCCGCAGGGTTCTGTACTCAGCCCCGTTGTATAACTTGTGTACACGAATGACCTGCTAGTTCCGAAGTCACGTTGTCCCTCTTCGCAGCAAAGGACCTTATTTAAAGACCCCTAACCACGACTGGTTGGAGTTTCATAAACAGTTGAAGAACTTCGTGTTTAGACAAGGTCTTTTTTTAAGACAGTACTTGAGATAAAATTTGCTTATGGATCGCGAAAGTCTTCGGAGGCGCTTGAAGAAGAAGGCTGGTTATTCTGTAGTAATTCAGTCTGATCTCAAGGCAGTAGAATAAAGAAACAATGTTTTTATTATTTCAACCTATTATTTGGAATTTGGAAGACGTTCACCATCGCTGTCATAATTGGCGTGCACGTGTGACATATCTCTAACAATTATTTGCTTTCTAATAAATAATTGTCTTCCTTGTTTTCGTGTGCTACGTGACCGTTGGTGCGGAGTAGAAGTTTGCTATTAATAACACAGCGGAGTCGTGTGGCAGCGGTACTGGAACCGGTTTGAGGCCCGCATTCCACCGTGAGTTCACTCCCGACTTCTTGTCACTAACACTGCTGAAATGCTTTTTTATATATACTGTATTTTGTAATACGCTAGTTTAAATTTCACATCGGAAATTTTATTTTAATTAAATGTACACACTCTCTGTCCGTTCCTTCTGGCACACACACGTATAAATGAATAACGAAATTACTACAAAATTAAAAATTCAGGTCACCATTATGAAAATTTAATGCGCCCCCTTCACACAAACGCACACACAAAGTATTGTATAGGCCTACTTGTCTGACTGTGGTTAGTTGGAAAGTTCGCGGAGCGGCATCTGTAACATAGCGGTAGAATAAAATTTTTTCGTATGTTGTAAGATTCATATTTCATATAAACACCTATTAATTACAAAACTATTTGTCAATTAATTCATTGCTTACCAAGTGCTCGAAATTTACGCGTAAAATGAATAAAATGAATAAAATGAAACGTCTTGCTGTGATTGACTTCTCGTTAAAAAAAAGTCCAGAGTCAACGGAAATTCACAACGAAACGATAAATGTGTTAGGAGATGTAGCGTCTTCAAAAACAAAGGTTTGGAAGTGGTCAGTGGAGTTAAACGCGGTCGTACGAACAGTGAAGACGATCCCTGGAGTAGGCGCCCAAGAAAATTCAAAAGCTGTGGATATCTTTTAACAAATTTCATAAAAAGCTAATGGTTTCAGATACGCTGAAGAACAATCATAACGTCACTTACACCTAGTCTCTTTAAAAACGCTACATTTTGTGTAAAAAAATAATGATAATAGAAAAATGTTTAATAAATAATTGTAAATAAAAGCTTGAAAATTACAAACGGATGCTAAAACGAAAGCGAAAAGCACTTTAGCAGAATACACTTTCTCAAAGAGGCTTTTACATGTTGTTTCCTTTCACTTGTGAGATCAATTGTGAGACAACTGTACAGTAGGCCTAATTGTGAGACAACTGTACATTAGGCCTAATTGTGAGACAACTGCACAGTAGGCCTAATTGTGAGACAACTGTAAATTAGGCCTAATTGTGAGACAACTGTACATTAGGACTAATTGTGAGACAACTGTACAGTAGGCCTAATTGTGAGACAACTGCACAGTAGGCCTAATTGTGAGACAACTGTAAATTAGGCCTAATTGTGAGACAACTGTACATTAGGATTAATTGTGAGACAACTGTACAGTAGGCCTAATTGGGAGACAACTGTACATTAGGCCTAATTGTGAGACAACTGCACAGTAGGCATATTTGTGAGACAACTGTACATTAGGCCTAATTGTGAGACAACTGCACAGTAGGCCTAATTGTGAGACAAATGTACATTAGGCCTAATCGTGAGACAACTGTACATTAGGCCTAATTGTGAGACAACTGTACAGTAGGCCTAATTGTGAGACAACTGTACAGTAGGTCTAATTGTGAGACAACTGTACAGTAGGTCTAATTGTGAGACAACTGTACATTAGGCCTAATTTTTGTATTTCTCAAACTTTTAGTAAACTTAAACTTTTGCACCGTTACTCTCTACCTCTCAGTCTCTCTACGTAATTCGTGCTGAGCGCCGTAGACAGTGACGGTAGCCGTTTATAATGTTTCAAAATCCAAAGTCATAAAGCGATGGTTATTTCAAAGCCACACAAGTTGTTAGGCTACCTTTAACAACGTATTTCAGTCGTTTTTCTCGAACTGCTATAGAAAATATTACGATCTATATAAATAACCCTAACTCTTGGACCGCATATAAAACTGGAGCGGCTCCTGTGAGCGGAGCATGCACTGCAACGCCAAAGGACAGAGTGCCAAAAAAGGTATACAGAGGTCACCCGGGCGGAAAGCCACCAGTGGGAAACGGTGCGGTGGAGAGACAGCGCAAGCTATGCTATAAGCATGTTATGTGATTGGAGGCACTGAACTGGGACGCAATCAAGGAGGCCAGAACTCGATATTAGCTGTAAAACACGAAGACTAAGAATTATTCATAAATTTTATGTTTCGGTTTTATATAATTCACCTTATTTCATTTTATTCTTCATACATTCTTTAGCAGAATATCGTAGGATCAATTGATGAACGTATTCTTAGTGAAGAATAAAAGCGAGTAGATTTCTTATGGTGTTTGTTCGACGGTACACAGGCTGTTGCTGAATTGACTAATAGGCAACGCCAGCTTCATCACGTGTATGTACTGTACTAGCCGTCGGTCGCAGGGCCGATTCCCAACTTTGTATGCGTGTGTGATGCAATATAAATGCTAATTTATGACATTGTTTTTTACTTCTTATTCACTTGTAAAGCCATCAGTGGTTTACCTTGAGCAATGTTCGCCAGTCTCCAATATTCTGGCTCACTCCTACCTCGCTGTACACTCCCTTCATGACAGATTCCTCGCTTAATTGTTCGCAGCGGCTTACATTCCAGAACAGAACTCATAAATAAGTATATATAAAACTGTATTGAGCAACCGAGCTGTTTCGAGTTAACGTATGGTGTGATGATGTAATTCATTCCCTGTTCGCACGGAGTGTTTCTGCTCGTGGCGAGGTAAACCTTGACAGTATAGGTACCTTAGACAAGCATTTAAGTACAAACAGCATTGCATATGAATCAGTCGTTAGTGGCGATTGCAAATTTCCAAGTCTGTTCGTAGGGCGTCTGTTCGTGTGTGTTTTTTATGGGCCATCAGGCAGTGCCCCTTGTTACTGTTTAAATATGACCTTTGGGGTACTAGATTCAGTGACACAGAAGCGGAAGATGCCTTTAGGGCGTGGGTCAGCGGATGTTCCACAGACTTTTCCAAAGTGCTTTCTAAAAATGTGTGCAAATGTGTTGAGCGGAATGGAGGTTATTTTAAACAGTGACATTCTAACCGCAAAGGTTCACTGTACGTAAGTGTATAATTTTCACATCTCCACTTCTGTTAATAAAGTAATTATTAACCAACAGATATTACTTTCAGTATAGCTTGTAGATTAGCCCATGCTTGGTTGTTTCTGTCTTCTTTTATGAAGTTCTTCTTTTCCTTAGTCATCCTCTTCTACCCGACGAGGTTTCCGAGAGAGCTCCCCATCTCGGCCTGTCCAGTGCCGAAACCCTGGCACGGGCCCAAACGCTTCTCTGCCTTCAACAGTCTTCTTGATGTTATCCTCCCACTTCGTTCTAGCCGTCCTCTTCCTCTTCTGCCTTCTGGTTTTGCCTACCATGCTCGTGTCGGGTACCTTTAATCATTCATCCTACAGACGTGGCCAAACCAACGCAGTTGCGAGCTTTCAATTTTATCATTTAAAGAGAACTCCTTCAAATTCTTCTGGATGTTATCGTTTCTCATCCTATCTCAACGACTTTCTACTCAATTCTCCTCAGGACTCTCATCTCCAGTGCTTGTATTTTCTTTTTACGTATGTCATTCAGAGTTAATTACTCGCAAATGTACGTCAATATTGGAGCATATACAGATTTGTATACTGCCAGTTTAGTTTTCTGTGACAGTTAGCTTTTTCCCAGAAACGTCTTGTTGATAGCACCGTGAAGCTTGCTTGCAGCTGAGATCCTCATGTCCAACTCTGACTCAATTCTGCCATCCTCACTGAAAACGGCATGTAAATATTTGAATGTCGTCACTTGTTCAATTTCCTTATTGTCGATTACTATTCTGTGTTGTCTTGCTTGCCTACTAATTATCATTGTCTTACTCCTGGTGGGGCTAATAACCATATTCTTCCTCCTCGTCGTTTCTTCCCACACATTTATGTTATGCTGCAGATTCTCTTCTGTGCTGGCGGTCAGAACGACTTCCTGTGGAACCTGTGACTGTTATAATAATATCGCTTAGTCTACCTAAATACACACGCGCGAGCGCACTAACATTTAATGCACAGAAGCTTGGTATTGTAAAATACTAAGAGACACTTCACCACCTGATATGCCTTATTTTGGTCGGTGTGTTTGCAGTCAGAAGGTTTTTGGTCTTGTGTATATTTAGTTGGAACAAACGCGTAGATTGACGTTCATCACTCTAATTCGTTTTTCCTTTTCCCTTGTTGTTTACTTTTAGTTTTTAGTATAAAAAGTTGTCTGCTCGTTATTAACTACGCTGCCGTCATATGCCCACTTGGGTACCAGTAGTTGGCATTTCAAATAAAGATGTGTACCAACAAATAGATTAACCGTACTTTTGACGATTATATCGTCCTGTGGTGTACGTTGAACTCAACGCTGGCCATAATGTATTTTATAAATATCAGTGAACTGTAATAATTATATGAAATTTATTGAAATTTCGGTTGTCGAATTTAATTAATTAGTTGAATACGATAGAGTTTAATATGCAAATTCTTCTTCTCCTTCTACTGGCGTTACAACCCAGTATGGGTTTTAGTATCTTCAAAGATTTTTCTGTATTCAGCCCCCCTCCTATTGCATAGTCTTTTCCATCTTCCTCAGATCCTCTTCAACATGCTCGCTCTCTCTCCCTTTTCCTTGGCCTTCCTGTTTATCTCCTACCTACTGATCTCCATTCAAGATTTTTCTGTGAATTCTGTGTCGTTCCATCTTCATTGTGTGTCCCAGCCAGGCTACCCTTTTACTTTTTATA